>OY755041.1:120061708-120504208 GCA_963576565.1 Aspidapion aeneum
GAAAAATATTCATATTAAGCATGTTTTCATTAATTTTTAACCTAAAGACTGGGTAAGTATATATATATATATATATATATATATATATATATTTTTTAGGTTTGTAGGTTTCTTGAGAATGTGGTTCATTAATCAACTAGCAACTTTTAATTTACATTTATTAACGTTTCGGTCTAAAGACCTTCTTCAGAACATTCATACATTCACATTTCACAAAATGTAAATTAAAAGTTGCTAGTTGATTAATGAACCACATTCCCAAGAAACCTACAAACATAAAAAATATTAAATATATGGTTCAAGAAAAAAGAAAATCCAAAAATATACAAGCATGGGTGAAAATATGCTAAACCTCCAAACCATCGAAAACACATATGGAAACAACGGCGCAAAATTACTAAGGGAATACAGAAATGTATTACCCAAGATCTGCAAGCAAAAAAACCGAAGAATTTTAAATAATGTGATGTGTCTTTTTGAACTTGTGTTTTTTGTATGTGTTTTGAATAATGTAAAGTGAAATGTGAATGTATGAATGTTCTGAAGAAGGTCTTTAGACCGAAACGTTAATAAATGTAAATTAAAAGTTGCTAGTTGATTAATGAACCACATTCCCAAGAAACCTACAAACCTAAAAAATATAAAATATATGGTTCAAGAAAAAAGAAAATCCAAAAATATACCAGCATGGGTAAAAATATGCCAAACCTCCAAACCATCGAAGACACATATGGAAACAACGCCGCAAAATTACTAAGGGAATACAGAAATGTATTAACCAAGATATGCAAGCAAAAAACCGAAGAATTTTAAATAATATGATGTGTCTTTTTGAACTTGTGTTTTTTGTATGTGTTTTGAATAATGTAAAGTGAAATGTGAATGTATGAATGTTCTGAAGAAGGTCTTTAGACCGAAACGTTAATAAATGTAAATTAAAAGTTGCTAGTTGATTAATGAACCACATTCCCAAGAAACCTACAAACCTAAAAAATATAAAATATATGATTCAAGAAAAAAGAAAATCCAAAAATGTACCAGCATGGGTGAAAATATGCTAAACCTCCAAACCACCGAAAACACATATGGAAACAACGCCGCAAAATTACTAAGGGAATACCGAAATGTATTAACCAAGATCTGCAAGCAAAAAAACCGAAGAATTTTAAATAATGTGATGTGTCTTTTTGAACTTGTGTTTTTTGTATGTGTTTTGATTAATGTAAAGTGAAATGTGAATGTATGAATGTTCTGAAGAAGGTCTTTAGACCGAAACGTTAATAAATGTAAATTAAAAGTTGCTAGTTGATTAATGAACCACATTCCCAAGAAACCTACAAACCTAAAAAATATAAAATATATGATTCAAGAAAAAAGAAAATCCAAAAATGTACCAGCATGGGTGAAAATATGCTAAACCTCCAAACCACCGAAAACACATATGGAAACAACGCCGCAAAATTACTAAGGGAATACCGAAATGTATTAACCAAGATATGCAAGCAAAAAACCGAAGAATTTTAAATAATATGATGTGTCTTTTTGAACTTGTGTTTTTTGTATGTGTTTTGAATAATGTAAAGTGAAATGTGAATGTATGAATGTTCTGAAGAAGGTCTTTAGACCGAAACGTTAATAAATGTAAATTAAAAGTTGCTAGTTGATTAATGAACCACATTCCCAAGAAACCTACAAACCTAAAAAATATAAAATATATGATTCAAGAAAAAAGAAAATCCAAAAATGTACCAGCATGGGTG
This sequence comes from Aspidapion aeneum, assembly GCA_963576565.1. NCBI lineage: Eukaryota > Metazoa > Arthropoda > Insecta > Coleoptera > Brentidae > Aspidapion > Aspidapion aeneum. Next base: position 120,063,469 of record OY755041.1, read on the forward strand.
AAAATATGCTAAACCTCCAAACCACCGAAAACACATATGGAAACAACGCCGCAAAATTACTAAGGGAATACCGAAATGTATTAACCAAGATCTGCAAGCAAAAAAACCGAAGAATTTTAAATAATGTGATGTGTCTTTTTGAACTTGTGTTTTTTGTATGTGTTTTGATTAATGTAAAGTGAAATGTGAATGTATGAATGTTCTGAAGAAGGTCTTTAGACCGAAACGTTAATAAATGTAAATTAAAAGTTGCTAGTTGATTAATGAACCACATTCCCAAGAAACCTACAAACCTAAAAAATATAAAATATATGGTTCAAGAAAAAAGAAAATCCAAAAATATACAAGCATGGGTGAAAATATGCTAAACCTCCAAACCACCGAAAACACATATGGAAACAACGGCGCAAAATTACTAAGGGAATACAGAAATGTATTAACCAAGATCTGCAAGCAAAAAAACCGAAGAATTTTAAATAATGTGATGTGTCTTTTTGAACTTGTGTTTTTTGTATGTGTTTTGATTAATGTAAAGTGAAATGTGAATGTATGAATGTTCTGAAGAAGGTCTTTAGACCGAAACGTTAATAAATGTAAATTAAAAGTTGCTAGTTGATTAATGAACCACATTCCCAAGAAACCTACAAACCTAAAAAATATAAAATATATGGTTCAAGAAAAAAGAAAATCCAAAAATATACAAGCATGGGTGAAAATATGCTAAACCTCCAAACCACCGAAAACACATATGGAAACAACGGCGCAAAATTACTAAGGGAATACAGAAATGTATTAACCAAGATATGCAAGCAAAAAACCGAAGAATTTTAAATAATGTGATGTGTCTTTTTGAACTTGTGTTTTTTGTATGTGTTTTGATTAATGTAAAGTGAAATGTGAATGTATGAATGTTCTGAAGAAGGTCTTTAGACCGAAACGTTAATAAATGTAAATTAAAAGTTGCTAGTTGATTAATGAACCACATTCCCAAGAAACCTACAAACCTAAAAAATATAAATTATATGGTTCAAGAAAAAAGAAAATCCAAAAATATACAAGCATGGGTGAAAATATGCTAAACCTCCAAACCACCGAAAACACATATGGAAACAACGGCGCAAAATTACTAAGGGAATACAGAAATGTATTAACCAAGATATGCAAGCAAAAAACCGAAGAATTTTAAATAATGTGATGTGTCTTTTTGAACTTGTGTTTTTTGTATGTGTTTTGATTAATGTAAAGTGAAATGTGAATGTATGAATGTTCTGAAGAAGGTCTTTAGACCGAAACGTTAATAAATGTAAATTAAAAGTTGCTAGTTGATTAATGAACCACATTCCCAAGAAACCTACAAACCTAAAAAATATAAAATATATGATTCAAGAAAAAAGAAAATCCAAAAATGTACCAGCATGGGTGAAAATATGCTAAACCTCCAAACCACCGAAAACACATATGGAAACAACGCCGCAAAATTACTAAGGGAATACAGAAATGTATTAACCAAGATCTGCAAGCAAAAAAACCGAAGAATTTTAAATAATGTGATGTGTCTTTTTGAACTTGTGTTTTTTGTATGTGTTTTGATTAATGTAAAGTGAAATGTGAATGTATGAATGTTCTGAAGAAGGTCTTTAGACCGAAACGTTAATAAATGTAAATTAAAAGTTGCTAGTTGATTAATGAACCACATTCCCAAGAAACCTACAAACCTAAAAAATATAAAATATATGATTCAAGAAAAAAGAAAATCCAAAAATGTACCAGCATGGGTGAAAATATGCTAAACCTCCAAACCACCGAAAACACATATGGAAACAACGCCGCAAAATTACTAAGGGAATACAGAAATGTATTAACCAAGATCTGCAAGCAAAAAAACCGAAGAATTTTAAATAATGTGATGTGTCTTTTTGAACTTGTGTTTTTTGTATGTGTTTTGATTAATGTAAAGTGAAATGTGAATGTATGAATGTTCTGAAGAAGGTCTTTAGACCGAAAAGTTAATAAATGTAAATTAAAAGTTGCTAGTTGATTAATGAACCACATTCCCAAGAAACCTACAAACCTAAAAAATATAAATTATATGGTTCAAGAAAAAAGAAAATCCAAAAATATACAAGCATGGGTGAAAATATGCTAAACCTCCAAACCACCGAAAACACATATGGAAACAACGGCGCAAAATTACTAAGGGAATACAGAAATGTATTAACCAAGATATGCAAGCAAAAAACCGAATAATTTTAAATAATGTGATGTGTCTTTTTGAACTTGTGTTTTTTGTATGTGTTTTGATTAATGTAAAGTGAAATGTGAATGTATGAATGTTCTGAAGAAGGTCTTTAGACCGAAACGTTAATAAATGTAAATTAAAAGTTGCTAGTTGATTAATGAACCACATTCCCAAGAAACCTACAAACCTAAAAAATATAAAATATATGGTTCAAGAAAAAAGAAAATCCAAAAATATACAAGCATGGGTAAAAATATGCCAAACCTCCAAACCATCGAAGACACATATGGAAACAACGCCGCAAAATTACTAAGGGAATACAGAAATGTATTAACCAAGATATGCAAGCAAAAAACCGAAGAATTTTAAATAATGTGATGTGTCTTTTTGAACTTGTGTTTTTTGTATGTGTTTTGATTAATGTAAAGTGAAATGTGAATGTATGAATGTTCTGAAGAAGGTCTTTAGACCGAAACGTTAATAAATGTAAATTAAAAGTTGCTAGTTGATTAATGAACCACATTCCCAAGAAACCTACAAACCTAAAAAATATAAAATATATGGTTCAAGAAAAAAGAAAATCCAAAAATATACAAGCATGGGTAAAAATATGCCAAACCTCCAAACCATCGAAGACACATATGGAAACAACGCCGCAAAATTACTAAGGGAATACAGAAATGTATTAACCAAGATATGCAAGCAAAAAACCGAAGAATTTTAAATAATGTGATGTGTCTTTTTGAACTTGTGTTTTTTGTATGTGTTTTGATTAATGTAAAGTGAAATGTGAATGTATGAATGTTCTGAAGAAGGTCTTTAGACCGAAACGTTAATAAATGTAAATTAAAAGTTGCTAGTTGATTAATGAACCACATTCCCAAGAAACCTACAAACCTAAAAAATATAAAATATATGGTTCAAGAAAAAAGAAAATCCAAAAATATACAAGCATGGGTAAAAATATGCCAAACCTCCAAACCATCGAAGACACATATGGAAACAACGCCGCAAAATTACTAAGGGAATACAGAAATGTATTAACCAAGATATGCAAGCAAAAAACCGAAGAATTTTAAATAATGTGATGTGTCTTTTTGAACTTGTGTTTTTTGTATGTGTTTTGATTAATGTAAAGTGAAATGTGAATGTATGAATGTTCTGAAGAAGGTCTTTAGACCGAAACGTTAATAAATGTAAATTAAAAGTTGCTAGTTGATTAATGAACCACATTCCCAAGAAACCTACAAACCTAAAAAATATAAATTATATGGTTCAAGAAAAAAGAAAATCCAAAAATATACAAGCATGGGTGAAAATATGCTAAACCTCCAAACCACCGAAAACACATATGGAAACAACGGCGCAAAATTACTAAGGGAATACAGAAATGTATTAACCAAGATATGCAAGCAAAAAACCGAAGAATTTTAAATAATGTGATGTGTCTTTTTGAACTTGTGTTTTTTGTATGTGTTTTGATTAATGTAAAGTGAAATGTGAATGTATGAATGTTCTGAAGAAGGTCTTTAGACCGAAACGTTAATAAATGTAAATTAAAAGTTGCTAGTTGATTAATGAACCACATTCCCAAGAAACCTACAAACCTAAAAAATATAAAATATATGATTCAAGAAAAAAGAAAATCCAAAAATGTACCAGCATGGGTGAAAATATGCTAAACCTCCAAACCACCGAAAACACATATGGAAACAACGCCGCAAAATTACTAAGGGAATACAGAAATGTATTAACCAAGATCTGCAAGCAAAAAAACCGAAGAATTTTAAATAATGTGATGTGTCTTTTTGAACTTGTGTTTTTTGTATGTGTTTTGATTAATGTAAAGTGAAATGTGAATGTATGAATGTTCTGAAGAAGGTCTTTAGACCGAAACGTTAATAAATGTAAATTAAAAGTTGCTAGTTGATTAATGAACCACATTCCCAAGAAACCTACAAACCTAAAAAATATAAAATATATGGTTCAAGAAAAAAGAAAATCCAAAAATATACAAGCATGGGTGAAAATATGCTAAACCTCCAAACCACCGAAAACACATATGGAAACAACGGCGCAAAATTACTAAGGGAATACAGAAATGTATTAACCAAGATATGCAAGCAAAAAACCGAAGAATTTTAAATAATGTGATGTGTCTTTTTGAACTTGTGTTTTTTGTATGTGTTTTGATTAATGTAAAGTGAAATGTGAATGTATGAATGTTCTGAAGAAGGTCTTTAGACCGAAACGTTAATAAATGTAAATTAAAAGTTGCTAGTTGATTAATGAACCACATTCCCAAGAAACCTACAAACCTAAAAAATATAAAATATATGGTTCAAGAAAAAAGAAAATCCAAAAATATACAAGCATGGGTAAAAATATGCCAAACCTCCAAACCATCGAAGACACATATGGAAACAACGCCGCAAAATTACTAAGGGAATACAGAAATGTATTAACCAAGATATGCAAGCAAAAAACCGAAGAATTTTAAATAATGTGATGTGTCTTTTTGAACTTGTGTTTTTTGTATGTGTTTTGATTAATGTAAAGTGAAATGTGAATGTATGAATGTTCTGAAGAAGGTCTTTAGACCGAAACGTTAATAAATGTAAATTAAAAGTTGCTAGTTGATTAATGAACCACATTCCCAAGAAACCTACAAACCTAAAAAATATAAAATATATGGTTCAAGAAAAAAGAAAATCCAAAAATATACAAGCATGGGTAAAAATATGCCAAACCTCCAAACCACCGAAAACACATATGGAAACAACGGCGCAAAATTACTAAGGGAATACAGAAATGTATTAACCAAGATCTGCAAGCAAAAAAACCGAAGAATTTTAAATAATGTGATGTGTCTTTTTGAACTTGTGTTTTTTGTATGTGTTTTGATTAATGTAAAGTGAAATGTGAATGTATGAATGTTCTGAAGAAGGTCTTTAGACCGAAACGTTAATAAATGTAAATTAAAAGTTGCTAGTTGATTAATGAACCACATTCCCAAGAAACCTACAAACCTAAAAAATATAAAATATATGGTTCAAGAAAAAAGAAAATCCAAAAATATACAAGCATGGGTAAAAATATGCCAAACCTCCAAACCATCGAAGACACATATGGAAACAACGCCGCAAAATTACTAAGGGAATACAGAAATGTATTAACCAAGATATGCAAGCAAAAAACCGAAGAATTTTAAATAATGTGATGTGTCTTTTTGAACTTGTGTTTTTTGTATGTGTTTTGATTAATGTAAAGTGAAATGTGAATGTATGAATGTTCTGAAGAAGGTCTTTAGACCGAAACGTTAATAAATGTAAATTAAAAGTTGCTAGTTGATTAATGAACCACATTCCCAAGAAACCTACAAACCTAAAAAATATAAAATATATGGTTCAAGAAAAAAGAAAATCCAAAAATATACAAGCATGGGTAAAAATATGCCAAACCTCCAAACCATCGAAGACACATATGGAAACAACGCCGCAAAATTACTAAGGGAATACAGAAATGTATTAACCAAGATATGCAAGCAAAAAACCGAAGAATTTTAAATAATGTGATGTGTCTTTTTGAACTTGTGTTTTTTGTATGTGTTTTGATTAATGTAAAGTGAAATGTGAATGTATGAATGTTCTGAAGAAGGTCTTTAGACCGAAACGTTAATAAATGTAAATTAAAAGTTGCTAGTTGATTAATGAACCACATTCCCAAGAAACCTACAAACCTAAAAAATATAAATTATATGGTTCAAGAAAAAAGAAAATCCAAAAATATACAAGCATGGGTGAAAATATGCTAAACCTCCAAACCACCGAAAACACATATGGAAACAACGGCGCAAAATTACTAAGGGAATACAGAAATGTATTAACCAAGATATGCAAGCAAAAAACCGAAGAATTTTAAATAATGTGATGTGTCTTTTTGAACTTGTGTTTTTTGTATGTGTTTTGATTAATGTAAAGTGAAATGTGAATGTATGAATGTTCTGAAGAAGGTCTTTAGACCGAAACGTTAATAAATGTAAATTAAAAGTTGCTAGTTGATTAATGAACCACATTCCCAAGAAACCTACAAACCTAAAAAATATAAAATATATGGTTCAAGAAAAAAGAAAATCCAAAAATATACAAGCATGGGTGAAAATATGCTAAACCTCCAAACCACCGAAAACACATATGGAAACAACGCCGCAAAATTACTAAGGGAATACAGAAATGTATTAACCAAGATCTGCAAGCAAAAAAACCGAAGAATTTTAAATAATGTGATGTGTCTTTTTGAACTTGTGTTTTTTGTATGTGTTTTGATTAATGTAAAGTGAAATGTGAATGTATGAATGTTCTGAAGAAGGTCTTTAGACCGAAACGTTAATAAATGTAAATTAAAAGTTGCTAGTTGATTAATGAACCACATTCCCAAGAAACCTACAAACCTAAAAAATATAAAATATATGGTTCAAGAAAAAAGAAAATCCAAAAATATACAAGCATGGGTGAAAATATGCTAAACCTCCAAACCACCGAAAACACATATGGAAACAACGGCGCAAAATTACTAAGGGAATACAGAAATGTATTAACCAAGATATGCAAGCAAAAAACCGAAGAATTTTAAATAATGTGATGTGTCTTTTTGAACTTGTGTTTTTTGTATGTGTTTTGATTAATGTAAAGTGAAATGTGAATGTATGAATGTTCTGAAGAAGGTCTTTAGACCGAAACGTTAATAAATGTAAATTAAAAGTTGCTAGTTGATTAATGAACCACATTCCCAAGAAACCTACAAACCTAAAAAATATAAAATATATGGTTCAAGAAAAAAGAAAATCCAAAAATATACAAGCATGGGTAAAAATATGCCAAACCTCCAAACCATCGAAGACACATATGGAAACAACGCCGCAAAATTACTAAGGGAATACAGAAATGTATTAACCAAGATATGCAAGCAAAAAACCGAAGAATTTTAAATAATGTGATGTGTCTTTTTGAACTTGTGTTTTTTGTATGTGTTTTGATTAATGTAAAGTGAAATGTGAATGTATGAATGTTCTGAAGAAGGTCTTTAGACCGAAACGTTAATAAATGTAAATTAAAAGTTGCTAGTTGATTAATGAACCACATACCCAAGAAACCTACAAACCTAAAAAATATAAAATATATGGTTCAAGAAAAAAGAAAATCCAAAAATATACAAGCATGGGTAAAAATATGCCAAACCTCCAAACCATCGAAGACACATATGGAAACAACGCCGCAAAATTACTAAGGGAATACAGAAATGTATTAACCAAGATATGCAAGCAAAAAAACCGAAGAATTTTAAATAATGTGATGTGTCTTTTTGAACTTGTGTTTTTTGTATGTGTTTTGATTAATGTAAAGTGAAATGTGAATGTATGAATGTTCTGAAGAAGGTCTTTAGACCGAAACGTTAATAAATGTAAATTAAAAGTTGCTAGTTGATTAATGAACCACATTCCCAAGAAACCTACAAACCTAAAAAATATAAAATATATGGTTCAAGAAAAAAGAAAATCCAAAAATATACAAGCATGGGTAAAAATATGCCAAACCTCCAAACCACCGAAAACACATATGGAAACAACGCCGCAAAATTACTAAGGGAATACAGAAATGTATTAACCAAGATCTGCAAGCAAAAAAACCGAAGAATTTTAAATAATGTGATGTGTCTTTTTGAACTTGTGTTTTTTGTATGTGTTTTGATTAATGTAAAGTGAAATGTGAATGTATGAATGTTCTGAAGAAGGTCTTTAGACCGAAACGTTAATAAATGTAAATTAAAAGTTGCTAGTTGATTAATGAACCACATTCCCAAGAAACCTACAAACCTAAAAAATATAAAATATATGGTTCAAGAAAAAAGAAAATCCAAAAATATACAAGCATGGGTAAAAATATGCCAAACCTCCAAACCACCGAAAACACATATGGAAACAACGCCGCAAAATTACTAAGGGAATACAGAAATGTATTAACCAAGATATGCAAGCAAAAAAACCGAAGAATTTTAAATAATGTGATGTGTCTTTTTGAACTTGTGTTTTTTGTATGTGTTTTGATTAATGTAAAGTGAAATGTGAATGTATGAATGTTCTGAAGAAGGTCTTTAGACCGAAACGTTAATAAATGTAAATTAAAAGTTGCTAGTTGATTAATGAACCACATTCCCAAGAAACCTACAAACCTAAAAAATATAAAATATATGGTTCAAGAAAAAAGAAAATCCAAAAATATACAAGCATGGGTAAAAATATGCCAAACCTCCAAACCACCGAAAACACATATGGAAACAACGCCGCAAAATTACTAAGGGAATACAGAAATGTATTAACCAAGATCTGCAAGCAAAAAAACCGAAGAATTTTAAATAATGTGATGTGTCTTTTTGAACTTGTGTTTTTTGTATGTGTTTTGATTAATGTAAAGTGAAATGTGAATGTATGAATGTTCTGAAGAAGGTCTTTAGACCGAAACGTTAATAAATGTAAATTAAAATTTGCTAGTTGATTAATGAACCATATTCCCAAGAAACCTACAAACCTAAAAAATAAAAAATATATGGTTCAAGAAAAAAGAAAATCCAAAAATATACCAGCATGGGTGAAAATATGCCAAACCTTCAAACCATCGAAGACACATATGGAAACAACGCCGCAAAATTACTAAGGGAATACAGAAATGTATTAACCAAGATCTGCAAGCAAAAAAACCGAAGAATTTTAAATAATGTGATGTGTCTTTTTGAACTTGTGTTTTTTGTATGTGTTTTGATTAATGTAAAGTGAAATGTGAATGTATGAATGTTCTGAAGAAGGTCTTTAGACCGAAACGTTAATAAATGTAAATTAAAAGTTGCTAGTTGATTAATGAACCACATTCCCAAGAAACCTACAAACCTAAAAAATATAAAATATATGGTTCAAGAAAAAAGAAAATCCAAAAATATACAAGCATGGGTGAAAATATGCTAAACCTCCAAACCACCGAAAACACATATGGAAACAACGGCGCAAAATTACTAAGGGAATACAGAAATGTATTAACCAAGATATGCAAGCAAAAAACCGAAGAATTTTAAATAATGTGATGTGTCTTTTTGAACTTGTGTTTTTTGTATGTGTTTTGATTAATGTAAAGTGAAATGTGAATGTATGAATGTTCTGAAGAAGGTCTTTAGACCGAAACGTTAATAAATGTAAATTAAAAGTTGCTAGTTGATTAATGAACCACATTCCCAAGAAACCTACAAACCTAAAAAATATAAAATATATGGTTCAAGAAAAAAGAAAATCCAAAAATATACAAGCATGGGTAAAAATATGCCAAACCTCCAAACCATCGAAGACACATATGGAAACAACGCCGCAAAATTACTAAGGGAATACAGAAATGTATTAACCAAGATATGCAAGCAAAAAACCGAAGAATTTTAAATAATGTGATGTGTCTTTTTGAACTTGTGTTTTTTGTATGTGTTTTGATTAATGTAAAGTGAAATGTGAATGTATGAATGTTCTGAAGAAGGTCTTTAGACCGAAACGTTAATAAATGTAAATTAAAAGTTGCTAGTTGATTAATGAACCACATTCCCAAGAAACCTACAAACCTAAAAAATATAAAATATATGGTTCAAGAAAAAAGAAAATCCAAAAATATACAAGCATGGGTGAAAATATGCTAAACCTCCAAACCACCGAAAACACATATGGAAACAACGGCGCAAAATTACTAAGGGAATACAGAAATGTATTAACCAAGATATGCAAGCAAAAAACCGAAGAATTTTAAATAATGTGATGTGTCTTTTTGAACTTGTGTTTTTTGTATGTGTTTTGATTAATGTAAAGTGAAATGTGAATGTATGAATGTTCTGAAGAAGGTCTTTAGACCGAAACGTTAATAAATGTAAATTAAAAGTTGCTAGTTGATTAATGAACCACATTCCCAAGAAACCTACAAACCTAAAAAATATAAAATATATGGTTCAAGAAAAAAGAAAATCCAAAAATATACAAGCATGGGTAAAAATATGCCAAACCTCCAAACCATCGAAGACACATATGGAAACAACGCCGCAAAATTACTAAGGGAATACAGAAATGTATTAACCAAGATATGCAAGCAAAAAACCGAAGAATTTTAAATAATGTGATGTGTCTTTTTGAACTTGTGTTTTTTGTATGTGTTTTGATTAATGTAAAGTGAAATGTGAATGTATGAATGTTCTGAAGAAGGTCTTTAGACCGAAACGTTAATAAATGTAAATTAAAAGTTGCTAGTTGATTAATGAACCACATTCCCAAGAAACCTACAAACCTAAAAAATATAAAATATATGGTTCAAGAAAAAAGAAAATCCAAAAATATACAAGCATGGGTAAAAATATGCCAAACCTCCAAACCATCGAAGACACATATGGAAACAACGCCGCAAAATTACTAAGGGAATACAGAAATGTATTAACCAAGATATGCAAGCAAAAAACCGAAGAATTTTAAATAATGTGATGTGTCTTTTTGAACTTGTGTTTTTTGTATGTGTTTTGTGTGTTTTGATTAATGTAAAGTGAAATGTGAATGTATGAATGTTCTGAAGAAGGTCTTTAGACCGAAACGTTAATAAATGTAAATTAAAAGTTGCTAGTTGATTAATGAACCACATTCCCAAGAAACCTACAAACCTAAAAAATATAAATTATATGGTTCAAGAAAAAAGAAAATCCAAAAATATACAAGCATGGGTGAAAATATGCTAAACCTCCAAACCACCGAAAACACATATGGAAACAACGGCGCAAAATTACTAAGGGAATACAGAAATGTATTAACCAAGATATGCAAGCAAAAAACCGAAGAATTTTAAATAATGTGATGTGTCTTTTTGAACTTGTGTTTTTTGTATGTGTTTTGATTAATGTAAAGTGAAATGTGAATGTATGAATGTTCTGAAGAAGGTCTTTAGACCGAAACGTTAATAAATGTAAATTAAAAGTTGCTAGTTGATTAATGAACCACATTCCCAAGAAACCTACAAACCTAAAAAATATAAAATATATGGTTCAAGAAAAAAGAAAATCCAAAAATATACAAGCATGGGTGAAAATATGCTAAACCTCCAAACCACCGAAAACACATATGGAAACAACGCCGCAAAATTACTAAGGGAATACAGAAATGTATTAACCAAGATCTGCAAGCAAAAAAACCGAAGAATTTTAAATAATGTGATGTGTCTTTTTGAACTTGTGTTTTTTGTATGTGTTTTGATTAATGTAAAGTGAAATGTGAATGTATGAATGTTCTGAAGAAGGTCTTTAGACCGAAACGTTAATAAATGTAAATTAAAAGTTGCTAGTTGATTAATGAACCACATTCCCAAGAAACCTACAAACCTAAAAAATATAAAATATATGGTTCAAGAAAAAAGAAAATCCAAAAATATACAAGCATGGGTGAAAATATGCTAAACCTCCAAACCACCGAAAACACATATGGAAACAACGGCGCAAAATTACTAAGGGAATACAGAAATGTATTAACCAAGATATGCAAGCAAAAAACCGAAGAATTTTAAATAATGTGATGTGTCTTTTTGAACTTGTGTTTTTTGTATGTGTTTTGATTAATGTAAAGTGAAATGTGAATGTATGAATGTTCTGAAGAAGGTCTTTAGACCGAAACGTTAATAAATGTAAATTAAAAGTTGCTAGTTGATTAATGAACCACATTCCCAAGAAACCTACAAACCTAAAAAATATAAAATATATGGTTCAAGAAAAAAGAAAATCCAAAAATATACAAGCATGGGTAAAAATATGCCAAACCTCCAAACCATCGAAGACACATATGGAAACAACGCCGCAAAATTACTAAGGGAATACAGAAATGTATTAACCAAGATATGCAAGCAAAAAACCGAAGAATTTTAAATAATGTGATGTGTCTTTTTGAACTTGTGTTTTTTGTATGTGTTTTGATTAATGTAAAGTGAAATGTGAATGTATGAATGTTCTGAAGAAGGTCTTTAGACCGAAACGTTAATAAATGTAAATTAAAAGTTGCTAGTTGATTAATGAACCACATACCCAAGAAACCTACAAACCTAAAAAATATAAAATATATGGTTCAAGAAAAAAGAAAATCCAAAAATATACAAGCATGGGTAAAAATATGCCAAACCTCCAAACCATCGAAGACACATATGGAAACAACGCCGCAAAATTACTAAGGGAATACAGAAATGTATTAACCAAGATATGCAAGCAAAAAAACCGAAGAATTTTAAATAATGTGATGTGTCTTTTTGAACTTGTGTTTTTTGTATGTGTTTTGATTAATGTAAAGTGAAATGTGAATGTATGAATGTTCTGAAGAAGGTCTTTAGACCGAAACGTTAATAAATGTAAATTAAAAGTTGCTAGTTGATTAATGAACCACATTCCCAAGAAACCTACAAACCTAAAAAATATAAAATATATGGTTCAAGAAAAAAGAAAATCCAAAAATATACAAGCATGGGTAAAAATATGCCAAACCTCCAAACCACCGAAAACACATATGGAAACAACGCCGCAAAATTACTAAGGGAATACAGAAATGTATTAACCAAGATCTGCAAGCAAAAAAACCGAAGAATTTTAAATAATGTGATGTGTCTTTTTGAACTTGTGTTTTTTGTATGTGTTTTGATTAATGTAAAGTGAAATGTGAATGTATGAATGTTCTGAAGAAGGTCTTTAGACCGAAACGTTAATAAATGTAAATTAAAAGTTGCTAGTTGATTAATGAACCACATTCCCAAGAAACCTACAAACCTAAAAAATATAAAATATATGGTTCAAGAAAAAAGAAAATCCAAAAATATACAAGCATGGGTAAAAATATGCCAAACCTCCAAACCACCGAAAACACATATGGAAACAACGCCGCAAAATTACTAAGGGAATACAGAAATGTATTAACCAAGATATGCAAGCAAAAAAACCGAAGAATTTTAAATAATGTGATGTGTCTTTTTGAACTTGTGTTTTTTGTATGTGTTTTGATTAATGTAAAGTGAAATGTGAATGTATGAATGTTCTGAAGAAGGTCTTTAGACCGAAACGTTAATAAATGTAAATTAAAAGTTGCTAGTTGATTAATGAACCACATTCCCAAGAAACCTACAAACCTAAAAAATATAAAATATATGGTTCAAGAAAAAAGAAAATCCAAAAATATACAAGCATGGGTAAAAATATGCCAAACCTCCAAACCACCGAAAACACATATGGAAACAACGCCGCAAAATTACTAAGGGAATACAGAAATGTATTAACCAAGATCTGCAAGCAAAAAAACCGAAGAATTTTAAATAATGTGATGTGTCTTTTTGAACTTGTGTTTTTTGTATGTGTTTTGATTAATGTAAAGTGAAATGTGAATGTATGAATGTTCTGAAGAAGGTCTTTAGACCGAAACGTTAATAAATGTAAATTAAAATTTGCTAGTTGATTAATGAACCATATTCCCAAGAAACCTACAAACCTAAAAAATAAAAAATATATGGTTCAAGAAAAAAGAAAATCCAAAAATATACCAGCATGGGTGAAAATATGCCAAACCTTCAAACCATCGAAGACACATATGGAAACAACGCCGCAAAATTACTAAGGGAATACAGAAATGTATTAACCAAGATCTGCAAGCAAAAAAACCGAAGAATTTTAAATAATGTGATGTGTCTTTTTGAACTTGTGTTTTTTGTATGTGTTTTGATTAATGTAAAGTGAAATGTGAATGTATGAATGTTCTGAAGAAGGTCTTTAGACCGAAACGTTAATAAATGTAAATTAAAAGTTGCTAGTTGATTAATGAACCACATTCCCAAGAAACCTACAAACCTAAAAAATATAAAATATATGGTTCAAGAAAAAAGAAAATCCAAAAATATACAAGCATGGGTGAAAATATGCTAAACCTCCAAACCACCGAAAACACATATGGAAACAACGGCGCAAAATTACTAAGGGAATACAGAAATGTATTAACCAAGATCTGCAAGCAAAAAAACCGAAGAATTTTAAATAATGTGATGTGTCTTTTTGAACTTGTGTTTTTTGTATGTGTTTTGATTAATGTAAAGTGAAATGTGAATGTATGAATGTTCTGAAGAAGGTCTTTAGACCGAAACGTTAATAAATGTAAATTAAAATTTGCTAGTTGATTAATGAACCATATTCCCAAGAAACCTACAAACCTAAAAAATAAAAAATATATGGTTCAAGAAAAAAGAAAATCCAAAAATATACCAGCATGGGTGAAAATATGCCAAACCTTCAAACCATCGAAGACACATATGGAAACAACGGCGCAAAATTACTAAGGGAATACAGAAATGTATTAACCAAGATCTGCAAGCAAAAAACCGAAGAATTTTAAATAATGTGATGTGTCTTTTTGAACTTGTGTTTTTTGTATGTGTTTTGATTAATGTAAAGTGAAATGTGAATGTATGAATGTTCTGAAGAAGGTCTTTAGACCGAAACGTTAATAAATGTAAATTAAAAGTTGCTAGTTGATTAATGAACCACATTCCCAAGAAACCTACAAACCTAAAAAATATAAAATATATGGTTCAAGAAAAAAGAAAATCCAAAAATATACAAGCATGGGTGAAAATATGCTAAACCTCCAAACCACCGAAAACACATATGGAAACAACGGCGCAAAATTACTAAGGGAATACAGAAATGTATTAACCAAGATCTGCAAGCAAAAAAACCGAAGAATTTTAAATAATGTGATGTGTCTTTTTGAACTTGTGTTTTTTGTATGTGTTTTGATTAATGTAAAGTGAAATGTGAATGTATGAATGTTCTGAAGAAGGTCTTTAGACCGAAACGTTAATAAATGTAAATTAAAATTTGCTAGTTGATTAATGAACCATATTCCCAAGAAACCTACAAACCTAAAAAATAAAAAATATATGGTTCAAGAAAAAAGAAAATCCAAAAATATACCAGCATGGGTGAAAATATGCCAAACCTTCAAACCATCGAAGACACATATGGAAACAACGCCGCAAAATTACTAAGGGAATACAGAAATGTATTAACCAAGATCTGCAAGCAAAAAAACCGAAGAATTTTAAATAATGTGATGTGTCTTTTTGAACTTGTGTTTTTTGTATGTGTTTTGATTAATGTAAAGTGAAATGTGAATGTATGAATGTTCTGAAGAAGGTCTTTAGACCGAAACGTTAATAAATGTAAATTAAAATTTGCTAGTTGATTAATGAACCATATTCCCAAGAAACCTACAAACCTAAAAAATAAAAAATATATGGTTCAAGAAAAAAGAAAATCCAAAAATATACCAGCATGGGTGAAAATATGCCAAACCTTCAAACCATCGAAGACACATATGGAAACAACGCCGCAAAATTACTAAGGGAATACAGAAATGTATTAACCAAGATATGCAAGCAAAAAACCGAAGAATTTTAAATAATGTGATGTGTCTTTTTGAACTTGTGTTTTTTGTATGTGTTTTGATTAATGTAAAGTGAAATGTGAATGTATGAATGTTCTGAAGAAGGTCTTTAGACCGAAACGTTAATAAATGTAAATTAAAAGTTGCTAGTTGATTAATGAACCACATACCCAAGAAACCTACAAACCTAAAAAATATAAAATATATGGTTCAAGAAAAAAGAAAATCCAAAAATATACCAGCATGGGTGAAAATATGCCAAACCTTCAAACCATCGAAGACACATATGGAAACAACGCCGCAAAATTACTAAGGGAATACAGAAATGTATTAACCAAGATATGCAAGCAAAAAACCGAAGAATTTTAAATAATGTGATGTGTCTTTTTGAACTTGTGTTTTTTGTATGTGTTTTGATTAATGTAAAGTGAAATGTGAATGTATGAATGTTCTGAAGAAGGTCTTTAGACCGAAACGTTAATAAATGTAAATTAAAAGTTGCTAGTTGATTAATGAACCACATACCCAAGAAACCTACAAACCTAAAAAATAAAAAATATATGGTTCAAGAAAAAAGAAAATCCAAAAATATACCAGCATGGGTGAAAATATGCCAAACCTTCAAACCATCGAAGACACATATGGAAACAACGCCGCAAAATTACTAAGGGAATACAGAAATGTATTAACCAAGATATGCAAGCAAAAAACCGAAGAATTTTAAATAATGTGATGTGTCTTTTTGAACTTGTGTTTTTTGTATGTGTTTTGATTAATGTAAAGTGAAATGTGAATGTATGAATGTTCTGAAGAAGGTCTTTAGACCGAAACGTTAATAAATGTAAATTAAAAGTTGCTAGTTGATTAATGAACCACATTCCCAAGAAACCTACAAACCTAAAAAATATAAAATATATGGTTCAAGAAAAAAGAAAATCCAAAAATATACAAGCATGGGTAAAAATATGCCAAACCTCCAAACCATCGAAGACACATATGGAAACAACGGCGCAAAATTACTAAGGGAATACCGAAATGTATTAACCAAGATCTGCAAGCAAAAAAACCGAAGAATTTTAAATAATGTGATGTGTCTTTTTGAACTTGTGTTTTTTGTATGTGTTTTGATTAATGTAAAGTGAAATGTGAATGTATGAATGTTCTGAAGAAGGTCTTTAGACCGAAACGTTAATAAATGTAAATTAAAAGTTGCTAGTTGATTAATGAACCACATTCCCAAGAAACCTACAAACCTAAAAAATATAAAATATATGGTTCAAGAAAAAAGAAAATCCAAAAATATACAAGCATGGGTAAAAATATGCCAAACCTCCAAACCACCGAAAACACATATGGAAACAACGGCGCAAAATTACTAAGGGAATACAGAAATGTATTAACCAAGATCTGCAAGCAAAAAAACCGAAGAATTTTAAATAATGTGATGTGTCTTTTTGAACTTGTGTTTTTTGTATGTGTTTTGATTAATGTAAAGTGAAATGTGAATGTATGAATGTTCTGAAGAAGGTCTTTAGACCGAAACGTTAATAAATGTAAATTAAAATTTGCTAGTTGATTAATGAACCATATTCCCAAGAAACCTACAAACCTAAAAAATAAAAAATATATGGTTCAAGAAAAAAGAAAATCCAAAAATATACCAGCATGGGTGAAAATATGCCAAACCTTCAAACCATCGAAGACACATATGGAAACAACGCCGCAAAATTACTAAGGGAATACAGAAATGTATTAACCAAGATCTGCAAGCAAAAAAACCGAAGAATTTTAAATAATGTGATGTGTCTTTTTGAACTTGTGTTTTTTGTATGTGTTTTGATTAATGTAAAGTGAAATGTGAATGTATGAATGTTCTGAAGAAGGTCTTTAGACCGAAACGTTAATAAATGTAAATTAAAATTTGCTAGTTGATTAATGAACCATATTCCCAAGAAACCTACAAACCTAAAAAATAAAAAATATATGGTTCAAGAAAAAAGAAAATCCAAAAATATACCAGCATGGGTGAAAATATGCCAAACCTTCAAACCATCGAAGACACATATGGAAACAACGCCGCAAAATTACTAAGGGAATACAGAAATGTATTAACCAAGATCTGCAAGCAAAAAAACCGAAGAATTTTAAATAATGTGATGTGTCTTTTTGAACTTGTGTTTTTTGTATGTGTTTTGATTAATGTAAAGTGAAATGTGAATGTATGAATGTTCTGAAGAAGGTCTTTAGACCGAAACGTTAATAAATGTAAATTAAAATTTGCTAGTTGATTAATGAACCATATTCCCAAGAAACCTACAAACCTAAAAAATAAAAAATATATGGTTCAAGAAAAAAGAAAATCCAAAAATATACCAGCATGGGTGAAAATATGCCAAACCTTCAAACCATCGAAGACACATATGGAAACAACGCCGCAAAATTACTAAGGGAATACAGAAATGTATTAACCAAGATATGCAAGCAAAAAACCGAAGAATTTTAAATAATGTGATGTGTCTTTTTGAACTTGTGTTTTTTGTATGTGTTTTGATTAATGTAAAGTGAAATGTGAATGTATGAATGTTCTGAAGAAGGTCTTTAGACCGAAACGTTAATAAATGTAAATTAAAAGTTGCTAGTTGATTAATGAACCACATACCCAAGAAACCTACAAACCTAAAAAATATAAAATATATGGTTCAAGAAAAAAGAAAATCCAAAAATATACAAGCATGGGTAAAAATATGCCAAACCTCCAAACCATCGAAGACACATATGGAAACAACGCCGCAAAATTACTAAGGGAATACCGAAATGTATTAACCAAGATCTGCAAGCAAAAAAACCGAAGAATTTTAAATAATGTGATGTGTCTTTTTGAACTTGTGTTTTTTGTATGTGTTTTGATTAATGTAAAGTGAAATGTGAATGTATGAATGTTCTGAAGAAGGTCTTTAGACCGAAACGTTAATAAATGTAAATTAAAAGTTGCTAGTTGATTAATGAACCACATTCCCAAGAAACCTACAAACCTAAAAAATATAAAATATATGGTTCAAGAAAAAAGAAAATCCAAAAATATACAAGCATGGGTGAAAATATGCTAAACCTCCAAACCACCGAAAACACATATGGAAACAACGGCGCAAAATTACTAAGGGAATACAGAAATGTATTAACCAAGATATGCAAGCAAAAAACCGAAGAATTTTAAATAATGTGATGTGTCTTTTTGAACTTGTGTTTTTTGTATGTGTTTTGATTAATGTAAAGTGAAATGTGAATGTATGAATGTTCTGAAGAAGGTCTTTAGACCGAAACGTTAATAAATGTAAATTAAAATTTGCTAGTTGATTAATGAACCATATTCCCAAGAAACCTACAAACCTAAAAAATAAAAAATATATGGTTCAAGAAAAAAGAAAATCCAAAAATATACCAGCATGGGTGAAAATATGCCAAACCTTCAAACCATCGAAGACACATATGGAAACAACGCCGCAAAATTACTAAGGGAATACAG
Organism: Aspidapion aeneum; assembly: GCA_963576565.1. Lineage (NCBI taxonomy): Eukaryota > Metazoa > Arthropoda > Insecta > Coleoptera > Brentidae > Aspidapion > Aspidapion aeneum. Next base: position 120,082,747 of record OY755041.1, read on the forward strand.
AAATGTATTAACCAAGATCTGCAAGCAAAAAAACCGAAGAATTTTAAATAATGTGATGTGTCTTTTTGAACTTGTGTTTTTTGTATGTGTTTTGATTAATGTAAAGTGAAATGTGAATGTATGAATGTTCTGAAGAAGGTCTTTAGACCGAAACGTTAATAAATGTAAATTAAAATTTGCTAGTTGATTAATGAACCATATTCCCAAGAAACCTACAAACCTAAAAAATAAAAAATATATGGTTCAAGAAAAAAGAAAATCCAAAAATATACCAGCATGGGTGAAAATATGCCAAACCTTCAAACCATCGAAGACACATATGGAAACAACGCCGCAAAATTACTAAGGGAATACAGAAATGTATTAACCAAGATATGCAAGCAAAAAACCGAAGAATTTTAAATAATGTGATGTGTCTTTTTGAACTTGTGTTTTTTGTATGTGTTTTGATTAATGTAAAGTGAAATGTGAATGTATGAATGTTCTGAAGAAGGTCTTTAGACCGAAACGTTAATAAATGTAAATTAAAAGTTGCTAGTTGATTAATGAACCACATACCCAAGAAACCTACAAACCTAAAAAATATAAAATATATGGTTCAAGAAAAAAGAAAATCCAAAAATATACAAGCATGGGTAAAAATATGCCAAACCTCCAAACCATCGAAGACACATATGGAAACAACGCCGCAAAATTACTAAGGGAATACCGAAATGTATTAACCAAGATCTGCAAGCAAAAAAACCGAAGAATTTTAAATAATGTGATGTGTCTTTTTGAACTTGTGTTTTTTGTATGTGTTTTGATTAATGTAAAGTGAAATGTGAATGTATGAATGTTCTGAAGAAGGTCTTTAGACCGAAACGTTAATAAATGTAAATTAAAAGTTGCTAGTTGATTAATGAACCACATTCCCAAGAAACCTACAAACCTAAAAAATATAAAATATATGGTTCAAGAAAAAAGAAAATCCAAAAATATACAAGCATGGGTGAAAATATGCTAAACCTCCAAACCACCGAAAACACATATGGAAACAACGGCGCAAAATTACTAAGGGAATACAGAAATGTATTAACCAAGATATGCAAGCAAAAAACCGAAGAATTTTAAATAATGTGATGTGTCTTTTTGAACTTGTGTTTTTTGTATGTGTTTTGATTAATGTAAAGTGAAATGTGAATGTATGAATGTTCTGAAGAAGGTCTTTAGACCGAAACGTTAATAAATGTAAATTAAAATTTGCTAGTTGATTAATGAACCATATTCCCAAGAAACCTACAAACCTAAAAAATAAAAAATATATGGTTCAAGAAAAAAGAAAATCCAAAAATATACAAGCATGGGTGAAAATATGCTAAACCTCCAAACCACCGAAAACACATATGGAAACAACGGCGCAAAATTACTAAGGGAATACAGAAATGTATTAACCAAGATCTGCAAGCAAAAAAACCGAAGAATTTTAAATAATGTGATGTGTCTTTTTGAACTTGTGTTTTTTGTATGTGTTTTGATTAATGTAAAGTGAAATGTGAATGTATGAATGTTCTGAAGAAGGTCTTTAGACCGAAACGTTAATAAATGTAAATTAAAATTTGCTAGTTGATTAATGAACCATATTCCCAAGAAACCTACAAACCTAAAAAATAAAAAATATATGGTTCAAGAAAAAAGAAAATCCAAAAATATACCAGCATGGGTGAAAATATGCCAAACCTTCAAACCATCGAAGACACATATGGAAACAACGCCGCAAAATTACTAAGGGAATACAGAAATGTATTAACCAAGATATGCAAGCAAAAAACCGAAGAATTTTAAATAATGTGATGTGTCTTTTTGAACTTGTGTTTTTTGTATGTGTTTTGATTAATGTAAAGTGAAATGTGAATGTATGAATGTTCTGAAGAAGGTCTTTAGACCGAAACGTTAATAAATGTAAATTAAAAGTTGCTAGTTGATTAATGAACCACATACCCAAGAAACCTACAAACCTAAAAAATATAAAATATATGGTTCAAGAAAAAAGAAAATCCAAAAATATACAAGCATGGGTAAAAATATGCCAAACCTCCAAACCATCGAAGACACATATGGAAACAACGCCGCAAAATTACTAAGGGAATACAGAAATGTATTAACCAAGATATGCAAGCAAAAAACCGAAGAATTTTAAATAATGTGATGTGTCTTTTTGAACTTGTGTTTTTATATGTGTTTTGATTAATGTAAAGTGAAATGTGAATGTATGAATGTTCTGAAGAAGGTCTCTAGACCGAAACGTTAATAAATGTAAATTAAAAGTTGCTAGTTGATTAATGAACCACATTCCCAAGAAACCTACAAACCTAAAAAATATAAAATATATGGTTCAAGAAAAAAGAAAATCCAAATATATATATATATATATATATATATATATATATATACAGTAATGTATGGATAATCCGAACAGAAAGTTGGCAGAACCCGTTCGGTTTATCAAAACTTTCGGATTATAGAATTCAAAATAAATGATATGTTTAATTCGAATACGTTTGGTTTAAAGATACATTTCTTAACTGTACAAATACATTTTTATCACAAAAAGTTTACGTATTCAATGGCTATAAAAACATTTATTTATGTTATACAGAAATACAAACATTTATACACACTTTAACGTATGTATTTCAAAGTGAAAACAAACTTCTAAGGAAGAGGAACACCTTACAATACGTTACATATGTATGTATGTACTATAGAAAATAAGTACAGGCATATTGCAAATATATACGAAAAATACCTGGAGTATGTATATGTAGTTCGGATTGCAGAATTCAAGGTGTTCAGATTATGGATATCATTTTACGAAATTGAGGCGTTCGGATTATAGAGTATTTCGGATTAAGGGGGGTTCGGATGATCCATACATTACTGTATATATATATATATATATATATATATATATATATATATATATATATATATATATATTTATCAGTTTCACAACGTTCTACGTCTTCCGATACCCAATCTCCACTCGTTTCTGTTTGCCCATAATTCATCATCTAGGCCTCTTAATCTTATTTCACTGTCTATTCCTTCTCTCCAGCTTCTCCTTGGCTGTCTTCGTTTTCTTCGGCCAATTGGTTTCCATTGTAGTATTTGTTTAGGTAGTTGTTCATCATTCATTCTTTGTACATGTCCGTACCACACCAGTTGCTTTGTTCTTATATCATCCACTAAAGTACGTTCCCCCATTGTCATAATTTCTCTTATTCTTTGATTTGTAACTCGTTCCCTTTTTGATTTCCCTGCTGCTCTTCTCCAATAGTCCATCTCCGTGGCGGAAAGCATTTTTTCTGTTCTATCCTTGATTGGCCATACTTCTGAGCCGTATGTAATAATACTTTTTACAATGGTGTTATATATAAGCTTTTTGTTATTGTTTTGATATACTTTGGTCCCAAATTATTCCATTTAATAATAATTAATAAAGTTATTGCTGTTCTTCTTGTACGTTTCGATCTTTTATAGCTTTGTCTAGCATTCCGTCAGCTGTAATTTTTAGACCTAAGTATTTATACTCATCACAGGACTGAATTCGCTGCCCGGTATTTAAGATTAGATCCTGTTTCATTCCACCGATACACATATACTATGTCTTATTGAGATTAACCTCTAGTCCCCACTTATTGTACTCTTCTATTAGTTTTCGTGTCATATACTGGAGGTCGTCATAATCCTGAGCCACTACTATCTGATCATCGGCGAAACATAAAGTATACAAGGTGGTTTCGTCCAACGGAATTCCCATGTTTTAACATTTTCTCTTCCATACTTTAAGGACTTGTTCCAAGTATATCTTGAAGAGCGTAGGCGAGATACAGCAACCTTGTTTAAGACCTTTATTTACTTGAAAGCCTTTGGTTAGTTTTGCTTTTATTTTAACTTTTGCCTTACTATTACGGTATAACTATTTGATGGCCTTAATTAGTTGTACGCTTATGTTTGTGTTTTCCAACGCTTTCCAAAGTAGATTTAGTGGTATACTATCATATGCCTTCTGCAAATCGACGTAAAGCAGATGCAGCTCTTGTCCGTATGCCATTTTCTTTTCAACAACTTGGGTTATACAAAAGAGATGATCTGAAGTCGATCTACCCGCCCTGAAACCAGCTTGTTCTTCTGCCTCCATGTCTTTATATTCGCTCTCCACTTTATTTCTTATCATTTTACCGTATATTCTGCTTAGCGTACTAGTCAAAGATATACCTCTATAATTGTCACATATATCTTTCCTTCGATGGCTATTCTTAAAAATGTTTATTTATTACGAATAAAAGATAATTGTTTTATTCTGTGTGTCAAAACTGAATATAGTTTGAGATTGAGGGAGGAATTTCCCTTATTCTCCCTTGCATATCCGCGCCTGTCTTAATACGATAAAGACTCTAGTGGAAAAGATGTGGATAATTTTCTTTACAATTCCTTTTATATTGAAGTTAAAGTGCGCACCTATTAACATTTAAAAATTTTTATTTAATGCAATAAATATTTTGTTAATAGCTCTGTGAAGATAATAAATAATAGTTTAACTAAATATTGCTGACAACCAACAATGGCTGTATATTATGGTACACGCTCTCAAATTGTGCACAACTGGCCTCAGTGTGCACAAAAGCGTAAGTGCACCAAAAAGAAATTACCGCATGAGGGGATAAAAGAATCTGGAACTGAACTGCACTTAGCAATAAACATGCAGTCGTCAAAATTATACCTAGAAAAATAGGATTTTAGACAGAGAGAAATGTGATACGCACGGAAAAAATTATATGTTTGAGCGCAAATATCACGATTTAAATAAGTACACACGTATGAGGTAGGCAAAGTTCTGAAGAACGGAAATTCATTTCTACGGTAAAAAATCCAACAAAAGAACAAGTAAACATGTAAATCATCAGACCAGAACAATTGACAGAACATTACAAGGGATTGCTGCAGGAAACGAGACCCGAATATCTAATCAGCCTCTCCAAGGAGATACATAGAGGTACATGGAGATGAAGTAATCACCAAAAAGGAGACAATAAAGTGTAGTATTAAAAAACTTAAATCCGGAGAAGCTAGCGGACCTGGAGGAACATACGCTGAAATGCTCAAATATGGATCAGAGAAACTATTAGAAAATCTCACATATATTATCAATCAATGCATAAACGGTCATCCAGTACCTGATGATTGGAAAATTGCATTCCTATCCTCAATACATAAAAAAGGAATCAACCTAGATTGCAACAATAACAGAGGAATTTTAGTAACCAGTAATCTAAGTAGATTGTACGGTAGGATTCTTAGAGATCTAATAGAGAATGATTTTCATGAACAAGAAGATGAAAAGCAAAGTGGGTTTCGTGCAGGCAGATCTTGTAGTGATAATGTTTTTTATCTTAAACAAGTAATTGAGCAAAGGAGTGCCAGAAATATAGAGACTCATGTTACCTTTGGGGTACCTAGGAAAAGCATATGATATCCTTTTAGTAGCAGTGTTAGAGCAAACTAATATCAATCATACATACATAAAAGCGATAAAAGAACTATACAAAGGGTCAAAATCTAAACTTAAAATTGGAAATCGACTTTTAAAAGATCTCCTGGGAACGAAAGGCCTAAGACAAGGATATTGTATCTCTCCATCTCTTTTTAAAATATATATCGCAGTAGCTTTAAACAACTGGAAACGTAAATTACACGACATGGGAATACAACTTAACGACCGATTTACCATGTACACACTACAGTTTGCTGACGACTAAGTAATTGTAGCTAATAATATAGAAGACAGAAAATATGATAAGAAAGTTACCGGAGGATATCAAAAGTTGGTGTTCACAGTGAACTTGGACAAGACACAGTACTTATGTATTGGAAACGAATCAAGTGAGTAAAACTAGACAGTGGGCAAACCATATCTCCATGCATTGAGTATGCATACTTGGGTGTCACATTTAATAAGATAGGAACAGACTGTAAAGAACTGGAAAAATATTTTAATAAAAGCAAAAAAGGTTATTGGATGTCTTAACAGTATATACGAAACAATGGTGAAAAGCACGCTGTTGTATGTAATAGAGACTTGTCGCGTAACAGAAAAATGCAAAACAAAAAATGTCAAAATGGATGGTACGGCCATGTACAATGGATAAATGACGAAAAATTACCAACGCAGGATATAGATTGGCAACAAATAGGGTGCAGAAAATGAGGGCGTCCTAAACTAAACTAAACCTGACAGAAGATGATTGTCAGGATCAAATGAGGTGGAGAATAGGCTTCGGACAACGTAGTAAAACGGTCTAAACCGACGCAGTAGTAGTACCTTGTACTTACTTATTTAGAACATCAAATGCCTGTTTAAAGCGGGGTCTACACATAACGTTTTGCCTGACGTTTTACTTGATCAGGTAAAACTGATCAGGCAAAACCTTTCGTGCAGACAATAAAACGTACGTTTTGCCTGAACGGAAAAGGACTGAAGTCGGACCTGTTGAACTGATCAGTAGAGGCTTTGTTTCCGGTAAAACGTCAGTTTTAGCGGCATTTCTTGTGGTAGTGCATACCAATTTAATTCCTTTCGAGTGCAACTTAGAAGTTGGTATAGGAAACGTCCGACATTAGATAAGATAATTTTTTAGGAAATCAAACAGGTTATTGTCTTCTTCCACTAATTTTTAATTTGTTTTAAACAAATAGTCCCGACATGTTTCGTAAGCAGAAACTTAAATCTTCAGGGGACATTACCAAACTAAATCAGCACAACATTTTGAAAAACTGGTTAAAAACTATGTTTAGCTACTGAAACGGTTAAGTCATAGACATTTAAAATAAAAAACATTATTGACAAAAGCAGTGCTTCCTCCATGGTGTATCGAAAACTGACGCTAAAACTATCAAGTATGTACGCTAGTCTTTCAACGGTCATACTTGACCCTTTTGACTGACAGGCAAGACGTAAGGTAAAATGTTATGTCTAGACCGGGCTTAAGATCTATGATGGCTCATTATAAGAAAAAATGGAAATTCGCAGATACGGATTATTCGTGCAAACCTTAACTGGCCTGCAAGCACGCGAAGAGACAAAAGATACCTCCATTATATCTCTTGCATAAATTCAAGAGGACATGTCCTTGCAAAAAGTGGAAAGTGTAGCTCTTTTTTAAGCAAAAGGCAATTAGAAGTCTGGATGAGGACCCTTTTTCTCTTTGCATGCAAAATTTTGAAAAGTGTAGCAATCGTTTTTCATAAGTACATAGCTATTTTGCTCCGCACAAGGGCGGATCCAGAGGTGCTTCTCGGGGGGGGGGGGGGGGGGGGGGACATTCTCTGTTGGTAAAAAACGGTATATATTTTTTTAAGCAGCATTTTATTGAATTAGTCAGTAGTTGTAATTTCGATGATAATAACAATAGACACTTTCATGGGCAGCAAGCAAAAATTTTGAATTATTATTAGCAAAAACATTACTTTTTACTCATTTTTGTATGTTCAAAAAATTCTCGGGGGGGGGGGCAAGTGCCCCTAGTGCCCCCCCCTGGATCCGCCACTGGCTCCGCAGCATATTATCACTCACGTTTTGTTTGAACTGAAAAACTTCTATGTCTATTTACTCTAAAGTTGCCATGTGCCCGTTTTTTCATCGGACAGTTCATTATTTTAATTCCGTCCGTTTGTCCAGTCCGTTAAACCGGCCTGTTCGTTATTTTTACCTTCCTAGCCCGCGCAGCAATGGCTAGAGAAGGTATTATTTTTGACGAAATTTTTTTTTCTGAGATAACGCCCAAAATGTGTTATTTGGGTGTATTTTGACCTATCTTAGCCATAAACCGACAGGGCAGTGCCGTGGTATGGTTGTCGGCTTCACATAGAGAAGGTACCAGGTACCAGGCGCATGCTGTAAGTGCTATAAAGTAACTGGTACCAAGATAGCGCCAGCATAAATATCCTACAGCCAACTCACGACGACCACGACTGTTGCGCTGAAAAGGAAAGAAGTCTATCGTCTATAACCAAGTTCTGCTGGGACGATTGCGATGTTAGATAGATGCAAGTTTAACATGTAGCAGGAGCACCTTTCGGAAGGGGTGTAAAAGCATGAGTCCGCTGTGTATACTTGCTACGTAGTATAAAGATCCCTGCCCTCGACAAAGAGGTGCCAGGCAAAATTAAGTTCTCTTAGAGAACGAAAACTTGCATGCTAAGTGGCACGTGCGCAAATCGGGGTTGCCTAGTCGCTAACCAAAAATGGTCTGCCCACCATTACTACTACTACTACTATCTTAGCAATACCGTGGTAATGTCTGTGTGTGTGTTTATATTATTTCTGTCCGTAACACGATAGCTCCTAAACCGCTAAACCAATTTTCATAACATTATCAGGTAAAATAGTGTTCGACACTCTAAAGAGCTAATTAGATATAGAACAAAATCCATTAACGCTCATGACAGTTTTTGACAATTGGAAAATTTTAAAAATGATATTTTTTTAACGGAGCATCGCAATATTCGGTTTTCGGAATATAGTAAACTACATTTTGCTCAACAATTTGTGTTATAACCAAATACTTGGTAAGAGCTTCAGTTTCTGAGATCTATCAAGGCTGATATATCATAGCTTTACTTGAAGTGTGCGAATAGGCTAGCTAGGAAGGTATCAGATCCGTCATGGATTCATTTATTTTTATCTAAAATCTGGATTCAACGTTGAAAAATAAATATATCATTTGACAATCAATTCTCACCTATTTAGGGGTAGTTTTTTGGGATTTTTGCTTGAGGCTTAACAAATATCCGGTAATTTTTTTAAAAATATGATATATATATTTATCAGATTCACAACGTTCTACGTCTTCCGATAACCAATCTCCACTCGTTTCTGTTTGCCCATAATTCATCATCTAGGCCTCTTATTCTTGTTTCACTGTCTATTCCTTCTCTCCAGCTTCTCCTTTGGCCGTCCTCGTTTTCTTCGGCCAGTTGGTTTCCATTGTAGTATTTGTTTAGGTAGTCTTTCATCATTCATTCTTTGTACATGTCCGTACCACACCAGTTGTTTTGTTCTTATATCATCCACTAAAGTACGTTCACCCACTGTCATAATTTCTCTTATTCTTTGATTTGTAACTCTTTCTCTTTTTGATTTCCCTGCTGCTCTTCTCCAATAGTCCATCTCCGTAGCGGAAAGCATTTTTTCTGTTCTATCCTTGATTGGCCATACTTCTGAGCCGTATGTAATAATACTTTTTACAATGGTGTTATATATAAGCTTTTTGTTATGTTTTGATATACTTTGGTCCCAAATTATTCCATTTAATAAAGTTATTGCTTTTCTTCCTTGTACGTTTCGATCTTTTATAGATAGCTTTGTCTAGTATTCCGTCAGCTGTAATTTTTAGACCTAAGTATTTATACTCATCACAGGACTGAATTCGCTGCCCGGTATTTAAGATTATATCCTGTTTCATTCCACCGATACACATATACTCTGTCTTATTGAGATTAACCTCTAGTCCCCACTTATTGTACTCTTCTATTAGTTTTCGTGTCATATATTCGAGGTCGTCATAATCCTGAGCAACTACTATCTGATCATCGGCGAAACATAAAGTATACAAGGTGGTTTCGTCCAACGGATTTCCCATGCTTTGGCATTTTCTCTTCCATTCTTTAAGGACTTGTTCCAAGTATATCTTAAAGAGCGTAGGCGAGATACAGCAACCTTGTTTAAGACCTTTATTTACTTGAAAGCATTTGGTTAGTTTTGCTTTTATTTTAACTTTTGCCTTACTATTACGGTATAACTCTTTGATGGCCTTAATTAGTTGTACGCTTATGTTTGTGTTTTCCAACGATTTCTAAAGTAGATTTAGTGGTACACTATCATATGCCTTCTGCAAATCCACGTAAAAATATGATGACAACTCTAATTTACTCTTGCCTAGCTAATTTATTTTTTTAACTAAACCATTTTTAGGAAATATTTTTTATTTTTAAATAAATATAATGTAGGTTACATATTGCACAGGCTTACGACCACATTACAAAATACTTTAATGCAAGTATACAAATTTATTCTAACATGCTTTTGAAGCTTTCCCGGAAACAGGAGCTTAATTCTCAATTTAGTAAAGCTTCTTTAACCTAAACAACAGGTTTTATTTACACGCTCGATTCTAAAGTGGACACGTTAGTGGTCTAGGTACCAAAATCGGTGCCTATCAGAGGCATACATTTTTGGCAAGTTCTTACGTTTTCTTTTCGTTTTTATTAAGCCCGCTTGACATGGAGCAATTTGACTTGCATTGCATTGCAATTTGCAAGAAACTCTGTTTTGGACATGCGCATTTTTAACCAAGCTGAAAGAAGTGCAAGGCTTGCAAATGTTGCAAATTTATAGGTCTGGGGCGACTTCTATTGCTGAAAGGCCTGCAATGCTAGGGACTTCTGGGACCCAATTCTTGAACCACTCGGATTTTTTGTCGTATACGAGTAAAATTCGAACGGTGGTTTCGAGTGCTCGAAAAAATTGCTATTCTTGAATGCCACTCGAACGCCAATTCCGTGTACGACTTTTTTTTTCGACTACACTACTTGGCAACGCTGTTTTCGTATAATTTTGGCCAACCCAACGCCGGTATGTCCGCCTAAACTTGCCGCGATGAAGTAAGGTTGACAGTAGATGGACATATTACCGCCTTTGTTTTTGCAATTTTTTTTTAAAAAGTGATTTATTTTCTAGATATATGTTTTTGTTTTAATAAAAAAAGAAGCTGTGGTTTATTTTGGTAAAGGCAATTATTGTGTAATCATTGGTAACGGTAAGTACCAAATTATAGTAATGGAAATTTGGGGCCTAGGGGCTGGTTCGGTTCGGTTCGGTTCTCTAACCTCTTTGAAGTGTGGAAATTTGGGGGTGAAATTCGCAGTTGAATTTTGAGACTGCTTAAAAGAAAACAAATAAACTTCATAAGTATTCTAAAGGGGTCTTGAACTTGAGGCTTTGTTTGTAATGAGTGGCCAGTGTTTGACGAACTTGTATACATCATCCTTTGACAAAAATTGTACAAGTGTTAAGTAACATAGGGGTTTTTACTGAAACATTTGGAGTTTGCATTTTGCCTGTAGTGTAGAAACAATTTCATTTTTTGCTCCCAGTGTTTTTTCTCAGTTTCTTTTTGAGTAGTAACAGTTTTGCCTTTTAGGCCGATAAGCATAATAAACATTTCAAGTAAAAATTGACAAAATCAGTAACCTTTATTCAAAAAACCCATTTTTTTTGTTTAAATTTGAATATCTTTACCTGTCAATTAACTGCAAAAAAATTTAAAACTGTTGTAGACTAAAGCAGCCCTCATATGTGTTCGTGCAACTTTAATTTTAAATTCAAATTTTGCGCCAAATTCCCGTATTCGGAAAACCCACACAATTTCAATTTGATTGGCACAAGCAAAACGCCAGCGCCATCTACGAAAAATGAATCTGCGCAAAAAGGCGTAACCAAAAAAAGATTCGTCTGTCGTATTCTATCGAGATCACCACGCAGCATGGTGATAAATTCTATTAACCAAAAAATCCAATAACATTCTTAGAAAATCAAACTAAACCATTACACAAACAAGTGATTCTAGTGTAGATCGACTGCAACGACTGGGCCAGCGAGAGGAGCTCCTCTGGACGACGGAAGCAACTGAAAAGGTGAGTGCCAATCCTCTATATTGTCTTTGTGTGGCTCGGAAAAATTAGTATTTTTACATCGTCCTTTTAAGGATTTTTGCACCCAGATTTTATAAAACGACAAGCGCTTACAGTCCCGCAGCTCTACCAACCTCAAACCTCAAAACGTCAACATTTTCTGGTCCCACGACCCAGATAGTTTTTAAAATTTGTTTGCTAAAAATATTAAAGATTTTTTCGCCTCGCCATTTTGACTCGTTTGTTGCCGTGTCCGGTTTAGAAAGGAGGTTCCGTCCCCCCTTGCGTGGCTTAACGGTTGCTCCACCCACATTTCATTGCAGCCGAAATTGGCACTTGGTACGTCGTTTGTTTTGATTCAAAAATCGAAATTTGTTTAAATAAAAGTTATTTGTTTAAATAATATGTTATAGTTATTCAAAACAACAAAAGTGCTTGTGAGTTGGATGCTTTATTCTTATTTTAACAGGTAAACAAACACATCTAGTAGAATTAGTATTTACCTGTAAATAATAAGAGAAGCGGTAGTAGGTACAAGTTGTTTTGTGTGCATTTATTTTGGGAGAAAAATCGCGACCTAGGATAACAGCTGTTGATAAGTTTTTGCGTTTATTCGAGAAATCGATAATAAAATATATGCGTGTTGGACTCTTTTGGACTGATTAAAGTCAATAGGGGTCAAGTGTTAGTTTTATTCCTTTTAAATATTTTTAATTTTTAATTAACAATATGTCGTTAAAAAAGCTTGAGAATCAACGCAAAGTTTCAATATCTCGTATTACGGAAACGTATAACTTGGGAACAAAAGCTAAATCAGATAGTTCTTCCTTGCCAATTTTTAAGGCGTTTTACGAATCGTTAGATGATCACTATGAACAATTTAAAAACATTCATAATGACATCATAGGTCTCTTGAAAGACGACGACGATGATGAATTCGAAGTACAGGACAAAATTAGGAAAGATACGGATCTATTCTACCACCAAGCTAAAGTTCTTTTTTCGAGTTTATGTTCCGATTCAGTTCATTCAAATTTTACCCCCGCAACTTCACACTATTCACGTAGCGATGATCTGGGCGCTTTAAAGGTACCTTGCTTTAATGGAAACGTAAAAAAGTGGCCAACCTTTTACGATGTTTATTCTTGTTTGGTTCACGAAAACTCTAATTATTCCGATATAAGGAAATTTCAACATTTGCTAACCTTCCTTGAGGGCGAACCACTTAATATTTTAAGTTCTATAAAATTAACGGCAAGTAATTACGCAATCGCCTGGAAGGTATTAACAGATCGCTATCAAAATAAAAGACTTTTAGCCAGCACCTACTGGAACTCAATCTACTATGCAAATTCTTTAAAGGGAAACCAGTCAGCAAAGGATCTTAGAGTCTTGGTAGATACCTTTTCCGAGAATATTGCGGCGCTCGAAAATCTTGAATTTCCAGTAACGTCGTGGTGTTTTTGTTTATTTTCAATTTTATTATCAAAAATCGATCAAACCACAAGAACCGCTTTCGAATTAAAGTATAGTACTACCGAGATTCCAACATATCAAAATCTAATTCAGTTTCTTATTAACCAATGCCGTGCTCTTGAAACAGTACAGCTATCTCCCCAAAATACGCAAATGCAACCTTCGACTTCCAAACAGCAAAAACCAAATTATTCGAATTCTAGTAACGAAAAATATAATTCTTATTCAAATAATCAGTACAAATCAAGCCCTCCATCAAATTTTTTAGCGCATACGCACTCACAAGTAGCAAATAAACAATCCAATATTCAATTTCGACAAAACCAACAACCCTATAAGTGCAGATTATGCAATAATTCTTTTCATCCACTCTCGCAGTGTGGTGTTTTTATTTCCAAATCTCCTTCAGATCGTTTTACTTATGTAAAACAACAATCGTTATGTATCAACTGTTTACGTTCAAATCATCAAGTAATCGACTGCAGTAGTACCTACAACTGCAGGGTATGTCGACATAGGCACCATAGTCTTATTCATCTATCGCAAATGACAGATTCAATCCGTCAGAATTCAAGTCAATCCTTTGTTAATTCAAGCCAAAATTCAAATCAAAATTCGAACTTAAATCAAAGTTTTAATCCAAATCAAGTGGCCGTGCCTAGCACAGGCACAAACTTATCGTATCAGAATTCAAATTCAAGTCTTAGCCAACAGAACCCTAGTTTTGTTCAACCCAGTTCAAATTCAATTCAAATCAATTCGAATCCAAATACATCTACAAATCAATACTCTTCGTTATCCACCTTGACGCCCCGGACGACAGTGCTTCTAGCGACTATAAAATTAGAGGTACTGGATAGTCGGGGTAACTACCAACCTGTCCGAGCACTTCTAGACAGCGGTAGCCAAGCTAACCTGATAAGCGAAGCTTGTCTTAACAGGTTAGGCTTGCCAAGAAACAAAATTTCGATCCCTGTTCTGGGACTAAATCAATCTTCATCGGCCACTAACGGCATTTCTACTTGCACTATTCGAGCCCTAGGCCAACAAGAGCCTACCTTTTCTATTCAAGTCTTCGTTTTACCGAAACTCTGTTCGAATATGCCCTCAATACAGGTAGATTCATCCAATTGGAGTCATATTTCAAATCTAAAGCTTGCAGATAACCAATTTTACAACCCTGGTCCAATTGACTTACTCTTAGGTGCACAACTTTACACAGAAATCATCCAATCAGGACGAATTCCAGGACCTCACGGCCTACCCTCCGCTTTTGAGACAGTTTTTGGGTGGGTCTTGATGGGCCAAACTCAAAACATAAATATTTCACCTCAAGTCAATTCTTACTTTACTTCCTGTGAGCAGTCTCTCGACTTTAATATTCGCAGATTTTGGGAACTAGAATCAATTAAGTCAAAAACGTTTCTCTCACCCGAAGAAAAAGGATGTGAAGAGATTTTCCAAAAAACTACCACTAGAGATATTTCGGGCCGATTTACTGTAAATTTGCCTTTTCGTCACATTGACCCTCCTGACCTAGGAGACACATATTCAGTGGTCTATCGTCAATTTTTGTCTCTTGAATCTCGCTTAATAAAAAATTCAAATTTCTATAGTATGTACTCGGATTTTATGAGAGAATATCTCAAAAACGGGCACATGTCTTTAATTCCAAGATCCGAACCTAGACCTCAGTTATGTTCTTATTTACCACATCACGGAGTCCTTCGTCTTGACAAATCAACGACTAAACTCCGGGTGGTTTTTAACCCCTCGATTAAGGGTTCGAAAGGCCTAAGCATGAACGAAACTCTTTTAATAGGACCAAAATTACAAGCCGATATTTCGGAAATTCTATTAAAATTCAGATTTTATTCTATCGTATTTTTGACTGATATAAAACAGCACTTTTTACAAATTCAAATCAATCCAATTCATCGGGACTACCAAAGGCTACTTTGGCGATTTGATCCCAACGAACCCCTGCAGGAATACAGGCTTAATACAGTGACGTTTGGTGTTAGTTCAAGTCCCTATTTAGCTATTAGAACTCTTAGAGAACTAGCCATCCTGGAGTCTAAGAATTATCCTGAAGCATCCCAGGTCCTTTTGAATAACATTTTCATGGACGATATTTGCTGTGGAGCTAACTCTCTAGAAGGTGCTTTATCACTTCAAAAGGATCTCATAGCGTTGCTTAAATTGGGAAAATTTGAATTAAGAAAATGGGCATCAAATAATCCGAAACTTCTTTCACATTTGTCGCCCGCTGATTGTCAGATCCCTGTTACCTTTGAAGACGATTCTTCAACATCGATTAAGGTGTTGGGCCTTCAATGGCACCCTTCTACAGATACTTTTACCTATTCTTGTACCCCTTGTGAAAAACCTTGCACCAAAAGGAATATTTTATCGGCTATCGCTAAAATTTGGGATCCTATAGGTTTCTTATCGCCTGTTTCATTTTTAGCCAAAGTGATTATGCAAAAACTTTGGTTATGCAAAACTGATTGGGATGAAATACCCCCCGATCCAATCAAAACTCTTTGGAATCAATTCAATAATCAATTAACCACTCTTTCGAATCTTTGTATACCTAGACATATTTTTTCGAATAATATTCAACGATGTCAATTGCTAGGTTTCTGCGATGCATCCGAGCTAGGATACGCTTCTTGCGTATACGTTCGCGTCGAATTACCAAATAAAATTATCAAAACTGCTCTAGTCATGGGCAAGTCAAGGGTTGCTCCCTTACACACTATTTCAATCCCACGTTTGGAACTACTTGGAGCTACTCTATTAGCTGATTTACTCGAACTAGTTATTCGCACCTATTCATCATTACTCGTAATCGATGAAATTCTTGCGTTCTCGGACTCACAGGTCACGCTTCATTGGGTCACATCTTCACCTCACAAGTGGAAGACCTTTGTGGCAAACCGCGTAAGTCATATTCAAGAAACAATCCCCGAAGTCCCATGGTATCACATTACTTCACTCGAGAACCCTGCCGACTGCGCTAGCAGAGGGTTGTCGCCCAAGAACTTAATAAATCACCCTCTTTGGTTTCACGGCCCTCCATGGATTACCTTGCCCACTACGGAGTGGCAAATTCAAAGGTTTATAAATGAACGTTCTTTGGGAGTTCCAGACGAGGTTCTCAAAGAAGAAAAACCGGAAAATTCAGTGGTGCTGACGGCAGAAATTCAAAATCAAAACTTTTTTGATAGATATCCAATTTAATAAAATATCCAATTTAAATACCATTCAAAAAATCATTTGTCATTTTCTAAGACTTATTCACAATCGAAAAACCTCAGTTGACCCTTTATCCGGCGTTTTTTCCGCTTTTGAACTACACAAGGCTCTACTTGTTTTAGTTAAAAGGGTCCAAGAAGAGTGTTTTTCGGATATCATTCAAAAAATTCAAAATACTCAGCTATTACCTAAGCCGTTTCGTAAACTCGCGCCCTTTTTGGACGAATTGGGTTTCCTTAGAGTGGGCGGACGCTTACGGCATTCTCAACTCTCCTTTGAGGCAAAACATCCCTTATTATTGCCGAAATCTCATAGATTAACCCAATTGATCATTATTCAAACTCATAACGAAAATTTACATCCCGGAATAAACACAGTCCAATACTTAATTCGTCAAAGGTTTTGGATTATGTCATCACGTCGAGCTATTCAGAGGGTTTTATTGCAATGTATTCCCTGCTTTCGCTTAAAACCAAAACCTTACACTCCGTACATGTCGGATTTACCTTCTTTTAGAACGTCACAATTAAAATGTTTTTCACACGTTTGCTTAGACTATGCAGGCCCAATCAAAACCTTTGTAGGTCAGAGACGTCGTGGAGCACAAGTTGGTAAATCATATATTGCAGTCTTTGTCGATACTTCTGTCAAAGCAATCCATATCGAGCTTGTTTCGGATTTAACCACAGAGGCGTGCATCGCTGCTTTACGACGCTTTGTCGCTAGACGTGGCACTTGTGTCCAAATCACAAGTGATAGAGGCTCAAACTTTGTTGGGGCTATTAAGGAGCTTCATAATCTTTCGAAATTAGCTTCTGAGAGCTTAAAAATCAAATGGTGTCTAAATAGTCCGGGAGCCCCCCACCTAAATGGTCTAGCAGAAGCAGGAGTCAAATCTATAAAAACACATTTGTATCGGGTCATCGGTGACCAGATACTAACCTTCGAAGAGCTCTATACTCTCCTCGCCCAAATAGAGACATTACTCAATTCTCGACCCCTTTGTGAGCAAAGCTCTGACCCAAACGATCTTACGTCTTTGACTCCGGGTCATTTCCTCACAATGGAACCCCTTAATTCGTGTCCTGATCCTGACCTTTCTACCCTTAAAGTTAATACCCTTAAGCGTTGGCAACTTATCCAACGAATTCATGCCGATTTCTGGAAGCGTTGGAAACTCGAGTACTTAAATACTTTACAACAGCGTTCTAAGTGGTCGGACCCTTCGGTTGAAATCAAGCTAGATACGCTTGTATTAATTAAGGATGAAACTAGGCCGCCATTACACTGGTTGCTGGGTAGAATAGTATCTGTACATCCTGGTCGGGATAATCACATTCGAGTTGCTACTGTTAAAACACAACACGGACTTTTCACTCGTCCCGTGGTCAAGTTGTGCCCACTACCTTTAGATGCGCACTAAACTCCCAAGCAACTTCTTTTGTTTCGTGTGTCGTTATCTAGAATATATATATATTTTTTTTCATTTTTTTTCTTTTTGATCTATAAACCTAAAACGGATTTTAATAACCTACCCTTTAAGGTTTTGAATTAACTTATATTTTTTTTATATAGCCATTTGTTTATTCAATTAATCTCAATGTAAAACTTCGTTTTAAGTGGGCGGAAAATGTTCGTGCAACTTTAATTTTAAATTCAAATTTTGCGCCAAATTCCCGTATTCGGAAAACCCACACAATTTCAATTTGATTGGCACAAGCAAAACGCCAGCGCCATCTACGAAAAATGAATCTGCGCAAAAAGGCGTAACCAAAAAAAGATTCGTCTGTCGTATTCTATCGAGATCACCACGCAGCATGGTGATAAATTCTATTAACCAAAAAATCCAATAACATTCTTAGAAAATCAAACTAAACCATTACACAAACAAGTGATTCTAGTGTAGATCGACTGCAACGACTGGGCCAGCGAGAGGAGCTCCTCTGGACGACGGAAACAACTGAAAAGGTGAGTGCCAATCCTCTATATTGTCTTTGTGTGGCTCGGAAAAATTAGTATTTTTACATCGTCCTTTTAAGGATTTTTGCACCCAGATTTTATAAAACGACCAGCGCTTACAGTCCCGCAGCTCTACCAACCTCAAATCGCCAACAATATGATCAGTATGATTTGATTTGAATATGTACATTATTTTTGTAGATGTCTTTGTTTTTCAAAAGTTATAAACAAGGACATATATACAAATCTTGGCAGTAATACGGATCCAGTGAGGTCTGCTGTGGTACACTCAATGAAAAAACTTTTTGTTACAGGTTTCTCAGAGAAGACATGAAGATCATTTTTGAGGTGTGAAGCAGTTTTTGCCTAGCGGTCCTGTTGCAATGATGATCCTACTAGAAATACTCAGATGCATTTGGTGATCTATTAACTTTTAAAGAACTTTTATAAATAAATTATAAGTAAAATAAAGTTTATTGTAGTTTTATTGTAAAAAAGATTATACAACTTCTTACATAAAAGCTTATACAGTGAGAACGAGCAAGTTGGAATACATTTTCTAGCAAGTTAAATTAAAAATTTTTTGAATAAACCAAAATCATGCCTACTGAGATTTTTAATGAGCAATATTTTTTAAGAATTTTTTTGGACAGAACCCCAGAAAGGGGTCCAACAAGATAAAACTTGTGGCACCTTGTTGGAAAGCCTATTGAAAAAGAAAAAGTATAGTTCACTTTTTTTTGGAAATCTGTCAAATTAAAAAAAAAACATTTTTTATTAGTTTTTGAACAAAGTGCTACAAGTTGAGTCTACCAATTGCAAAAAAAATTTTGGTATTACTGGACCTCTTGTCAGGGGTCCACCACCTATATTTCAATAACATTATAGGTTTTACTTTAAATGACACTTATATTCTCTAAAAATTACAAAAAAATAGAAATAATTTTCTTGTTGTTAATTTAAAAAAATTATTTGATACCCTTTCTAACAAGGTGCCTTAAGTGGGGTCATTCCATCTTAAAAAATAAGTTGTATGCTAGTGGACCCCTTTCTGGGGGTCTGTCCAAAAAATATTCTGTAAAAATATTGCCGGTTAAAAATCTCAGTTAACATGTGTTTGGATTTTTTCAAAAAACTTAAATTTAACCGACTAGCAAGTTTATTCCAACTGGCTTGTTCTCACACTGTGATCATATTGCATAGCGTTTTTTAATGCACTTGACAGTAAGTACTTATTATGTACTTTGAAATGTAACTAAAGAAAAATAATGTTTATATATTTTATATTTATTTTTGGCCAACATAGAAAAAGTCAGAAAAAATAATGAAACTGGTAAAAGTATAAGATTAGGTTAGGATATTTTAGCCGAGTATTTTCTAGGGAGAAACGAACACATTCGCTTCTGCTTTAAATTTAATGTTTGTTGGAGCTAATGAACCCACATAGCACAAATCAAAACAACGTTAAAAACACACACTTTTTTAAGCTTAATAGGTCGCTTTTTAACGTTTTTTTCAAAACCACATTATTTCGGTGTGTTTTTAACGTGGTTTTAAAAATAACGTTAAAAAGCGACCTATTAAACTTAAAAAAGTGTGTGTTTTTAACGTTGTTTTGATTTGTGCTATGTGGGAAGCGGCTCTGAAAAATTAAAGATTACCATACATATATAAAGAAGAATATAGTAAAACCATTGACTTCTATACCCTACGGGTAGACCAGGCATGGGCCTAAATTGCCATTATTATATCAAGCTTTTATCGCAATTGACCAAATACAAGTAAGAATTTAATGAGCAAGACAGGGATGAAAATAGAATTTCGGTTTGGTAAATCCGGACACATGCAACATCGCAAAAATATTCTATTTGCTTGTCTTGGCTAAAAAAGGGCAGTGGCGGCGCAAAATAAAAATTGTAAATTCCACTAGCATTTTTTTTATTTAATTTTCTGTTTGAGTAATAAATAATTCGTGAATACTTACTTGTGTTTACAAAATTCTCTTCAGTAAAAAAAGAGTAAAAAGAATTTGTTAGCATGCTAAGTGCAGTGGATGTATTAAAATTATTGTTTTCATCTTAGAACTTTACAAATGTTGTACCTTCCAGGTAAAATATTTTCTTTCTCTGAATAAGGGTCTTCTTCAACTCTTCTCTTCTTGGGTGGACTATAAGTTATGCTCGAGTCAGATGAAATGTCGGAACTAAAAATTTCAATTCGCCTAATGGGCGCCGGGCCAACTCAGCGCCGGTCTATTTTTTTTTTCGATAAAATGTGCAGATAAAAAACAAAATAAATATGTTATTTATACAAAAATTTCAACATCTATTAAGTCGAGTTTTGAAATTTGGTAGGTGTAGTGTTCTGGTAACCTGGTAAAAATACCATTTACGTTTTTTATTTCAAGAATGGCGGATCCAAAATGGTGGATTTCTTTATTTTTAAACCGATTTGTCTCAAACGTGAAAGTTTGCAGTGCTGGAAAGCACTTAATTTTAAATGACGGATAGAAAATGGCGGATTTTTTTATTTATGCCCCGATATGTATCAAATATCAAACTCATAAATAATTTAAAATGGCGGATCCAAAATGGTGGACTTTGCTGATTATCAATTTTGACTTAAACTCATAAAAAATCAAAATGGCGAATCCAACATGACAGACTTTTTTATTTACTCCCCGATTTGCCTTAAGCTTAAAATATTACATTTCTTTCTTTAAACTTGAGTCATATTTTGTATTAAGCTATAAAAGTCTGCCATTTGCAAGTATGAGTCACAAATTGTATTAAGTGACCTTAAGCACTGCAAACTTTCACGTTTGAGACATTTGAGACAAATCCGTTAAAAAATAAAAAACCCACCATTTTGGATCCACCATTTTAATTTTTTTAAGTTTGAGTATAAAACTGTATTAAGTGATCTCAAGCACTGCAAACTTTCAGGTTTGAGACAAATCCGTTTAAAAATAAAGAAATCCACCATTTTGGATCCGCCATTTTGAATTTTTTATGAGTTTGAGTCAAAAATTATAATCAGCGACTTGAAACACCGCCAAGTTCCATATTCGATACATATCGATGCATAAATAAGAAAGTCCGCCATTTTGGATCCGCCATTATAATTTTTTTAAGTTTGAGGGTAAGACTGTATTAAGTGATCCCAAACACTTCAAACTTTCAAGTTTGAGACAAATCGGTTTCAAAATAAAGAAATCCGCCATTTTGGATTTGCCATTCTTGTAATCAAAAACGTAAATTTTATGTTATCAGGTTACCAGAACTCTAGACCTACCAAAATTTCAACACTCGACTCAATGGATTTAACTCTAACAAAACCAAATTTCAAGAATATTACGTAAAGGATTTTTTAAAGATGTTTTTGCATAAATAATATTATATCTATTTTGTTTTTCATCTGCACATTTTATCAAGAAAAAATATTTTAGTCCGGCGCCCAGTTGGCCCGGCGTCCAGTTGGCCCGGCGCCCAGTTGGCCTGCCGCCCAGTTCGCCCGCCGCCCAGTTGGTGACGCCGAGTTGGCGGCGCCCAGTTGTCCTAGACTGCAACACATTTCAGGACAAATTATTATTAAAAAATAATCTTATGTGCTGGGAAGTGACACTTTCTGAATCAAAATGTGTGAGGGTAAAATCGCACGGTCGCAGAAAAAACTATCTATCGTGACGCTACTGAACTTTCTCGTGTTTTAGCAAAAACTATCCGTCCAGACGACTTACCCATAAAATGTTTTGTTTTTTTATCGATTTTTTTTCTTCATCTGCACAAAAAACAATTTCGGACCATGTTTGAACTCAAACAGTTCCGTTTCCTTCTAAACTTGTTTTTAAACGTTTTTAAGATTTCTTTTTGTAATATTCCCGCACAAAATTCAAAAAAATTCATTTCCGTACTTAGACAACATTGTCTATCAGTTTTCCCTGTATAAACCGACTGGCAGGTTGAATCACTCAAAATACGGCAAGTGGATTAAAAGTAGCCAGCTGCTTTTCTGTCGCACTTATGCCGTCAGTGTGAAAGAGATAAAAGTACCCATATATTATCTAGGGTATTATTAGCATGCAAAATCAGCCTATCTTTGTCCGTTTCACATGTTCAATAATGTCTATCTCTGTTTTTATTGTAAAAGAAATACGCGTCCCTAGAAACCAAATTGGATAGGGTCAATAAAAAATGCCTTGTCTTTCCGTCTCTAACGCCCTTTCAGGGCGTTATACAACTCAATGAGTAAAACCAATCTCAAAACCGGCTTTATATAAAAAAAAATCAAATACTCATCAACCGTTCTTCCAACTTCAATATTTTAAACACAATCAGCTGTGGCGTGACGTGACCATCAAAAAGAAATTCAGCCTTCGCTGTGACGTCAACAAAGTTGTAGATCGTGACCCGTCCGTTTTGATCGCCCTGGTTCATAATCAGGCTTAAAAATGTGGATATCTTCTTTACTGCACACGATTTCATTAAGGCAACTATGCGGACAACAAGTTTTAATGAAATGTCCGGCTCTATGAAATAATTAAGGCCTGATGCAAGGAGTAATTTGAAACTTGTTTTCGGACACGGCTAGGTAGCTATACAGCTATAGCTAGGCACGTAGTTTCAGGGATTACATAAATTTATTTAAGCGCACTTACCAACGTAATATTATGACTATGAGTTCCAATATTTCCCCTTAGTTTAGGACAAGACGATTCGAAATAATTAATAAAGTTGAGTTATTTAAATTATTTCATTGCGAATAATATTCTTCTTTGGACCACTTTTTCTTGGATATAATTCAAACATTACGGGGTAACTCCGAATTTTTTGTCAAAAACTCGGAACATTTTGCCGAGGTTTTAAAAAGTATCGAATTAGATCCCGACGATAGATTTGAAAGTTTTGATGTAGGAAGTCTTTACACCAACGTGCCAATAAATGAGTCACTCAATATCATTAAAAACAATTTACAAGCTGATGATATACTTCACGAGAGAACAACGCTATCGATGGCGCAGACAACGATAAAGACCGGCTATGGCGCGTTATAAGCAAGTCGGCGGGCACGTGATCTTAGGAGTCCCAGGATTCTTATTGTATTGGTTAATATATTATATGTTTTTACACAATTTAAATAAATTAAGAAAAAATTTTTGTTCTCTTATAGGCAAAAATTTAAAAAAATATTTTGGTGATACATGTGTTTATTATGGATAAAAGAACTGAATCTATAAAATAAAATACTCTGCCAATATATGGGCCCCTAAGCTCACACTAGGTACTATAGTTATAGTGTACGTGTGAGCTAATATAACTAAAAACTGAAATATATTTTATTCAACTCCAGACTAAATTATCTTTTGTTTGATACCACACAAGCCATGTTTTGACTTAAACTCAAATTTTTGAAATCTACCCCCCACACTTAAAAAAAACAAAAACTATAATGTATTTTGTTAAACTCCGGACTCAATTACCTTTCGTTTGATATCACACACGCCATATTTTCACTTAAACTCTAATTTTTGAAATATACCCCCACCCTTTTTTTAAAATTAATTAAAATGTATTTTGTTTAACTCCAGACTCAATTACCTTTCGTTTGATATCACACACGCCATATTTTCACATAAACTCTAATTTTTGAAATCTACCCCCACCCTTTTATTTGGTTTGTGTTCGGTGGATTTTGTTCATTTTTAAATGGGACCATCTCGACCCAAGACTCAGCCTAGGTACCAAATTTTATTAAAATCGGCCAGGCGGTTTGTGAGTTATGCGCGTTGGTCGTTACAGTGGATTGTTTAGTTAACACTTGAGAACGGTTAGAGATACGTACTAACCGTCGTGTTTAAAATAAAACAAAGACAATAGAAGTCCGAAGTTTGGTGGTGTACGAGTTTCAAAAAAATACTCTGCCAATCTATGGGCACCTAAGCTCACACTGGATACTATAGTTATAGTGTATCTACGTGAAAGCTAATATAACTAAAAACTGAAGTATAATTCATTGAACTCCAGACTCAATTACCTTTCGTTTGATACCACACAAGCCATGTTTTGACTTAAACTCTAATTTTTCAAATCTACCCCCACCCTTTTTTTTTAAACTAAAATGTATTTTGTTAACTCCAGACTCAATTACCTTTCGTTTGATATCACACACGCCATATTTCCACTTAAACACTAATTTTTGAAATTTACCCCCACCCTTTTATTTGGCTTGGGTTTGGTGGATTTTGTTCATTTTTAAATGGGACCATCTCGACCCAAAGCCCAGTCTGGGTACCAAATTTCATTAAAATCGGGCAAGCCGTTTTTGAGTTATGCGCGTTGGTCGTTACAGACAGACATACAGACACACAGACAGACAGACATACAGACAGACAGACAGACAGACCGACGGCACAACAAAAAAGTTTCAAAATCTTCTGAAACGCAATATAAAAATTTTTGAAATCGGAGCAACTTTTTTTTCTCGAAAAAATTAGGATCACCATAGCTCACACTACTATAGTATAGTAGTAGTGTGAGCTAATAATCATTTTAGTTGTTCTTCACTCGCTTTTGTAATTGTACAGGGTGGGGCATTTTCGTTAGTTTTATAGGGTACAGGCTAAACGGTAAGAGATACAAAAAAACTGACATACGTGTCCGGTCCTCTTTTTTAGTGTCTTTTTTAATGGCATCATCAAATCTAGGCTAACTAGATTGGTTTAGCAGATACAGGGTGATTCTCAAAAATTGCCGATTTTTATTATCTTTTATTACTCGTTTATTTATGGAGATAGAAAAATTCTTCAAATACAAAAGTTTTATGATTTTATACGTATAATTCAGTGGCGTACCCAGAAAAATTAAAAATATTTTATTTTACAAGATATTATCAAAAGTAACATTTTTTTAACGGAACACCCTGTATGTAAGTACCTCAAAAAATTGAATTTTTTCTTGCGATTACAGCGATATATAACACTTAATACTTTTCATTGTCCTAAATAGATAAAATACAAAAAATATTTTTTTTGTAGTTGGCTATGGATGGGATGAACTTTTGTTTTGCTTTTTTAACTTGTCACAAAGTCAAACGTCAATTAAGTATTGTTTTTGCTTTGTTGTTATTACTTTTGTCTAAGATGAATCTTTATCAAAACTATGAAAAGTTAAACATGTTTGAGTGCTATATTGAATCTAATAAAAATAGAGATGCAGCACTTACACTATATTTTGACCGTTATACGGAACGACGTCAGCCAGATGAAAGGATGTTTCAAAGAATGTATCACAATTTAAGTGAGTATGGGTCATTTGGAAAACCAAGAAATAAAATTTACAATAAAGAAAATAGAGAAACGGATGAAATTAACACGTTGGCTTGTGTTGCTGCTGATCCGACGGTATCTAGTCGTAATATTGAGAATGATATTGGTATAAGTAAACGTAGAGTTTTAAGAATATTGAAAAAGCATCAGT
The DNA here is from genome assembly GCA_963576565.1 of Aspidapion aeneum. Classification (NCBI taxonomy): domain Eukaryota; kingdom Metazoa; phylum Arthropoda; class Insecta; order Coleoptera; family Brentidae; genus Aspidapion; species Aspidapion aeneum. Next base: position 120,108,651 of record OY755041.1, read on the forward strand.
ATAAACCTTATAAAATAAGAAAAGTTCATAATTTACATCTTGGAGAAGAATAACGGCGTTTAGAATTTTGTAATTGGCATTTGCAACAGATTAATCAGAATCCCTATTTTTGTCTAATTTGGCCTGACGAAAATTATATATCTAGCGAAGGAATGTTTAATCGACATAATAATCGATATTGGTCAAACATAAATCCTCATCAGACGGTGGCCAGGGTACAGCAAGGACGGTTTAGCGCTGTATCGAAATAGAGTGTTTAACTACAGGCTTTTTAATGAAAACTTGAATACAGACAAATTTTGGAAGAATATGTAATAATAGAGTTGGATAACATGCCATTAGGTGAAATAAATAACATTTATTTTCAACAAGACGGTGCTGCAGCACATAATAGCCATATGATAAGGAACTTGCTAATTGGATTGGTACATATGGGCCAAACCGATGGCCCCCGCGTTCTCCCGACCTGACCCCCCTCGACTTTTATTTTTGGGGATTTATCAAAAATGAAATTTATAAAACACGAAGTAACAATGTAGAGGAACTTAGGGAAAATTTTATTATTTGCATTGAGAGAGTACCAAATACTGGCATCTATAACGCCACTTGTTCGGTTACAAGTCGAGTAGAAAAATGCATTGAGCAGAATGGGAGACAGTTTGAGCACCTTTTGTAACTAATTTTTATAATAACTATTTAGTTCTTATTACAAATTTATGTTGTTGTTGTTATAGTTTAGTAATATCTTAATATTCTCGTTAAGTAGGTTCTGAATATACCTATTATAAAATAAAAAAATATTGAATCAATTCATAGCCTACTACAAAAACAATATATTTTTCCGTATTTTACCTATTTAGGACAAAGAAAAGTATTAAGTGTTATATATCATTGTAATCACAAGAAAAAATGCAATTATCTGAGATACTTACATACTGGGTGTTCCATTTAACAAAATGTTACTTTTGATAATATCTTGAAAACTAAAACATTTTTAATTTTTCTGGTTACGCCACTGTATTCTATGTAGAAAATCATAAAACTTTTGTATTTGAAGTTTTTTTCTATCTCCATAAATAACCGAGTAATAAGAGATAATAAAAATCGCCAATTTTTGAGAATCACCCTATATCTGCTAAATCAATATAGTTAGCGTAGATTTGATTGCGCCATTAAAAAAGACACGAAAAAAGAGAACGGGACACGTATGTCAGTTTTTTTGTACCTCTTACCGTTTAGCCTGTACCCTATAAAACCAACGAAAATGCCCCACCCTGTACATGATTTCAGCTATCACTATAAAAACATTGTTAAAAGAACGTTATATGTCAAAGGGCCATTTATAAAGCATGAGCGCACCCAGGGGGGCGGGGCCCGGCCCCCCCCAAGCCTTTAATTTTTTTACATATTTTCGACATATTTCAGAAAAAAAACACAAAAAATAGCTTAAAATTCGACGTTATGAGGCTTCGGGCCCCCCCCAAGAGGCCTCGCCCCCCCCCCAAGACATTTTCCTGGGTGCGCCACTGTATCAAGAATCCAGAATTTAAACTCTACAAGATCCAAGTAAGCTTAAAAGGATGATAGTAGTCGAAGGGGAGTAATTGATCAATTAATATTGTAGTTTTTAATTAAGTTTACCTTTTCCATTACTGCCAAGATGTGGCTTACTTTTCAAGATATACTTTTTAACAAAATAATACAAATAGAAGAAAAACATCTGCGTAATATATCGTTCGCCACAAGAAAGATTAAACTAGTTTCTGCTTTTGGAAAGTATTAGGTGCTCGATTGATTCTCAAAGACAAATTGGAGTCAGGAATGCAATTTTAATATTTCTGGAATATCCTTCCATTAAAAATATTATAGGTAAAATTTATTAAAATTTGTATAGATAAGTTTCAAAATGATAATATTGTTATTACATTATGAAAACGTTCTCATTCCTTTTACTAAAATAATATAATTTAGTTTATTACAATCGTATCTTGGTAATAGATATCAATATACTGAGATAAAAGGATGCAAATCTGTTGTTTACAAGAGCACTTCTGGTATTCCTCAGGGTTCTAACTTGGGCTCTCTTCTTTTTTTAGCAGCTATTAATAATATAGTAACAAACATAGATAATGTCCAGGGTCTTATATTTGCAGATGACTTTAAGTGTTATCATATTGTTAACTCATACTTGGATTGTGCGGTGCTTCAGCGTGATGAGTGTGGGTCAAATAGTTTTGATCTGAATGTTGCTAAATGAAAGTGTATGTCATTTACTCATAATAAGAATCCTATACAATATGAGTATACCTACAAAAATATTAAGATTAAAAGGGAGGAAAGACATAAGGATTTTGGTGTGATATTTGATGTGAATCTTACTTTTACTGATCATATTACTGCAAACATTGAAAGTGCCCAGAAAATAGCCGGTTTTATTGCTAGAAACACGAAAGACTTTGATATTGATATTCGTCTGCGCCTGTTTGACAGCTTGGTTTTACCCATTTTGAAATATGGCTCAATCATATGGTCTACTCAATATGATGCATGGATCACCATAATTGAGAAGGTTCAGAGAAAGTTCCTAAAATGCTTATACTTTAGAAAGTATGGGTTTTATCCACAAAGAGGATGTGATCATGATTATTGGGTATTTTTGGAAGACTGTCACTTGAGAAAAGACGTTACAAAATAATTATCTGATTCATGTTCAAATTGCTTAAGGGTGAAATAGACAGTCCTAATATTCTTGGTCAATTACCTTTTGCCGTCAATAGAGTTCATTCTCGTAATGTAAACAATTTTTGATTTGGCTTTCCCAGGGACCAACTTATATAAAAATTCACCCAAAATGTGCTCAATTTTCAATGTATATGCCGCTTATATTGACATTGACACCATTAATCTTAGCAAATTTAAAAATGTGATTGACAGCAAACTGCGTAGTGATAATTCAATACAAACACCGATATAAATATTATTTGTTCATTCTTTGTAATTTAATCATTTTTAGGTAGATAGACATTAACAATTTTTGATTTCCTGATTTTATTTCTAAAAATAATAGCCCTATTTGTGGGTTCAAAATTTTATTCGTCTTTTTATATGACAATGTTAATTTTATTTTAACTTTAGGATTATGACTTGCTTTGGTCAATTTTAATTGTTTCTTTGTTTTATATGTTTTTGGTGGTGTTTTTGGTAATGTTATTTTTGTTTTTTAAACTTAATGATTAACAAATATCTATATTTTTTGGATATTTTATAATCACATATTTCATATATTTTAATACATTTTACTTTCACTATTAGTGATAAGTGGATATCTATGTAATTGGCTTTTAGCAGTTGATATCTGTATGCAATAAATAAAATAATTATTTATTGGTAACAAATCCACCACAGAGCAGACAAAACGTAAACGTATATCTTGAGCAATGGCTGGACTTGAACAAGGGCATTTCAGCCGCAGCACAAACGGCACTTTCTCGATATTGCCTTTGTCCACGCTAGTTTTGCAAGGAATATCACGGTCCTCATACTTAGCACTAAACAAATTTATTATATCCCGAGTAGAGTTTCCTACAAAATACCATTTGAACCTTTTCTACGATAATAAGCATTAAGGCCGGCATAATACCCGAGAAAGAAATTAGTAAGGTTTATAAAATCGCAATTCTTACCTCCTTCTCGCTTCGCCGATTTAGAAGGAATCTTGATCCTGTAACACGACCTCGTTGGATATCCTTAATCAGCTCTTGTCTACCTGCCTATAAATGCTCCTCTGGTGTTTTCCCTCTTTTTTAACTATTAGTTCACAGACCGTCGCATCTTTCATAGATCGGAGTACATCCTTATATTTCTATTTTTTTCTAAACAACTTTTAAATTAGATTTTATCTTTCTAAGTAGAATCTTCATGGTCAGTATAGCTATTACCTTAATGGTATATCTGTTTGTTCTTCCTCGTAATTCCTGAGATTGTTTAGGGTTGCCGTTTGGAAAATAGTAGCCTGCTATCCGAGCAGGAAGCTTTTATGAACTTCTACTCTTTTTTTAGAAAGAACCAGCAAAATGCGGCTTAAGGATAAGCGTCAAATCAGGCAGTGGGACACGTAAATGGCAATTAGTTTCATATGTGCACCTACAAAAGGTATATGATACCGTTCCAGTAGAAAAATTATGAACAGTACTAGAACAAACTAATATTAAATCTAAAATTAAAATTGGAAATCGACTTTCAAAAGAATTCCTGGTAACGAAAGGATTAAGACAAAAATGCTGTATCTCTCTAAATCTTTTTAAAATATATATCGCAGTAGCTCTAAAAAACTGGAAACGTAAAGTACACTGCACGGCACACAACTTAACGACCGATTAAGCATATACACACTACAGTTTGCTGACAACTAGGGTATCCAAGTCCCGGGACCAAATATGTTTTCGGAACTTCGGGACCAAATGTCAGGTCCCGGGACTGGTCTCGAAACTAAAATAAAAGTAATTAAATTAATTTAACACAGACAAAACACAGGCTGTTTAAAGTTTTCTGCTGCTGCTGCTGCTGCTTTCCTTAATGGCGCTGTCCTTCATGGACAATTGGCCAGCTCAAATCGGTGAGCTTCAGTTGTGTCGGGTTCTGGACCCTACTGGAGCTCTGTAGCTTTGGTATTTTTGGTAGCGGTTCTTCTCTGGTTGTGTTCTTGTTCTTCTGTTTAGGTTGGTCGTAGTGTTCTCTGGTTTTTTCTTCTATGTCTTTTGGCTTGGGTATACTGTCATCCATACATACTATCATTCATTCCACCATTAAAAATTTACAGGATTAAAAGGTACATGACCATTTAAAAAAAAAAAAAAATTAAGTTTTTACTGGAAGTAAAGAAAGCTTTAAAGAGCTTTTGCGATCCTTTTGCGTTTATGCAATAGACGGCGCTGCGTCACGCTTATTATGCATGTGTCTGGTATAATTTAGCGGTTTCGGGACCAAGTTGAGGTCCCGGGACCTTTACTGAGGCCCGGGACCACTTTTTTTAGGAAAACTCCCGGGACCAAGTCCCGGTACTGGATACGATATGGATAAGTTAACAGAAAAATAGCAAAAGTGGGGGTTAACAGTGAACGTGGACAAGACACAGTACTTATGTATTATAAACGAATCAGTTAGAACTATATATACTTGGGTGTCCCGTTTGATAAGACAGGAACAGGCGGTAAAGAAGTAGAAAAAAGAATAGTAACAGTATTTTATGGAGCAGAGAGATAAAAAAGAATGTAAAATTTAACATATATGAAACAATGGTCAAAAGCACGCTGTTGTATGGAATAGAGACTTGTCGCGTAACAGAAAAATACAAAACAAAAATGGAAAGTGTCGAAATGGATGCAATAAGAAGATCAATGAGAATATCCAGAACAGATCATATAAGAAATGAGATCATAAAAGAAAGAATGGGAATTGAGGGAAGCATAACGGATGACATCACTAAAAGGGTGCAGAAAAAAAGGGTCCTAAATGGGAATGGCAACCAACAGTCAATGCAAAAATCTTTCTAAACAGGCATAGTAGTAGTACAAAATAAAGCAATTATAAAACCAAATAGTTTTCTTGGAATTATCTCCTACAATGTAGTTTTATTGTAATTGACATAATATCATGTGAGTCGACTCTGAACAGTCGTAAAAACGTGGACAAAGTATTTACTTATTTCCATCTTAAGCCGGGTTATTTTGGCTATTCCGTTCAGGTCGAAAGTTTACTTCCCAGAAAACGAAACAGGGATTTGCTAAATTACAAAGTGGTCAGGATAATCCTAAACCTTTATTTCTCTACTAGCTAAGTTGAAAAAGGACTTTAAATCTTTCCACAAAATCGTCCACAACATTAAGCCACGATGACTGTCTCGATAAATATTTTAAAAGCAGATGAAGCAGAATACTGAATTAGGAAATCATAGAAAAAGGTACCTATCTAACAAATGAAAGCATAGGGCCTATCCGCATAGGGAACTTTCAAACATATCGCACCCCCGCTAAAAAATAGTCACAACTCAAAAAACATCGTTTTGAAAAAATCGCTGTTAAAGAATTTAGTTCATTAGAGAGATTCATTTTTCACTTACATGACAAATTACGAGTTAACATGTTATTTTATATCAACAGTAACCTATTAACTCAATGTAATTGGTGCAGTACGTTTCTCAGAAAAATAGTGCATTATATACCCAGGGACTAAAGTGATACTTTTTATCCCGAGGCGAAATGTTTGTAGCCCGACCGCAGGGAGGGCTACAATTCGCTGAGGGATAAAAAGACACTTTAGTCAAGTGGTATATATATACTATTTTTTGCAATTCTGGGCATAGTTTCATTCAAATTTTTAATTAAATTTTTCGAAAAGAAAGTCATCTCCACTGCACTATTGATTGGCCTATAAAATGTGACAACCAATAAAGTACCATTCATTCTCTGACGTTAAGTCAGTTGATATTTCTTAGATAGCCTTGGATAATACTTGGTTGTCAGGGTGTTGTCAAGGTACCATAAAATAACTGTTAAAATACAAACAACGCCGTGGAGATTTCTGCGATTTGCTAGTGCGTTCCCAAAAGTAAAAAAAATGGATATTGATATTGATACAGTTGCCGCAGAGGCAGTGAAGGCACTGCTGCCCGCTAAATGGGAGAAAATAAATGAAAAACAATACAAACATTTCCTGGATTGGTGTCAAGCTAAGGATGTTGCTGATGTTACACAGGAGAAGGTACTTCTTGCATATTTCTTCCATCATGCGAAAAATTTGAAGGCTTCAACGGTTTGGTCACATTATTCAATGATTAAATCAAAGCTGATCGTTGAAAAAAGTTTGGACATTGGAAAATATTCAAAATTGAAGGCATTTTTGAAAAGAAATGGGGATGGCTACCGCCCAAAGAAGTCTCGAATACTGGACATGGATCATATCCAGTTCCTCCAGGAAGCACCAAATCAAGAATATTTGATGATCAAGGTAAAGTGAACTGTTTTTACATTATTTTGAACCATGTTAACGTCACTGATTCGAAATATCATTTGTTGCTATCAGGTTACGTAGTTTGTACAAAAAATTGTATTGCTACTTAGTAACTGAAAAATCTTTTTTTTCCAGGTGGCGTTGATAATGGGAGTTGCCGGTGCATGCAGGGGTGTTGAACTGTGCCAGCTACAGAATGAAGATGTTCAAGTCCAAGATTTTCATCTTGTTGTTACAGTTCGCAACACGAAAAATCAAACTGACCGATGCTTCATAGTAAAGAACTCCAAAGAAAGCAACGCTACAGACGTAGTGAAAATCTGTAGATCCTACATGGCTCTGAGACCAACAAATTTGACAATATCGAGATATTTCATTGGCTATAAAGACGGCAAATGTTTATCACAACCTGTTGGAAAGAATACTTTTGGGCTTTTCCCGCGAAAAATAGCTGCCTTCCTGAACCTGCCAGAGGCCGTTTCATACACAGGACACTGCTTCACGCGTACCTCTGCTTCCCTTTTAGCAGATTCTGGAGCGAATATTGACCAGCTCAAAAGACACGGTGGTTGGAAAAGTGCTACCGTTGCTGAAGGGTATGTTGAGCAATCAATCGAAAACAAAAAAAGATGTCAATAGTCATAAAAGCCAAGGCCAATCACGTACCGTAACAGTATGCAATTTTCCAGAACCCACAACCAACGAAGACAGCAGCACTGATCACACCGAACCAGCAATTTTCGGATCTCCACTGCAAAACATCAACCTCAACCAACAGCGAAGCGAAATCGATTCAGATCCACGATCATTGATTCATTTAGTTGGCTGTAGCGGCGCTATTTTGAATATCAATATAACAAACAATAATAATGTCAAATAACGTAGGAATGTATAGATTAGGCTAGGAAGTTTATTTTGATAGTGTATAGGCCTATTTTTAGATGCTCCCAAATACAAAAATACAAAATTTTAAAAACCATGAATTCGGGTCCAGGGACTAAAATATTTTAGTCCCCGGGAGTAAAATATTTTAGTCCCCGGGATAAAAAGTACTATTTTAGTCCCTAAAATGAGGGACTAAAATGCGTTTTTAGTCCCTGAATTGCAAAAAATTATCTTTGTCGTTTTTAGTTAAATAAAAAGACAAAAACCCGATATTGTGACACTTTTTTAGAACAAGGCATCATGACGTTGTAAATCAGGATGTCACACAGGATGGTAAACAATATAAAAAAGAAAATAAAGAGGAAACTTTGTATTTATTTTTACAACGAGTTATAAAGTGCTGGGAATGTGATTATTCTCTAATAAATTCAAAAGATTTTTTTCTTATTCTCCTTAATTCTAAGTACACTGAACAATTCGAAAAAACAGTCACAACACAAAAAAGAACAGTATTTTACTTGTTATATGGGTCAGATTTAACCAATACACATACATACATACCTTCACAACTCGAAATGTGACTCTTTTCAGGATGAAACTCCACGTTCACGCTGTTATAAAGTCAAAAGTGACACTGTAAAGGAACGCATCCTCAGCTAAACTAGACAAAATAAAAGAGTCACATCGCGATTTCGCGGTGAATTGTCGAAATATAAATGTGACGCTTTTATGGCAGAAAGTACATGTTATTTCGATGATGGCGGCAGGTTTATCTCAATAAGGGCGATTTTTGAGTTGTGACTCTTTTTCAGCGGGTGTGAGATATATCTTCTCTTTAAACAAAGAACACCGCACCTGTTTACACAGGCCTTATGGGAAATTTTTGTCTCAGTGGAATTGGGTATAATTTTAGTATGTTATAATGATTCATAGGTGAGTAGGCCTTGCAGCTCTTCCACTGCGACCACCAGTGGGTCTATTGTGGCTCACTTTTGAGTGGTTTTTCACCACTGTATGCCTAATTCTCCAGAAAGGCTGGCCATCAGTTTGGGTGAGACACAGTTTAGATCTTCTGAGTCAATCTGTGGTTTACCGAAAGTGTTCTGACGTAAACGTGCTATAGCCGGACATTCGCACAGTACATGTCTGACTGCCCACATAGCACAAAAATCACATCAACGTTAAATTAACGTGAACAAAAATAACAAAGTTTTTTTTTACTTGAAAACAACCTCATACCATGTAATATTTATTTTGTTAAATCTACATGTTTAAAGATAACTTAAAAACAAGGAGAAATCAAGCTATAAAAATGTACTTTTTGCTGAAGTTTCTGGTGCTGTGTATATAGCGTGTTTTTTACCCTCGTTATTTTCATGTACCAAATTCACACTTGAAAAGTCCTCCACAACATTTTCTAAAACGCCACTAGATTAAGACTGAACTGCACCTACTAACTTTCTGCGTCTTTTTTGGTCACGTTTTTTTAATAACATTTTTTTAACTTAAAAGAGATGCGAAAGGAAGTTATAAAAGTTCACTAGTTTAAGACTACAACACTTCAAGACAATTTTAAAGATGGCGCTCAAGGCAAGACAAAATATCTATATATCTATCTATATACATTATGTTTTTTTTAAAAGCTAAACAAGATTCTTTAACAGTAAACTCTTTCACAGAATATTAATGTGTCTGTATTAGGTTAATAACAGATGCGTCGTGATCGTGAAGGATCAGGGATTAGTTCCTCAAAAGGTTTTTGGAGTTTAGAGGCCAAAGCACTGCCTGATAGATTTCGTCAAAGTGAAAAATCCCGACAATAGGTGGCGCTGCTGCTAGTAAAATCTCAAAAACATTTAGTACAAAAGCCATGCAAGTCGCGTTTTAAAATTCTTGTAGAAAAGGCGTGAATCTAATGTGATTCTAACGTAAAAACATTGCTGTTTTAATTTTATAATGGCGTTATTACAACGCAGTTTTTAGCAACGTTATTTTTTATAACGTTAATGAATGACCTATTAAGCTTGTTTTCAAATATGAAATAAACGTTTTTTTTTTAGCTATGAACTTCTATTGTGATTTGACATTGCCATTAGCAACTAGCAAAAACTTGAACCGTGTGTCATATTAATTTATATTTTGCATATGATTTACACATTTATGATTGTTTTATAAGTAGCTAATTTTTTGGGAAATAAATCAATAAAAATTTTAGGTTAGTTTATCATAAATGACAGTTCGTTAAAGTTTAAGTTTGGCGCGTTTAAAAAGTCTGTTCTTAGCGAGAAAAACCTATTAACCACAAAGATAACCACAACAATAACGAAATTGTCGTTTACAGTGACAAAAACATCCAAATATGATTGACAGATGACTTCTAATATGTTCAAAAAACTACTTCTCGATTGGCACTAAGTGAGTGTTTTTGGGACAGTTAATATAACAGAAAATTTGACATCTGGTACGGTTATTCCCAATAAGTCCAGGCCAAATAAAAGCGAGATTTTGGAAAATTTACAAATAAGCTTAATACAAATGTTTGTTTCACATTACCTTAACGTTTTGTTAAATAATTTTTAGATTTTTAAAAAAATTCGAAAATATTTTTTTTATTAAAAAACAATCCAAAACTAACCTTAAAAATAACAAGTTAAAAGAAGACCTCCATAAGTACCGGACGGAGTTATCGTCAAAAACAATAAAGGAGCAACAAGTTCCTGATACGGGATCGAATATGTCCCTATTTCGTTATTAACGTTAACTAAAAAAACCATAACAGCTGTCAAAGTGGTCAAAATTTTAAGGATGTCAAAATATCCCTATTATGAACCTTAATTTCGTTATAGTTGTGAGTAGCAATAGCGTTAAGTTTTCGTGGCAGAAAACAAACTGTCGTTTCCTGTTAATTTTCAAATTTTTTCTTGCGTCATCGGCACCTAATATTAAAAGAAACCTATCCATAATTAAAGTTGAATAAAGTTCCATATTTTTAAATCTTGAAACATCTTTCCAACTTTTCTCATCAAAAATTATTTTCCATTTAAAATTAATTATCTTGTTTTAATGTTAACTCAGATGTCAAAGAGATGAGCCCTGCGACCGAGGAATTTTATAATTAAACTGGATAAATATTTCTGTGTGTTCCTTTATTATATTGGTTTTTCAGAAAAGGTTAGGCATTTTTTTTTCTAAATTGCAATATTTTTACATGCGAAATGTCCACTTTTACAGCCGAACTTGGATTCACCATCTTCACCAGCTTTTAGTGGTCAGTTTTGTTTAGGGGAGAAGTGTTTTGATAGTCAATTTTTTTTATAAAAAATAGGTAAAAAATGTTAGTTGGCAACCAATAGGGCGCAGAAAAAGAGGGCGTCCTAAACTGGAATGACAACAGTCAATCCAACGATCAATAGCTGGCCATACACACAGAGGTTGATCCGCCGGTTTGGAACAGCGCGGTTGAAACTGGCGGATTTGTCTTTCAGTTAGTGGACATTCCACGCGCCAGTTATAGCCGGTATAGGTTTATCTGTGAGTTCAGACCGGCGGCCGAAACTTGTGGGTTCCGCGCTCGATATTTTAACCGGCGCAGACTTGTCGGTCGGTTTACACTGTGCCAGGGATAACAGACCGTTCATATAGTCTCTCTTTAATTTATTGAATATTATGGCACATGTTTCCGGAATGATATAACCAAGTGCCTGTGCAGAAATTCCCACTGAAAATTTCAGATCTTCATATGATCTTCCCGTGGCAAGGAAACGAAGGGCAGCATTTAATCGCTGTTCTGATCTAATGTCTTCTCTCATTTGGGTATCTTGTTTCGTAAGATCCTCTCTTACCAAATTTAATAAAAGGTCATACATGTTAATATCCATTCTTAAATAATTTTTAAAATCGTCTGGATCATTTTATCTTAACTCTTTTAATAGATGGTCATGGCTAAATAGTTTCCTCTTACGCAAATAACTTTTAACCCACTTGGAACGTCTCTTTTTTACACCACTATGCATTACTTCCATATTAATAATCATTCCCATACACAGAGCCTCCTTTTTTTTAGCACAAAACATTTTAGATACCTTATGCTTAAAATACCGTGCCGCATAAAACTTTCGACTTGACGAAATTCCACAGTTTTGGTTTAACCGGCAGATAAATCTTGAGTTTTCGCCCACTAACGCGCGGTTATGTCTGCCACAGACCGATATGAAGGATCGATTCAAAAGATTTTTTTGTGTTAATGGACTGCAGCAGTTTTAAACCGTTGCGGACAAAACGGTCAGACTTATCTGTGCCGTTTCAAACCGACGGATCAACCTCTGTGTGTATGGCCAGCTAATGAGTTAAACAAACCTGACGGAAGATGATTGTCAGGATCGAAGGAGGTTGAGAATAGGCGTCGAACAACGTAGAAAAACGTTCTAAACCGAGATAGTAGTAGTAAAAATTGTTAATGCCTTACATATTTTAAAAAACCCTTGCCAAAGCAAAACAAAACAATAAAAGTTAAGGTTATATACACTACTAAAATTCATGTTATGGAGGACTTTTCAGGTGTGAATTTGGTACATGAAAATAACGAGGGTAAAAAACACGTTATATACACAGCACCAGAAAGTACAAATTTATAGCTTGATTTCTCCTTGTTTTTAAGTTATCTATAAGCATGTAGATTTAACAAAATAAATATTACATGGTATGAGGTTGTTTTCAAGTAAAAAAAAACTTTGTTATTTTTGTTCACGTTATTTTAACGTTAATGTGATTTTTGTGCTATGTGGGGTCCAATATATGAATTCTATAAATGAATGAGAGTGAGAATGAGCCTCACTCCACGTCAGGACCAATAGAGAGACGGAAATGAAGTGAGATCTCATACGCAGTTTGACTTTCACCCGATTTTGAAGGAGTACTCCTTCTCACCTACTTAAGAATTCATACACAGGTGTGTAACCAGAATGTGCCTCTTATCTTGGGAGTTCTCTGGAAAAAGGGGTGTACAGGAGAATTAAAACAGTGGTTTAACCGAGGGGTCATCAGCTTTCAACAGTACTGTACAAATTTCACAACAGTACCCGACAGTACCACGACAGTATCCAACAGTACTCGACAGTACACGACAGTACCCAACAGTACTCGACAGTACCACGACAGGACCCAACAGTACTCGACAGTACACGACAGTACCCAACAGTACTCGACAGTACACGACAGGACCCAACAGTACACGACAGTACCCAACAGTACCCGACAGTACACGACAGTACCCAACAGTACTCGACAGTACACGACAGGACCCAACAGTACACGACAGTACCCAACAGTACACGACAGTACGTAACAGTACGCAACAGTACACGATAGAATCCAACAGTACTCGACAGTACTCGACACAACCCTCTTACCCGAAACAGTGGCGTAGATGCGAAAAGACAGGATGACCTTTTTCTTTTGTTGTTTTTTTTTTTTTGGTCGCAAGTTTTTTGAGTGCGTGCTAAGGCCTTGTCGGCGTTCCCCAAACAGGATGACCTTTTTTGTTTTTGTGGGTGCACGATTTGTGAGCGCGGCGCGGGTCCCCTAAAATGATGACCTTTTTTTTTTTTTTTTGCTCGCCAGTGTTTTGAGGACGCGCTAAGGCCCTGTCGGCCTTCCCCAGGATGACCTTTTTTTTGGTCGCAAGATTTGTGAGCGCGGCGCGGTTCCCCAAAGATGATGACCTTTTTTTTTTTTTTGTTTTTTGCTCGCATGTTTTTTGAGGGCGCGCTTTGTCCCTGTCGGACCCCCCCAAGGCACGACGACAGTACTCAACAGGACCCAACAGTACTCGACAGTACACGACAGTACCCAACAGTACACCGACAGGACCCAACAGTACTCGACAATACACGACAGTACCCAACAGTACTCGACAGTACACGACAGTACCCAACAGTACTCAACAGGACCCAACAGTACACGTCAGGACCCAAGTCCTGTTGGACGCTGTACAAAATTTTAGGGTGCCGATGACCCCTCGGGTTTAACAAATTTTTTAAAATATAAGAACCGTCTCTTATCATCCATCTCTTTTCTGAAATTCTTCCATTAAAATCCATGGTAAAATCATATCATTTTATAGCCGCACACCTTAGAATAATCTTACTGAAAATTATAACCATAACAATAAGAATTCCCGCGAACTCTCATCTTCATAACATTTCAACACGCGTTCAAACTGAATACAGAATTTCTAATTTGGAGAGACCGCGCCACAAACCCCCTTTAGCGGATTTCACGAAGTGAATCCAAGACACTACAATTTATTCCACAGTCCACTTTTTCAAAAACGCATTGACACATATTTAAGCTAACTTGTTTGTCTCTTATTGTCATTGGCGTAGCTAGCCTTGCTTTTCAGGGGGGGCCGTGGCCCCGGTCTATTTTGAACAAAAAGCAAACATAGGTTTTAAAGAGTCGTGCAAAGTGTGCAATGAACAAAAAAAATACGCGCATTAAATGTTCTAATATTTTAATATAACAAATTTAATAATACATTTACCAACTTATTTATATGTATACACAGGAAGTATGTAATTCAGCAATTCTACAAAGAAAGTTTTCTACGTCGCTGACTGAAAGCGTCTACCACACTGTCTAAGTCGACCTCAACATCTTTTTCTATGAATAACAATGACAAACCTGAGCTAAGCCAATTAAAAACTCTCCTCATGGCAGAGAAAGACCTCTCGCAAGTTGCACTTGAAATTGGAAGAATACTCGCAACTTTAAAAAATTGGTAGAGGTTTGGATAGGTGTTTTCTGCTATATGTTGTTTGATAGAATTATGACCAACAGTTTGATTTAACCGAAAAATACAATTCTTTAAAACGGTCATTTCTGCTCTTAGAGCAGAAGTATTAATATTAAAAATTTCCCGGTATTGCTCGACGAATTTATTCCATTTAACGACGTGGGAAAACTTAATATGAAAATGGTTATGAAATTGTCACCAAAATCGGAAAATTTCCATAAGACACTAAACGCTAACCTCAAAAAAACTAAAAAGATTATTATATTTATTTTAGAAAAACAGTTTAAAAAGGTCTTTTATAACCTTACGACATCTACAACCCGATTTCGGAAACAGAGGGGCAAAGGTCGCTGTCTTTATTAAATGCGAAATTTAACTTACACTTCTATAATATTTTACAAGATGTCGCCAATATGTATGAAATATTCAATATGCATATTTATGTTTAAATTTAAAAAATATTTTCGGGAAATTGCATAAGTGCAGAAAAGTTACCCATAATTTAAAGAGGAAAAGCCTAATTCCGCAAGACAAGGGCTTTTTCCTGAAATGTAAACATTATCTGAATGATTTTAAATTTTAATGCACCTATTTTATTTGAATATTTCCCGAATAATAATAGAAAAGTATGTATTTTCAGCGTCATGTTCTTTTACTAGTAGTCGGTAGGGGAGGCCTAAAATATCTTAGGGGGGGCCTGAGGGACTTCAGAGGGGGCCACGCCCCCCCTGCCCCCCCCCCAGCTACGCCAATGCTTATTGTAATCAGGGTTACCCTTCAACTTCTTTTGTGATTAATACCTACACCCGCAATACTCCCTTGATAGAGTGAATATAAAAGGCAACTTCAAAGGGACCGGTGTGCCATGGACTTTTGTCTTACCTTGTTTCTTTTTGATTTACCTTGTATCTTGTAGCCAGTTTAATTTACTGTAGACAGGCAAGCCACGTTGAGGGTGGGAATGCCGTTTTCCTAAACACCGCACAGTGCGGACAAAAATAGGGTTTTTGGACAATAATCAATATCTTTGTTGTTTATCAAAAAAGTTAATTTTTTTATAGGGTATGTGATAAACTGTAGTCTAGAGGTTAAAATAAGTAAAACTTTTTAAAATATATGTATGTCATTTTATTTAAAATATTAAAAAAATAAATTAAAGTACATTCAGTTTAACCTACACAGTTACGTTAAAAATACTCTGCCAATATATGGGCCCCTAAGCTCACACTAGGTACTATAGTTATGTGAGCTAATATAACTAAAAACTGAAATATATTTTATTCAATTCCACACTAAATTACGTTTTGTTTGATACCACACAAGCCATGTTTTGACTTAAACTCAAATTTTTGAAATCCACCCCCACCCTTAAAAAAAACAAAAACTAAAATGTATTTTGTTGAACTCCGGACTGAATTACCTTTCGTTTGATATCACACACGCCATATTTTCACTTAAACTCTAATTTTTGAAATATACCCCCACCCTTTTTTTTAAATAAATTAAAATGTATTTTGTTTAACTCTAGACTCAATTACCTTTCGTTTGATATCACACACGCCATATTTTCACATAAACTCTAATTTTTGAAATCTATCCCCACCCTTTTATTTGGTTTGTGTTCGGTGGATTTTGTTCATTTTTAAATGGGACCATCTCGACCCAAGGCCCAGCCCAGGTACCAAATTTCATTAAAATCGGCCAAGCGGTTTTTGAGTTATGCGCGTTGGTCGTTACAGACAGACATACAGACACACAGACAGACAGACAGACAGACAGACAGACATACAGACAGACAGACAGACAGACAGACAGACAGACAGAGCAACAAAAAAGTTTCAAAATCATCTGAAACGCAAAGATATATAAAAATTTTTGAAATCGGAGCAACTTTTTTTTTCTCGAAAAAATTAGGATCACCATAGCTCACACTACTATAGTATAGTATATGTGTGAGCTAATAAAAATCAATTTACTTTTTTGTTAGAAATTAACTAAAATTATTTTTTTATTCGGATTCATAGGCGTAGTTAGGAAGGCTTGGGGGGCTAAGTCCCTTCCAGTAAAATTAAATTAGCAACCCCAAAATAATTCTTTTTACCATACACACACATTGCACCCTCAGTTTCTTTGTTCTTAAAGATGATTCTAAGAAAGCCGTTTTAGGCCGTCCACGACTCGGTCCGAATCTGTATTTTTTGATTTTTCTGAATACGTTTTATAACAACATTTCTCAGATATAATATCTTTATTTAACCATTCGAAATAACGGTTTTGAAACCAAATTTTGTTTCGTCCCGATAGCTTCCATTTGAGACTGAGACTTTTGCAAAAATTTAATGATGCCTTATTTAGAATTTGGTTATTTTTGTCAGAACATTCTTTTAAACCCAACAAGGGTTGAATTTTTTTTTAAATATTTAACACCTTCAGATTTTCGTGAGAGGCCACTCATTTAACAAGTCTGAATGTTTTAATCTTATGCGTTCTAAAGGTAAAAAAAAGTGATAAAATAGTATATTATCTTCTTAGGGACTTAAATGGCATTTTTATCCCGAGAAGAAAAAATTGTATGTAGCTACAGTTCGCCGAGTGCTCAAAAGATACTTTAGTCATTTTTGGGCCCCGTTTTTATTAAAATTATTTTGCAAGAAAAATACTTTCCATTTTTACGTTTTATCTTTGAACGTCACTTTTTATCCACGGGATAAAAAGTGATACTTTATCCCTAAAATTTGTAATAAAAAGCGCACTTTTGATCTCCAAAGTGCAAAAGAACTATTTTTTTTAAATATTCGCCAACACAAACACTAGAATAATTTTTGGTATATATATTTTAAGACTGATAGCAGTATTTTTATAATTTTATTGACTACCTCAAATTATTGTTTTTGTGCGTTCCCATTGACAAAAAACGGCCAATACGATATGCGATTCTAAAATATTTAATTTTCCATTTTGCTCACAGTAGCATAAGGTGACCATAAATATTTTGGGAATTTTTTTAAAATTTATTATCACCTATAACTAAGTTATATATATATATATATATATATATATATATATATATATATATATATATATATATATATATATATATATATATATAATATAGATCATTGATAACTACTCGCCATCACCGAATAATAAGACTCATATCTTCTCCAGATTTAGTGCCATTTTTGACACCTTGCTGCCGCAATTTTTGACGTTGATGAGAGCTGTCACAATTTTATATTTGTCCAAATGGCGGCAAGACTAGTTTTAAGGGTATACCTAAACAGGAGATGATGTGAGGCCTCTCAACCGAGGTGGCAACCAATGTGTTATAAATTATTAGAATTGAAATATATTATTTAAAAAAATACAGCACCCTTAGTAGCAGCCAGTAGCAAAAAATATTTATGCTACCTTTTTGCTAATTCATTGGACTAATATTTAGGATATATGCCAGACCTTGTAAATCTTTGCAATTTTTTATAACCTTAATAAAATTTAAAAAATATTTTTTTTGTAAGCATAACAGTTTTAATTAAATTATTTTAAAAGCGAGGCGTCAATTTGACAAAATTTTATTTAAACAAATAGCGTAAATATATATCACTGTAATACTTAAAGAAAATTTTTTTTATATTTAAATGCAGAACCAGTAAAATTAATTTTCTGATAGGTATTTTATACGATTTTTTTGTAAATGTTTTAAAATAACGACTTTAACTATTTATTTTGTTCACTTTCGCAAGTGTGACTAAAAAATAGGTTATGATTACAGATAAACTGGACATTTATCTATACTTTTGCAATATTAAAACTTTTAAAAAGTAACCTCAGTTTTTCGAATATTGCCCACAGGAGTCCGCACTGTGCACCGGTGGCCGTGGTTGACTTTCCCCCTTCAAATTTGCCTTTTATACTTTGTTAACTCATTGTTTTCGGTTCCGAACCAACGCCGCCGTGGAGTTGGTCTGGTTCTGAACTGTGACAAGACGTCTTTCGTTCTTATAGACGTTCTCGTCCCGCCAGGGTATTTACGTTTCCGTGCTCATTTCACGTCGGCGCGGTTTTGAAATGGACACGGAAATATTACAATATATTTGGGTTCAAATACGTGTTGATTTTAAGAGTTTTGATCTCGAAATGAGCACGGATCTGTAAGAGAACATCGCTCATTAAACTATTACAAAAGCGTATTCAACTGTCAGGTTAAAACGCTAACATAACGAAAGCTAATCAATCAAATCTAACCGAACCGAACCAAAGCAAACTGAACCAATTATTTAAAAAAAAACAAAAACTTTCCTGACTTCCTACCCGAATTCTAGAGGATGTGAATCCGTACCGAATTGAACCAAACCGAACCGAACCAAAGCAAACTGAACCAACAATTAAAAAAAAACTTTTCTGACTTCTTTCCCGGGATCCTAGAGGGTGTGAATAGTGTTGTAGTTTAGTTTGGCTAGGTTAGGTTTGGTTCGGTTTAGTTAGGATCGGTTCGGTTCGGATTCACATCCTCTAGGATCCCGGGTAGGAACTCAGAAAAGTTTTTTTTAATTATTGCTTCAGTTTGCTTTGGTTCGGTTCGGTTAGATTTGCTTGATTAGCTTTCGTTAGGTTAGGTTTTTGAAACTTTCTATTTTCATGTGTTTAGAAATCAAGTGAAAATCATTTAAATCATTAAAATTTATTAATAACAGAACAACATCTGTCGTCGTAGTTGCCGGTGTAAGTCAATGAACACTGAACTTTGCAGGTATAGTTAATGGAAGAGTGTTCTTCAAACTTCAAAGAATTTCAAAATCTTGAGTAATATTAGTACAAATACTTTTAAACTGCTCCATAATTTTCATATTAGCAAACATATAACCTCAAAATCAAACTAATAAACAACGTGAATCCAATTTAAGTTTCAAATGTGCACTAATAAGTAAGCCCCTGCGCTGCGTAATTCAATACAAATCCGTGCCTTGTTCGAGCCTCGGCGCCTTAAAATCAACACGCATTTGTAACCAAATATGTTGCAACATTTCCGTGTCTATTTCAAAATAGCGCTGCCGTGAAATCAGCACGGAAACGTAAATACGCGTCCCGCCATGGACTTAGTTTCCGTGGTTCGCTGTCGTTTCACTCGTTGAATGATTAAATAGGTTTCACCTTAAAGTCCCCAGTTTACAATATATTTGTTCCATCGATCGTCTTTCTGTCTAATGTTATGACCGGCATATTTCCATTTTAATTTTGCTACCTTTCCTCTGACATCCCTTACTTTTGTTTTATTTATTATCCATTAATTCCTATTTCTATTTGTTAGCTTTACCTGTAACATTTGTCACATGGGCTTTTACTGCCTTATCCATGTTTGATTTTGTAGGTATGTCCAGGTCTGGGATCCATAGAAAAGTACAGGAAGGATACATTGGTTGTACACTTTCATTTTTTAATATGTAGCTTAAATTACTAAATGCTGCCCAGACAAATCTTACTCGTCTCTTGATTTCAGCTGTTTGATTCTCTCTTTTTAGTTTATTAATTTCTCCCAGGTATATATAATTCCTCTACTTGTTGTTCTATTTTCTCTTGCTTTATTCTGATCGTGATATCTTTATCTGTGTTTCTTATGCTTTTAGTTTTAGTGCAGTTCATACTCAAGCCTATATTTTTACCAGTCGGCCTTAGAGATTTCATATTTCTGTTATTTTCTGCTAATTTCTCAACTTTTATTTCTTGACTCTTTCTTTTATTTTCTTTTATCATTTTTCTTATAGTTTTATTTATTTCTGTGTATTCTATAGATGTTCTTTTTCCTTCTTTCTCCACTCTATAGTTATTCAGTAATCTCTGTGAACTAGTCGTGCATGGTGCCAAATTGTGTTTATATTCTAAAAATGTGTCAAATCTACAACAACAATTATGAAACCGAGGGTACTTAACACATGGCAAAATATTCCTCGAATATTGTTGTGGGAAGTGGAATTCATACACAGTTAAAGTTCGTACATTTCTGTTGAGAGTGCTTAAAGGTTACAAACCACTCATCAAGGCCGTTTTGGGCCGCTTTTAATTTATTATTAATGGACGAAAATCTGGCCGCAAAAGACCACAAACCATAAAACATTTAATAGAGGCATAAAATGTTTTGGGTTATAAACTTTTTAGTAGCCCTTAAAACCAATTCGGGGTATAAAAAAGGGTAGCTTAATGTTATGTGACCAAATAAATAATAAATGGATAAAAAAACACTATACATGATTGACCCGTATGCTTTCCCGTATTTTGGAAAGACTCTAAAACAAATTGAGATTAGGATAGAATTTTACCACCAACCAAAATAAAACATACATTTGACATTACCATTGTAACAAAACGGGATTTGAATATAAATGTTATTTTTGCCGATTAAAAGTTTTTAAATATTATTTTTGACATCATATATATATATATATAATTTCACAACGTTCAATAAAAGGTATGTATGATTTTCCTACATTGTTTATATAATTGAGAAAAACGTACATTAAATTCACGGGTACGAAATTCCACGTTTGTTAGTATTATTTGGCTTAAAAATTCCGTTGATTGACGCTCACTGTCTTGAAGACGGGTAAAAATGCAATCTGTGTTGATCCGGCCTGAAAGACAAAGAGCTGTCGTAGGTCACGGACTATAGTTGTTTTCTTTTATTTGCATTCGATCTTTTCATTGATCGACATTGTATAGCAGTGTTTTCGCCTGCTTTTAGTTTTTTGTTTCTCTCGTATCTCGGTAGATGGCGCCTCTTGCTGTAGTTCGCTCACTAATTACGTTTAATTAGAGACAAAACCGTCTGATTAACGCAAGATTTGTCACATTGACTAGCAGTGTTCTGAGGAGTCCCATAAGGACGAAACGGTTAACTGTCAACACTTATTAGGTGTCCATTAGATCTTGGACCCCCGTGAGGTTAAGCTTTCAGGCTACCCACGGAAAAATATAAGGGAAACAAAAAACTCCTTTTTGCCCGATTAGCCACGAAACTTGTTTGATTGAGAAAAACGTTTATAGTATATTCTTTGTCCAAGAACAGCCAAATTCCCTTTCGAGATCAAATAAGTAATAAATTTACAAAAAAAGCTATTTCTGCTGGAGGAACAAAATCACCCGGGAAATATAAAAATCCCAAGGACATAAATGAAGAGATGCTAAAATTGACTCAAAATTCAGAGATTTTTAAAGTATCATTTTTTGTGTTTGGACTAAATTCTCAAGCTCCCTGACTATTTTTTTTTGAACTACAATATATTTTTTTAAATTTTCTTTAAATGCTAAAACATAATAAAAGCATAAAAAAAAACAGTTTAAAATAAAATTTGATAAAAAAATGTTGTTGTTATAAGCGAAATCCATAGATTTTATAAAAAAAACTGACTTGATCAAATTTAAACATTTTATCCATCATTTTGTGCAAGTAAAATACTCTGCCAATCTATGGGCACATAAGCTCACACTGGGTACTATAGTTTTAGTGTATCTACTTGAAAGCTAATATAACTAAAAACTGAAGTATATTTTATTGAACTCCAGACTCAATTACCTTTCGTTTGATACCACACAAGCCATGTTATGACTTAAACTCTAATTTTTCAAATCTACCCCCACCCTTTTTTTAAAAACTAAAATGTATTTTTTTTAAACTCCAGACTCAATTACCTTTCGTTTGATATCACACGCGCCATATTTTCACTTAAACTCCAATTTTTGAAATATACCCCCACCCTTTTTATTAAATAAATTAAAATGTATTTTGTTTAACTCCAGACTCAATTACCTTTCGTTTGGTATCACACACGCCATATTTCCCCATAAACTCTAATTTTTGAAATCTACCCCCACCCTTTTATTTGGTTTGTGTTCGGTGGATTTTGTTCATTTTTAAATGGGACCATCTCGGCCCAAAACCCAGCCTAAGTACCAAATTTTATTAAAATCGGCAAAGCAGTTTTTGAGTTATGCGCGTTGGTCGTTACAGACAGACAGACAGACATACAGACAGACAGACAGACAGACGGCGCAACAAAAAAGTTTCAAAATCATCTGAAACGCAAAGATATATAAAATGTTTTGAAATCGGAGCAACTTTTTTTTTCTCGAAAAAATTAGCTCACACTACTATAGTATAGTATATGTGTGAGCTAAAATTTAACTTATAATACATTCTTAGAGACAGGCTTAAAAGGAACCTTAGGTTGCCACTAAACTCAAAATCACCCTTAAAAAAATTTAAATTTTGATAAAAACTAAATTTAACAATTTCTATTTAAAGGAAATTAATCACGGTTCTAAAGCGTGACACCTTGTTAGAAAGGGACAATCATTGGATGCCTAAAATTCAAATTAGAACTGTCCTAGGTAATGCAATTATTAGATAGTTTAAGTTGTGCTACGTATTTTTACGTAAGCATGAGATTTGACAGTTACGCAAGCGCACTTCGTCACACCGTCGTCAAGGTCACGTTAGGAGCTTACGTATTTACGTTACCTTACGGCAGTCTGCGGGCACCTTAGCGTAACCAAAGAATAGAATTGGTTGATTGACTGATCGAAAAATGAGGCCTAGACAATGATTTCCGCTTCCAGTACCAAGGCCAACACAAAAATAGAGGCCACGACCCTGAAAAAATCAGCTGTTCTCCCGGGGCTGAATTTTACATTGGGTCTTATGGGAGGTCAGACGTTTTTTTATGATATTTTCAAAATGGCACTACAGATTTTCGCAAAATTTCAGTGAAATATTCTCAGACACCATCCCGATATTCCACCAAAGGTTTGTAAGGAAGCAACATGATTAAAAGGTTAAAATCTTCAAGATTTAGCATTTCTTATTTTGAATTCAAATTACCCGCCATGTACCACATGCCAACTGTTATATTTGACATGTATTTGACTTTGTCATCTGTGATTGTCACATTTGCTTCTGCTTTAAACTGAATTATTGTGTGAGCTAATGAAGCGGCTATGAAAAATTAAGGATTACTATACATTTAAAAAAAATTGTTCTGCAAGAATAAAGTAAAAACAATCTCAAAAACGGCGTTATTTAAAAAAAAATTAAATATTCATGAACCGTCATTCTAACTTCAATATTTTAAAGACAATCAGCTGTGTCGTAACGTGACCATCAAAAAAAAATCAGCCCCGGATGTGACGCCAACAAAGTGAAGGATCGTGGCCCGTCCGTTTTGATAGCCCTGCCAGTACAAACGATTATTTGCAAATATATTCCTACTGTAGTTGAAAAGACAAAAAACAAAATTGTAACATCAAAAAAACGCAGTGCCGATTTCCATATTCTCTGCTATTAGTAGACTTGTTTAAAATAAGATTTTTCTAAATGTCTGTGTGTGAATGTGAACCGATCCATGAGGAACAAATTCGGGGATGAAAAAAATTTGAGTTTCCACAGAGTAGTTTGCTTGTGAATATAACAAAATGTTTTGCTCTATTCGGTATAATCTTATTTTTCTTTTAAAAGTTTTGTGTCCAAAGGGCTTACAAATAAATGACCCTTTTTTGTAGCTGCTCTAGACAACAAACTGATTTGGGCGAATTGTGTGAAAACGGACCTTAAACGATGCGGCCAACATCCAGGAATTTCCGTGTTTGTCCTTTGAGAGAAATGAATCTATTTGTTTAGAGTAGGTGAATGTCATAGTGACACCAATTTTTAATAATCAAACAAGTTTAATGGCTAATCGGGCAAAAAGGAGTTTTTTGTTTCCCTTATATTTTTCCGTGGGTAGCTTGAAAGCTTAACCTCACGGGGGTCCAAGATCTAATGGACACCTAATAAGTGTTGACAGTTAACCGTTTCGTCCTTATGGGACTCCTCAGAACACTGCTGGTCAAGTGACAAATCTTGCGAAGTTAATCAGACGGTTTTGTCTCTAATTAAATGTAATTAGTGAGCGAACTATAGCAAGTGGCGTCATCTACCGAGACACGAGAGAAACAAAAAACCAAAAGCAGGGAAAACACTGCTATACAATATCGATCAATGAAAAGATCGAATGCAAATAAAAGAAAACAACTATAGTCCGTGACCGACGACAGCTCTTTGTCTTTTCAGGCCGGATCAACGCATTTTGCATTTTTACCCGTCATCAAGACAGTGAGCGTCAATCAACGGAATTTCTAAGCCAAATAATACTAACAAACGTGAAATTTCGTACCCGTGAATTTAAAAATCAAACAAGTTTAATGGCTAATCGGGCAAAAAGGAGTTTTTTGTTTCCCTTATATTTTTCCGTGGGTAGCTTGAAAGCTTAACCTCACGGGGGTCCAAGATCTAATGGACACCTCATAAGTGTTGACTGTTAACCGTTTCGTCCTTATGGGACTCCTCAGAACACTGCTGGTCAAGTGACAAATCTTGCGAAGTTAATCAGACGGTTTTGTCTCTAATTAAATGTAATTAGTGAGCGAACTATAGCAAGAGGCGCCATCTACCGAGATACGAGAGAAACAAAAAACCAAAAGCAGGGAAAACACTGCTATACAATATCGATCAATGAAAAGATCGAATGCAAATAAAAGAAAACAACTATGGTCCGTGACCTACGACAGCTCTTTGTCTTTCAGGCCGGATCAACGCATTTTGCATTTTTACCCGTCATCAAGACAGTGAGCGTCAATCAACGGAATTTTTAAGCAAAATAATACTAACAAACGTGAAATTTCGTACCCGTGAATTTAAAAATCAAACAAGTTTAATGGCTAATCGGGCAAAATCTAATATTGTAATTAAATGATTTTATTTTAAAGTAGTTACCTAAAGTAAAGTAACCCTCATATGCACCGTAAGCACTTAAGCGCGATTATGGGTTTAATCGCGATTAATTCCTTGTTGTTCACATAGAAAACAACAAAGAGGAAGAATGGATTAGCTAAGCTTTGTTACGGTGCATCTGAGAGTAAATTATTTTCGTCTATTCTATTTTTGATTGTTTTATTTTCAACCAAATACGGTTCGACTTTAAGAATAGACGGGTAGCAACGGTCCATGCTGTACCGGACAAGTGGGTGACACCCTTTAAAATTACAAACAGATAGATTTTTGAACATATCTAAAAGACCCTTAATAATTAAAGGAAATAGTAATATTATATATATATATATATATATATATATATATATATATTTATCGGTTTCACAACGTTCTACGTCTTCCGATACCCAATCTCCACTCGTTTCTGTTTGCCCATAATTCATCATCTAGGCCTCTTATTCTTATTTCACTGTCTATTCCTTCTCTCCAGCTTCTCCTTGGCCGTCCTCGTTTTCTTCGGCCAGTTGGTTTCCATTGTAGTATTTGTTTAGGTAGTCTTTCATCATTCATTCTTTGTACATGTCCGTACCACACCAGTTGTTTTGTTCTTATATCATCCACTAAAGTACGTTCACCCACTGTCATAATTTCTCTTATTCTTTGATTTGTAACTCTTTCTCTTTTTGATTTTCCTGCTGCTCTTCTCCAATAGTCCATCTCCGTAGCGGAAAGCATTTTTTCTGTTCTATCCTTGATTGGCCATACTTCTGAGCCGTATGTAATAATACTTTTTATAATGGTGTTATATATAAGCCTTTTGTTATGTTTTGATATACTTTGGTCCCAAATTATTCCATTTAATAAAGTTATTGCTTTTCTTCCTTGTACGTTTCGATCTTTTATAGCCTTGTCTAGTGTTCCGTCAGCTGTAATTTTTAGACCTAAGTATTTATACTCATCACAGGAGTGAATTCGCTGCCCGGTATTTAAGATTAGATCCTGTTTCATTCCACCGATACACATATACTCTGTCTCATTGAGATTAACCTCTAGTCCCCACTTATTGTACTCTTCTATTAGTTTTCGTGTCATATATTCGAGGTCGTCATAATCCTGAGCCACTACTATCTGATCATCGGCGAAACATAAAGTATACAAGGTGGTTTCGTCCAACGGAATTCCCATGTTTTGGCATTTTCTCTTCCATACTTTAAGGACTTGTTCCAAGTATATCTTGAAGAGCGTAGGCGAGATTCAGCAACCTTGTTTAAGACCTTTATTTACTTGAAAGCCTTTGGTTAGTTTTGCTTTTATTTTAACTTTTGCTTTACTATTGCGGTATAACTCTTTGATGGCCTTAATTAGTTGTACGCTTATGTTTGTGTTTTCCAACGCTTTCCAAAGTAGATTTAGTGGTATACTATCATATGCCTTCTGCAAATCCACGTAAAGCAGATGCAGCTCTTGTCCGTATGCCATTTTCTTTTCAATAACTTGGGTTATACAAAAGAGATGATCTGAAGTCGATCTACCCGCCCTGAAACCAACTTGTTCTTCTGCCTCCATGTCTTTATATTCGCTCTCTACTTTATTTCTTATTATTTTAATATTAGCACTACATTAAAAATTTTAAAAAAAATTATGATAAGAAAAACAGATTTTGGGTAAAAAGTTTCATAATAATTACACAAAGCTTATGACAATCTGCAGGAGTTCCCAACGAAAGCATCAAATCATCAGTATAATTTAATGCCGGTAGGGGTATTTTCCCTCGGAATAGTTGTTTCTGTTAGTTTCACACAGCTTATGCTCGACAAGAAGCTATCGCCTGCATTCGCCTGAGGATGGCCCAAAAAGGCGGAAACCGGTCGTGGATTGGCATGGATCACTGTTCCTGCAGATTGTCAGGACGTCTTCCAAACAAGGAAGATTCATATCTTTGTAATCGACGGTGCAGGAAAGAAGAACCATATAGTTTTAATTCCATTTTTCTTAAAAAAATTTGAGTTAAAAATCGTCGAATTGAACTGATAAAAAATAAGTTTTAATTCATAATTCAGTCCATAATGTGTTTTTGTGTGTTTTTATTATCATGTTTTATGAAAACAATCAAAATTTTAATAAAACTTTAGAGATTTTTTGCGTTACAGTTATTACCCATTAGGGACATTTTGGGTCGCGTAATTTACACTTTGTTCCCGTTATTTTTATTACTGAGTCTGCGCATTAGCAGCTTCTCGCTCCTTTTTGTTACTTATGGTAACGACGCCCGGTACTTACAGTGGCCGTCCTTTAATGTTACTATTATTTTTTAAGTTTAGTTTTTTTTTTAATCCAGTCGAATTTTTTACTAAAATTTGTTAGTTTGGTTTGTAAAAAGCCATAAATCTAATAAAATATAAATAAGCAAAAGTTGAAGAAGTGTGAAACTACTAAATTAACGTTTGTGTTATGCTTATCTTTACTGTTCCAACTCTACCTTTTTTGCCCTGAATGTTACCGTTATTCTTAGTAACAATAACGGTCACAGCTGTCAAATTTTCTGTTATTTTAACTGACCCAAAATGTCCCTTATCTTGGTAGGTTATTAATTTTTTACAAGCTTTTATTTAGCTTCAGATTTTCTGTTTAACTATCTAACTATCTAACTATCTAACTATCTAACTATCTAACTATCTAACTATCTAACTATCTAACTATCTAACTATCTAACTATCTAACTATCTAACTATCTAACTATCTAACTATCTAACTATCTAACTATCTAACTATCTAACTATCTAACTATCTAACTATCTAACTATCTAACTATCTAACTATCTAACTATCTAACTATCTAACTATCTAACTATCTAACTATCTAACTATCTAACTATCTAACTATCTAACTATCTAACTATCTAACTATCTAACTATCTAACTATCTAACTATCTAACTATCTAACTATCTAACTATCTAACTATCTAACTATCTAACTATCTAACTATCTAACTATCTAACTATCTAACTATCTAACTATCTAACTATCTAACTATCTAACTATCTAACTATCTAACTATCTAACTATCTAACTATCTAACTATCTAACTATCTAACTATCTAACTATCTAACTATCTAACTATCTAACTATCTAACTATCTAACTATCTAACTATCTATCAAATCTTGTTAAGCGTTTTTGACACACTTCCCATTATCCGATTTGGATGAAATTTGGTACACGCATAGTGGTCCCATGACAATACAACATTAAGAAAAAAAAATCCTCCCACCCCTACCCCCACCCCTTCTACAGAAAAATGTGTTTTTGACACACTTCCCGTTATCCGATTTGGATAAAATTTGGTATACACATAGTGGTCCGATGATAATACAACAATAAGAAAAAAGTATCCTCCCACCCCTACCCCACCCCCTTCCATAGAAAAATTTGTTTTTGACACACATCCCGTTATCCGATTTGGATGAAATTTGGTATACATATAGTGATCCGATGACAATACAATATTAAGAAAAAAATATCCTCCCACCCCTACCCTCACCCCCTTTCATAGAAAAATGAGTTTTTGGATGAAATTTGGTATTCACATAGTGGTCCGATGACAATACAACATTAAAAAAAATATATCCTCTCACCCCTACCCCCACCCCTTCCATAGAAAATGAGTTTTTCACACCCTTCCCATTATCCGATTTGGATGAAATTTGGTATACATATAGTGGTCCGATGACAATACAACATTGAAAAAAAAATCCTACCACTCCTACCCCCACCCCCATCTATAGAAAAATGCGTTTTTGACACACCTCCCATTATCCGATTTGGATGAAATTTGGTATACATATAGTGGTCCGATGACAATACAACAATAATGAAAAAATGTCCTCCCACCACTACCCCCTCCCCCTTCCATAAAAAATGCGTTTTTGACACACTTCACTTGGCATGGCAATACAGCCCAAACAAAAAATATATTTCTACCTCTACCCCCACTCTCTCCTTCCATCAATAGAAAAATGAGTTTCCAAACAACTCACGATCAGCGATTTCATTATAATCTAGAATAAACTCTTCTGTTCTGTTATTGAACAAATATTTTCATTTAATAGAGTAGATAGCTGAGACTAAAAAGTGGAAAATAAATTGGTAAAAATTTTTTTTAAGTCACAAGCTTTTATAAAATGCATTCAAATTAAAAAATTATTTATTAAGACTAATTTTCAGTTTTCCAATTTTTGGCTACCCTTCCCTGATTAGCACTATACGCCACGCCACTGCCTAGATACAGGGCAATGCAAATTAGATGTTCCCCATAGTAATTTCAATTTGGAAAGTTTAAGTGAAAAGTCTGATATCGACCAACTTGTCCGGAAACTGTGTCGGAAATTGCGTCCGTTTGTGCAAACCGACCGTGTTAGGTCCGTACAACTTCATGATGTGTCTAACATCAAGTTAAATTCGAATTCCACCGAATCTAGTTAGCTTTGTGGGCAACAAAATGTCCCCAAAAATATTATTTATATAATCCTATCATAACAAAAACATTTAATTTAAAAAAAAGCCAAGTACGCGAAAATGGTAAAAATAATTGAGATAAAAGTAAAGCCAAGTTCTCCAATACAAATTTCAAAATAAAATGTGCTTAATAGTTTGGAAATTATTTTTTTAAACTTTGCTATTACAGCCAAACCTCTTTCACCAGTATTTACTAAGTTGGTTTAGGGTTTAAGTTTAAAGTTTAGGTTTAGGTTTAACTTTTAGTTTATCTTTTGTGAAACGTTTTAACTGAATTTCTTTCAAAATTCATAAAAGTTAATGGAATTTTGGACTAATTATATCTACATAGGTTATATCGCAATGGAAAAAAACCGGTTTAAATAAGAATCGGCAAGGATTTCGTAAAAAAAAATAGAAAAAACGGAAAAGAAATGGTTTAAACTATAGGTTTAAGTTTGTAGGGAACGAAGTTTAAGTGAAAATGCAGCGATATTTAAGTGAATTACTTACATTTTTCAATTTAAACTTGACATTGTCGGAAAATGTGTTCTAATTTCGTAATTTTTATTATATAACTTGCACAAACAAAGCGAAACTGAAAAATAAATTTTTAAATTTATTAAAATGCCTTAAAAGTGATTTGACTGACACTTGCTGAACTAAGTATTGTCATCTGCTGTCATTTCGGTGCACGTAGATCTTAAATATATCTGTATGGCTAGAGCATATTAAAACCATTAATGGAAAATGACTGCTACAATAAATAAATAAATAAATAAAAACATTTTTTATTATATTAATTTAAAGATTATTTACAAATAAACAAATCGCGTGTGAGTTTATTTGGATTTTAATCTGAAGATCGTTTTTTTTTACTTTCCTCGTCAAGGCAAATATCGTTTAAAAGCTACATGCTAAAATATAAAAGAGATATGAGAATTTAGTACTAAACGGTTTATCCAGCCTTGTGTACGTTGCCCTAAAAAACTCGCTCTAATAGTTAATTGAAGCTAAAAATCGTATAAAATTTTATCATATCGTTCCTAAATATGATCAAATTTTACAATTTTAACAAATAAATTAACAAAAACGTGATTGTTTTCAAGTTACAATGAGATAAACCACCCCCCGGAGGTAGTTTAAAATTTAGGACGATTTTTAGTCGGAATCGGAAAGTGACGTAGTAGCCTAAATTAGACAGTTGTAGAAAAATCAGTTTTCCATGTTTTCTTCTTCTTTCCGGTCTATATGGTCCATTTCAAGAACAAATTGTCTTAAATTTCAATTTTTAGGACATTTTATCGTCCATACAGGTAAAAATACCAAATCAATTGCGGCCTGTTTCGGCAAAAAATCAATTTTTCCAAACCAATGCACATTTAAATTTTAAACCTAAACCCTAAACTTAAACCAAAACCTAGACTCAAACTTACGCCTTAGTAAATACATGTTCAATTTAGTACTATGCCTAAGAATCATTTGCAGCCGTATAGAAAAACATTTTCCAAACTACTAAAAAAATTTGTATTGTAAAACTTGACTTTACTTTTATCTTAATTCTTTTTACAGAATGACATTTTCGCGTACTCACTTTTTTTTTACCCAACTGCAGCACGGCTAAAGGAAGGGTAATGTTTTTCGATTGTTGTATGTAAGTAAGTATGTTTGTGTCACGCTAGAGGCTAAACGGCTGAACCGATTTTGATAAAAAAGGTGTCGTTGAATTGCTATAATAATATCTTTTAAACATGAATCAACATGGCGGTCTTCAGACGCCATTTTGCCACATGATGTAGGCTTTAAGGCATAGAAATTATCTAAATTTCATGCAATTTTAATAAAATTCCTGCTCCCACCCATCTGTTATGCCCGCAGTAAGAAAAACGATAAATGCAATGGACTGTAAATATTTTAATTAAATGAAGCGCGGACAAACATAAATATATTGATATGAATTACGAAATAATTAGGTCCATAGGTTAATTGTTGGAACCACACAACGGTAATCAGATACAATGCACTCACCAGTTTGCAGCCACTTTCTCCATGTTCTAAGGGGCCCCTGATTGGATCTAATGATGTCACCACGTAGCTGAAGGGCTGAAGTTTCTTTTCTATGCTTTAGTACACCAAAATCGAGCACTTTCAGGTGTAGATATTTGAAATAGTTGGAGAACGAAATTAACACGCCATTTTCTCGAGGCGGTCGACAAGGATCTACTGGTTGTTGGTGCGCATGTCCAAATACGCGAAATGCGCTCTGTCCTTCATACAATTGTGTGGTTTTAAAAATATATAAACAACCGCGAAATTTAGCGGGAGCTATCCACTTTCAGGTGTAGATATTTGAAATAGTTGGAGAACGAAATTAACACGCCATTTTCTCGAGGCGGTCGACAAGGATCTACTGGTTGTTAGTGCGCATGTCCAAATACGCGAAATGCGCTCTGTCCTTCATACAATTGTGTGGTTTTAAAAATATATAAACAACCGCGAAATTTAGCGGGAGCTAACACCCATCTCCCCACCTCTCATTCCCCCCACCCTATTCAAAAATCATATTCGCTTAATTTAATCAAATATGAGGCGATTTCAAAAATTCTTTCTGCATACGCTTTTTACTAGTTTCCCTCCCCCCTCTCCCTTTCTCCAAACCGCCCTCTTTATTAGTAATAGTTGTAGCTATAACTTTCACAAATATAAAGCGATTTCAAAAGTTCTTTCTGCACACGCTTTAAGACTTTTTTTCAACACCATTTTACTAGTTTCCCCTTCCTCTCCCTCTCTCTTCTCCCCACCCTCCTTATTAGTAATAGTTGTAGCTATACCTTTCACAAATATAGAGCGATTTCAAAAATTCATTCTGCACACGCTTTAAGATTTTTTTCGACACCATTTTACTAGTTCCCTCCTCCCTCTCTCCTCCACCGCCATCACTCAATGGAAGATCACACTGTTCGCGTCCGTAGAAAATCTACACGTACTTTTTGGGTAAAGCTAAATGCATTTTTATAAAGCTGAATAAGAATTGAACCTATAAGTTGGTAATAAAAACATTTGTAAATAAAAAAAAACGCCTAAACCAGTGACGTATATAAGGGGGGGCCTGGGGGGCCCGGGCCCCCCCCGAAGCTAAGATTTTTTTCGATATTTTCTACATATTTCATGAATACAAAAATAAAATAGCATAAAATACGACCCCCCCGAAACTGTCTCGCGCTCCCCTCCCCCGAAACCTTTTTCTATATACGCCACTGCGCCTAACTGCTAAATTTACTTCTAACTACTAGTCGCAGTTGGATACAAAATTACCCAATAACCTGATTCATGAAAATACAAAACTGTATAATTTCGTAAATGTGCTTTGGGCATTAAAACTAAAAGTTGAAGCATGTCGTACATTATAGGTATACCTATCAATTTTGTACCCAACTGCGACTAGTAGTTACAAGTAAATTTAGCAGTTTTTTTTATTTAATTTTTTTTTATTAATGTTGTCGAATTCTGTAGTTAACTGTTCATTGTCACTACAAATATTAGATAATTTAAGTTGTGCTACGTATTTTTACGTAAGCATGAGACTTGACAGTTACGCAAGCGCACTTCGTCACACCGTCGTCAAGGTCACGTTAGGAGCTTACGTATTTACGTTACCTTACGGCAGTCTGCGGGCACCTTAACG
Organism: Aspidapion aeneum; assembly: GCA_963576565.1. Taxonomy (NCBI): domain Eukaryota; kingdom Metazoa; phylum Arthropoda; class Insecta; order Coleoptera; family Brentidae; genus Aspidapion; species Aspidapion aeneum. The sequence continues at coordinate 120,142,316 of OY755041.1, forward strand.
TTACCAAAGAATAGAATTGGTTGATTGACCGATCGAAAAATGAGGCCTAGACGATAATTTCCGCTTTCAGTACAAACGATTCTTTGCAAATATATTCCTACTGTAGTTGAAAAGACAAAACCAAAAATGTAACATCAAAAAAACACAGTGCCGAATTCCATATTCTCTGCTATTAGTAGACTTGTTATAGTAACGTAAAAACATTCAACTTAAACTCAAATTTGGAACAAAACGTAGAGCGCTTAACGTGCAGTTTTACGTAAAAATACGTAGCACAACTTAAACTATCTATTTACGGATCTTAAATGGAGAGTTCTTTTAACTCTTTGTTTTGTAGTAACAGAATGATTAGACTTAAAATAGGTTCTGTCCCGAGTGTGTTAAGGACACTAATCGTAAAGGCAAGCTTTATAGAAAGCGAAGCTAACGTCAGGCTTTCTATTTTTTGGTTATTATTTTTGATATGTTTACCTCGGTTTCGCATTGGCGGTTCTGTTTTATTTTGAAGATGTTGTTTTGCACGGTATGAAGGTACCTAAACTATATATATTTATGTAATTAGAATTAAAAAGTTATGCTGCAAACTATCTTGAAACTGTATCATTATTAAATAGATCTTTAGACTGTGTTAAAACCACATTTTTAAAGTAACAACGAGCCGCCAATGCGAAACCGAAGAAAACATGTCAAAAATTATAACCAAAAAATAGAAAATCAGAGCTTCGCTACCTGTAAAGCTTGCTTGACGATGAGTGACCTTAGAGTGTGTAGGTTTCCTACATACAGGGACTTGAATGTTCCTGTCTATTCGTTTGACAAGAACATTCAAATTTTATTACTATGTTGATGTTCTATTTAAGTGGCATCGCGTCATAGCTATGGTAAACCAAATTCTGCGGCAAAATTTAAGTAAAGAAGCCTTAAAAAATTAGTGTTTCACTTTGTACATGCAGTGTGCCGCTCGGGGCTTAATGTTCGAAAGATAAAACACTACAACCTTTTAAAGGAGAGATCAAATAGGTACTTACCTGATAAATAAAGATCCGAAACATAAAAGAGGATCCAAAATTATATTAAAATGTGCGCAAATATTGATTTAGTTGCAAAGACGGTAATTTGTTTTGTGAAAAACTCCGTCATAATTTGACATACTGTCAAAACAACAACGAATAGAAAACGTCAAAGCCCTGCTAAATCAATAATATGTTCGTAACAACCAGGTAATAGTATATATGTTCCTTTCTAATGAAATCGTTTAGAAGAAGACATCAATAAAAAGCAAGTAGAATAGTAAGCTAATAACTAATTAGTGCAGTGCCTCATTTTGGGAATCAATATCAATAAAAAAATTAAAGGATGTGCGTGCCACTGTATGTACCCCTCTACTCCCTTCCCGCCCATCAAGGTTGTGATGACGCGGTGTCACTTTAATACAACATCAACTATATACTAATTGTAAATTTTAAGAGGGTTATAACAAAAAATTGATTTTTTTTTTTAATTTTACTATTTGTAATAGGATTTTTTTATTGTTTTGAGGTTCCTACCAGCCTCAAAGTTTGGTGCATTATTTAAATTAGATCGTGTATGTAAACGCGACCAGTGGCGGATCCAGGGGGGAGGGCAGAGGGGCCCGCCCCCTCCCTCCCAGACATATAACTTATTTTATAGTTAAATATGGATCAGAGAAACTACTCGAAAATCTCACATATATTATCAATCAATGCATAAACGGACATCCAGTACCTGATGATTGGAAAATTGCATTCATATCCTCAATACATAAAAAAGGAAACAAGCTGGATTGCAACAATTACAGAGGAATTTCAATAACTAGTACTCTAAGTAGATTGTACGGTAGGATTCTTGGAGACCTAATAGAGAATGATTTTCATGAACAAGAAGAAGAAGAGCAAAGTGGGTTGTAATAATGTTTTTTTGTCTTAAACAAGTAATTGAGAAAAGGAGCGCCAGAAATATAGAGACTCATGTTACCTTTGTGGACCTACAAAAAGCATATGATACAGTTCCAGTAGAAAAATTATGGACAGTGTTAGAGCAGACTAATATCAATCATACATAAATAAAAGCGATAAAAGAACTATACAAAGGGTCAAAATCTAAAATTAAAATTGGAAATCGACTTTCAAAAGAATTCCTGGTAACGAAAGGCTTAAGACAGAGATGTTGTATCTCTCCAACTCTTTTTAAAATATATATCGCAGTAGTTCTAAAAAACTGGAAACGTAATATACACGGCATGGAAACGAATCAAGTGAATTAGAACTAGAAAATGGACAAACAATATCTCCATATTGTCAGGATAGAAAATAATGTCCTATTAAGTGAATGACACAAGTTACGTTTATAAGCAAGTGCACATTAACCCTAAACATTCTAAGGAAATGAACTTCTGTATATAGTTCAAATTGTATTAAAAGTAATAAATTGTATATAGAAGTATTATAAACAACGTGGCTAATGGGATTTCGATGATGTTTATACAGGAAACAAAACACATCTCGATATCCTATCAATGGCAAACGGTTTGTAATAAAAGCATCTCCAAAAGAGTTTAGCAGTTAGTTGTACGCTGAGAACCTAACGCCCAGGCTTAGTTAATAGTGAACAAGTAGTACTTTAGTCAAGTATAAGAAGTTAAGCCTATCAAAGAAGATTTGTAGACAAGATGTATTTAAGTACAATGTAAGTAGTAAATATAAGTATTATAATAAAACCATTACACCTAACTTAAACTGTGTTCGTCACGATAAAACCCCCTCGTGACATATGGTGGAGGCGCCGCTGTCTTTTTTGAAAGACATATAGGCATATAGTGGAAAAAATGTATTTTTCAAATTATTTTTAATTTTTTTTTATTTTTCTTAATTTCACTCTTTTCACTATTTGTTATTTCATTTTAATTTTTTTTTAATTATTTTAAGGAGTATCGAAATTATTATGACGCTCCAGCCGAAACAATCGATTCCGGCATGCATTAACTAAATATTGAATATTACATTTATTTATTTTTTATAATTTTTTTTCAATTATTTTTCTGTCATTAGAATTATTTCTCCTATATAAATACCATTTTCATAAAATTTTCAAACTAGATGGACAGAAAAAAATAATATATTTTTTTTTTTAAATCAAAAAACGCAGTTTAAGTGTGGTGACATGTTACCTATTATTAGTGTATATTTTTTCGCATATTAGTTTAATTCATTTTGTCTCGACATTTTCAATTCGGTATTTTCATACGTTTTTTTTTTTTCTCTTAAAAAGATGGTTTCTATAATTAATGGGTACCCCAGCCAGAGTCACTAGAAGCGTCACAAAAAGTCTTAGTGAAGACGATAAAAATAACGTCTTCGCCTCTAGTTCGCAATCTGCGAGCAGTCCCTTTTTAAAAAGCACCAAACTCTCAAGAAGTCCTGTCAGAAAGACAGTAAATTTCGACTTATCCTTCGTCAATCCGAGTGCCGAAAATCACTCAACCCCTAAAAAAGTTTTACAAATTTCAAAACAAGATTTTATATTATCCCGTGGGCAAAATTTATCTTTTGAAGATTCAAATAATTTAACGGTCATTTCCAATAAAACGGAAATTACTTCGACCGAAGAAACGTTGCAAGACGAAAAAAGTCAAACCATAATTAACCAAGGGTTGAATACAAAATCTAGCTTCAATAAAAAACAGGACTCAGCCATCACAAAAATTTTTAAAATGACAAATACAACGCTAAGTGACGCTCTGACGGGTACGACCAGTAATCCGGCATCACCCAAATTTATAGACCCACCTTACTTTAACCCAGGGTTAGACTCCCCGGTGAATTTCATTACAAAATACGAAAAAGTATCTCAAGTAAACGGTTGGACCGAAACGCATAAGATAGCATATTTTAAAAATTATTTGGAAGGCGCCGCCTTCAGATGGTTTTTAGAATATAGTAGCAAAACCGAGAATGCAAATAAAACTTGGGCTCACTTAAAACAAGATTTTTTAAAAGAATTTGGGGGTGACCAACCTCTAAAAAATCTCAAAATTAAATTTAAAAATAGAAAACAGGGAAGTGCTGAGGATATTAAACAATATTATTATGATTTATTCAATATGGCGTATGAAATTGACGAAAAAATGCCATTTGACCAATTTAGAGAACATTTTGAAAGTGGGCTACATAGCTCCTATACAGAGTCATACGAATTAATAACCTCATCCGACCTGGATCACAAAAAACTAAGAGAAACAGTTTTGAAATTAAGTGCTATTAGACAAAACGTTTTAATAGACAAAATGACAAGACAAACAGAAGTTTTGACAATCGAACAAAATGAGGGAAGCTATCCTAGGCGAAACGGTCCTAATTTTTTAAGGCAAAATGGCCCAAATTACACGCGACAAAATGAAACAAACTATTTTAGGCAAAACGCGTCGAACTATCATCAAAATGGTAGAGGTAGGTCGAGGTTTCGCGAATTTAGAGGTAGATCAAACAATTATAGAGGTAATCTAAACAGGCCGATAGGTCAATATCATAATCGAAATACGGGAAATTATAATCAAAACTCAAATCATGGGTATAATAGGAGGAATTTTGGCCAAAATGTAAATAATTTTGGACAAAACAACAGGAATGAACAAAGAAGGCCGCAAAATAGTCACGTAGAGTCACCCAGAAGGGATCACTCAGGAAGCAGGGATCTTCCAAATACGAGGTGTCACGACGGCAGGCCGAGATGCAACGATTGCAATAGGTGTGGGCATTATGCATGTAGCAGGGAGCGTAGCAGCGAAAGGGGACCACAAAGAAGAGTATCGTTTAGTAGAGCGAGTAGGTCGCCATCCCCAAATGTGCAAGGACGACTCAATTAGAGTGCCCCAACGGCGTCGTCCTCCAAACAGGGGCAAGCAATAAAATTCTGGTAGTTAAGGGTGTCGTCAATAATTTTAAGGGAGTAGACATAGTCCTCGATACCGGCTCTGGAAAATGCATTATAGAGAAATCTCTATGTAGAGACATAGAGCCTTTAAAACAACAATTTGCTTTATCAACTGCCGGTGGAAATAAAGTAATGCCACTCGGCCTAACAGAATTTAAAATTAAAATCGGCGAAATGTGTGGATACATTGAAGCCATAGTCGTAGAAAAATTACCAAAACCTTTAATTTTGGGAATGGACTTTTTAGAAAAAAATAACGCCCAAATTAATCTCACCGACAAGACTGTACGACTAACGAACGGTTACATAACAACAACACTTTCGTTCCATAAAGACGAAAATTATCAATTGGGCACTTGTGAAAATTTTATTTCACCTTCTTTACCTTTAGTACAGGAGGAAAGCCAGGATTTAAGGGATATTTTCAAAGTAACTTGTTTAAATGATTATTTTATTATACCGAGTGAGCATACAACAATTAAATTAAAAATAGAAAAATTCGGTTCAGTTGATTTAAAAAATTTTATTTTTGAAGAGAATGACGCATTTTTAAGACCTAAAGGAATTATTTGCTCTCCCCCTGAATTTGATGACGACACTTGTACAATGCAATTAACCACCAAAAAACATAACCCAATAAAAATTTTCAAGGAATCGACCTTAGGCTACCTTAAAAAGGGGTTTAGGTACGATATAGACACCTTACCGGTCCTTAACATTGAAGAGACACAAGAGATACAGGATGAAGAGAGAGTGACAATGGCGGACCACAAAATTAACCACATAAAAGATGAAAAAATTAAATCGCATTTATACAATTTATTAGAGGAGTACAGCGATGTTTTCGCAAAAAGTCCAAAATATATGGGCCAGACGGACCTTGTAGAACACGTGATTGACGTGGGTGACGCGAAACCCATACGTCAAAAGCCATATAGGGTATCTCATAAGGAAAAGGAAATTATAGACAAACAAGTAAATGAAATGCTTCAGGCAGGCGTTATAAGCGAAGCGGAGTCAGAATGGGCAAGTCCGGTGGTACTGGTGAAAAAGAAGAGTGGAGAGACGCGGTTCTGTTGCGATTTTCGCCGCGTAAATCATGTTTCACGTAGAGCTAACTACCCAATGCCAGTCATAGACGACCTTTTGACCTATTTAGGGAAGGCCAAATACTTCACAACACTCGATATGTTCAGTGGATTTTGGCAGATAAAGCTTAGCGACGATTCTAAACAGTATACAGCCTTTTGTTGCCCCGTGCAAGGTGGTACATACGTTTGGAACAAGCTATGCTTTGGATTATCGGGAGCTCCTGGAACATTTCAAAGATTGGCAGATATGGTTTTTCGTGATCTAAAATGGAAAACGCTCCTGGTCTATTGTGACGACATCTGTATATTTTCAGAAACACTTTCTGACCATTTAGAAAAATTGCGCACCGTTTTTCAAAGACTACGGGATGCAGGGCTAACACTAAAACCCTCAAAATGCGAATACATAAAAGAAGAACTAGATCTGCTCGGTTATACTGTATCGAGCCAAGGCCTAAAACCCGACAAAAAGAAATTAGTTTGTATTGAAAATTTTCCAAAAATTAAAACACAAAAAAATGTCATGCAATTTTTAGGCCTTGCAAATTTTTATCGAAAATTCATAAAAAACTTTTCCGCTATAGCCAGACCGCTTCATGATTTAACCAAAAAAGACACACCTTTCTTTTGGGAAGAAAAACATCAAAAAGCATTTGAGGAGCTAAAACGAAGGCTGATCACATCACCAGTTTTAGCGCATTATCAACCCGAAAAAGAATGCGTTTTACACGTCGATGCAAGCAGGCAAGGCCTAGGCGCCATACTTTTGCAAGAGGGGGAAGACACCCATCTTCACCCCGTTGCCTATGCCAGTCGAAGTTTAACAAACGCAGAAAAAAATATGTCAATCTCAGAATTAGAGCTAGCAGGAATAATATACAGTTTAGGCTATTTTAGAACATTGGTATATGGTAAGCATGTGCGAATCGTAACCGATCATCACGCACTGTGCTGGTTAAAATCAGTTAAAGATCCCGTAGGAAGATTAGCCAGATGGGCAATAAAATTGTCAGAATTTGACTACACAATAGAACACAAAAGTGGAGCAAAACACAGAGATGCCGACTGCATGAGTAGAAATCCCGTGCTAAAACCGAGCGAAAATGAAGAGGAACAATTAGAGGAGATACCAACGTTCATCATTGAACCCGAAGATATGGGAAAATTACAGAGAGAAGACGAAAGTTTGCGAGAGATCATAGACGGTTTACAAGATCCTGACAAAATTGGCAGTATTGGACTAAGAAAAAGAATAAAAAATTTTAGGCTTATAGACACAGTTTTACACAAAATAAATCCTAGGCCAGAAGGGCGAGAATTTTTACTAGCCATACCAAAAAATTTAATTGGAGAGATTTTATTTGCACATCATAACGAGCCGTTAGGAGGCGCCCACCTAGGAGTGGCCAAAACAACAGAAAAAATAAAAAATCGATATTTTTGGGACCATCAACAAAAACATATCGAAGATTTTATTAAAAGATGCCCCGACTGCCAAGCCAGAAAAGGACAACAGAATAGAATTCCCATAGGGCTATTACAACCTATGCCGATAGGCGTTCCTTTTGAGAGAGTGTCTATAGACCTTCTCGGGCCATTCCCATTTTCAAAACAAAAAAATACAATGATTGTAGTCGCGACAGATTATGCGACAAGATGGGCCGAAACAGCGCCATTGCCGGACGGAAAAGCAAATTCTGTCGCAAAATTTATGGTCGAAAAAATAATCACAAGACACGGATCGCCCAAGTACCTACTGAGTGACAGAGGTCAAATATTTAGATCCGAACTAATAAGAGAGATGTTAAAAATGATGTGCGTCACAAGCCAGTTTACTACGTCATACCATCCACAGTGCAACGGACTAGTAGAAAGAATGAATAAAACTATCGCAGATATGTTATCAATGTACACAAACACGTCACATACAGACTGGGATACATTTTTACCTTTAGTGACATCAACCTATAATTGTTCAAAACAAGCAACGACCCAGTACTCGCCATTTATGCTGGTCTATGGTAGGGAACCAATATTACCTATAGAAGCAAATATCATGATGAGTCCACCACCAAGTAACACGGAAGAAATCCGAAACCGGGCACTCGCAGTGCGAAATGCCGCAGCGGAAAATATAAAAAATCAGCAGCAAAAAGACAAAATTCACTATGACGCAAAACACAGACACGTAGATTATGAAGAAGGCGAGAAAGTGAAAGTTTTTACTCCCGTCAGAAAAGTAGGAAGAAGTGAAAAATTATTGCTCAGATGGTTCGGCCCATATTACGTTACACGCAGAATGTCGGATGTGGATTACGAAATAAGAAAAGGACCATCAAACAAATGCAAAAAAGAAGTGGTTCATGTCAGCAGGATGCTACCTTACTATGACCCATGGACACCGGAAGTAGTCCCAGTGACAGAAAATTAAGCTGCCCAAAAAAATTTTTTTAAGGCCCTTATGGCAAGGCCCTTAGGGCAAAGCCCTTATAACAAGACCTTGTGTCACAAATATTCCCCTGTATATAAAGACACTATTTAAAGTGAAGTGAAATAAAATAAAGGACGCTATTTTAGTGAAGTGAAAAAGACATTTTTGTTCAATGCAAAATTTAAATTTTAAAAAAGATACCTACCTATAATTAAATTAGACTTTTATTTTTTATTTTCAGTGCAAGTATAAATAAAACAATTAAAAACCGATTAGGAGGTGTACGGTATCATGTTATTAAAACACTACACCAGATAATATAACAAAGTGTCAAGCAACGACCGCTTTGAAATCTTTACATACATAAATATAAACTGTTTGTAGGAAATATAATATCAATGGTACACGACCGACTAATTAGTGTTCACCAACCTAAGTTTAGAAAACAATTAGGTAGTAATAATAATAAATTAAATTAAATGTTGGGATAACACTCCCGCAAAGTTTAAAAATAAGTTAAAAATTATTGAAATATTTAACTTATAAGTATCAACTAATTAGATAAATTGTTTTAAAAAACATTTAAGGAATATAAAAATTTTTGATTAAATTTGTTGAGACAACTCGGAGTTTGTTTAATAATATCCAAGCCGGTTGTTTTAAAAACACTTAGAAGTTTAATATTTTTCGTTAAACATTTATATTAACGATCAAAACTTTATAAATAATTAAAGTATTTTTTTAAATAAATTAAGATGTTGTGGAAATAAACCACAACTTTATTTTGACAACTTTTAATATTTTGATATTAATAATATCCAAGCCGGTTGTTTTAAAAACACTTAGAAGTTTAATATTTTTCGTTAAACATTTATATTAACGATCAAAACATTATAAATAATTAAAGTATTTTTTTAAAAATAAATTAAGATGTTGTGGAAATAAACCACAACTTTATTTTGATAACTCTTAATATTTTGCTAACAAGGAACAGACGGCAATAAAACAAATAAAATGCAAAATAAATATCGTAGCCAAACACTATGAATGCTATTATTTATTATTTTATTAAAGTAAATTTTAATTTTAAAAAGAGACATTTAATTTTTTTAAAACACATCTAATGGCATGTAAATAACATATATTTGCAAAGAATTTTTTTAGATGGAACTTCATATTGTGCATCATAGCAATTAAGGTCACAGAAGCCGAAAACAACCAATCCTACCTAGTAGAAGTCAGTGCCGGAGCATTTTGGAAGGCACTACCGCAAACTGTAGAATACGAAGCTACGATTCCGATTACATATAAAATGGACTGGTCAGAAGAGATCATGACAGAACCAGAGTTACCAAGATATATCTGCGAGTCATATGGCGACAATTGTAACTTGGTATCACACACACATGAGTTAGGGAAGGCATTCAAAAAAGAATTCGATTTGTTAAACGGTAACTGGGGCGCATCTTCGATGAGGACACAAAAATCTAAACAAAATTTAAGGCCAAAAAGGGCACTAGGCTTCATCGGAGACGCTCTAAATTGGTGTTGTGGGGTCGCGACCGAAGAAAAACTCGATATAATTTCTGAGGATGACGAAACAGTAAAAAGGCAACTTAACACAATCAGTAAAGGGCTAGGCGAAACCCTTCACAGTATCGGGGAACAGTCAAAACATTTTTCCGATTACACTTCAAAAATTGGCGATACTTTTCAAGATACAGAACGTAAAATAAAATTTATCGACTCAAAAGTTTCAACTTTAAATAAAGAGGTTAAAGTAATCCTGAGGGATGAAGAAAGTTTTGCTAGCACGTCTCTGGTTAATCAGTATCAAAATTTAAGGCGAATAATATCTCTAACTCGCGCACTAAGAAAACAAAAAATTATTGAATCATGCAAAGCAAGAAAAATCCCTAAATCCCCTGAAATAGTCAATCCAGAGGTTCTACGAAAGGATTTAGATAATCTGGAAAAACAAATCTATTCGTCAAATCAAGGTTTGGCAATTTCAAAAGAAAAAATTTCAAAATTTTACGAACTTCCAATATGCGACTGCAGCATCACGGAAAATAAAATTTTTATTCACATTAAAATACCGATTATACAACACAGACAAAAGTGGGACCTTTATGAACTGACCACCACACCCTTCGCATGGTTCAATCAAACATGTACAATACCACACCAGGCATTGTACATCGCTGTCTCAAAAAATAATTACGGAAAAGAAGAGATTAGACAAATTTCAGGTACAGGGCTACATTTATGTAGACCTTATCACGACAAATTATGTTTTATTCCTAGGTTTTCTGCTGATAATATACAGGGACCAGAGTGCGCCAAAAAATTGTATCACGGCGCGTCTGTAGAAGAAATAAGTTCATACTGCCCGATGAATTGCCACTCGGGTAACTCGTTGATCATCTCAGAAATAAATGACATAACATACATACTTACACATCTGCAAGAAAAAACCTATCTCTCATGCGGTAGTGAAAAAACCGAGCTAAAAAACGTTTATAACAAAAAAGGAGCTTTAAAAATTAAAATCCCATGCAACTGCCAGTTAGAGTCATCCGGAGAAATTATTATCCCACAAAAATTCCCATGTAACAATAAAATCGAGACAGCGAGCATAGTTCACATTATACCTGCAGTTTGGTCAAATCTAAAATCATTTATTTTAAGACCAAAAATGCAACACATGCAACCCACATATAAAGATATGCAAGAGTGCCTTAACTCAAATTGGACACTAAATATACCTCATTTAAATTTGACGTCATCAGAGACAACATTAAAACAAATTGAAAATTCAGTAGACACTATCATACCGCAAACATACGGTTTCAGCGATAAATACGGTATGGGAAGTCACGGAATTTTTCTGCTATGGAATTTTCTGCTCTCAGTGTCGACTGCATACCTATTTTTTCATCATCCGATTGTAAGTCTGGCAGCATCACCAGTTCAAGTTGCTAACGCACAAAATATTTTAAACACAACACAGATACACTACGAATATGACATATTATTCGGTGTCACGTGCCTTGCCCTGCTTTTGTTTTTAACCTATGTAAGTATAAAACTTCTCAAAAAACATTCAAAAAAATCGGCGTCACTAAATTTAAAAGAAAATACACCCGAAATCGTAATCAACTACGGTCACACAAAGTTTCAAATCGAATTGAAAGAACAAAAAGATTTATTCTCCCTTCAAATCGGCGAAAAAGTTAATGCAAACATTGTCAATTGTGGCTCCGGCGAATAAAAAATTCGTCGTATAATTAAATGCCGGTATATTTTATTTATACACGTGCTCAATGTAATTATAAAAACCGCATAGATTACATAACCGTATACTATGCCGGTAGTTTTGTATAATAAATAATTTTTATAAATGTTTACGACCTGCACTGCGCGTCGTAGTCCGCAAATGGAAGAACTCATTTTTACCGTGATATTTCATGTCAAAGTCTACGCGAAAAGATTATTGAAGAAATATTATAGTAAATGATAGGAGCTAACCCATTTGCCGACAAGCTAATTGCCACATAGAAGAGATCGCCAAGTATAATTGTATATTATTACAATGTTAATAATTTTTATGAATCACAGGAGTGAGATTGAGAGATGTAAGGGGAATAAATTATAATGAAGGGCGTATACCATAGAAAAAATAAATGTATGACATACATATTTTAAACTTAGTTAAATAATTTCTATAATGTCTTAAAAGGTGCAAGACGCACACATTGTTTTGAATGTATAATAAAACAAATTGTGGAATGTATAAACAAAGGTGTATTAAATTAAACATATTTTTTCGAATGTTATCAAATGATATAAGTTTAAGCAGGCTAAATAAGCAGGGTTGCCAGGGTATAAATAATTCTAAAATGAACCGAGAACAATTAAATAATTTTTTTCTCATTTTTGTAATTTTTGTCTCTTTTTAATGTAAACATATGTAAATATTTATTATGTCCTAACATCGTTTGTACATTAATTTTTTAGATCCACCTACTCTACTCGTTCCCAACATGAAGAAAGAAGACATGGAAGAACGATGACAACCTGACATAACCAAGACGTCACAAAAGGCCTAGCAAAGCGGCCAAAAAAGATCAACCAAAGTAATGCAAAAGACGAAAAAGTGGTGAGCAGGGCCGATTAGCACTGGTGTACAGCAGACAAATCGCCATAGAGCCAACCCACCAAGTAGTCAACCCAGACAGAGCTAACAGCCGATACCACAAGGCAACAGCCGATAACACAAGGCAACAGCCGATACCACAAGGCAACAGCCGATAGCACAAGGCAACAGCCGATAACACAAGGCAACAGCCGATACCACAAGGCAACAGCCGATAACACAAGGCAACAGACGATACCACAAGGCAACAGTCGATACCACAAGGCAAGACAGCTACCCAGAGCGCAGCATGAAAAAACCGGGGGGAGCCAACTCTAAACCCCCGCCAGTCGTGCCGCCAAATCCAGCACTACGAACAGAAAAAAGGACCTACCATCCAGGTCTTCCTGAGGGAATGGACCGCACAAGTCAAAACGAGATAAGGACAGTTGGCAACAAAGCGAGATCTGAACATTTTCAAGGCAGCGTGCAAGACCCACAAATTCGTCACGGCAACACTGCGGTTGATACTTCTTTATAAACCCACATTGGACTAGGTTGCGTCACCTGAAGAATGCAAAACAATCGGAACGAGTAGATGGGAATGGATAGACAATTATTTTAGTTAATTAGTTTTATAATTTATTAGGTACAGACGACTGTTATATTTTTTTTTGTGAAAAATAGTTTAGTAGACAATCTGTGGGGACAGATTTTTTTTAAAAGCAAGGGGGATGTGTCAGGATAGAAAATAATGTCCTATTAAGTGAATGACACAAGTTACGTTTATAAGCAAGTGCACATTAACCCTAAACATTCTAAGGAAATGAACTTCTGTATATAGTTCAAATTGTATTAAAAGTAATAAATTGTATATAGAAGTATTATAAACAACGTGGCTAATGGGATTTCGATGATGTTTATACAGGAAACAAAACACATCTCGATATCCTATCAATGGCAAACGGTTTGTAATAAAAGCATCTCCAAAAGAGTTTAGCAGTTAGTTGTACGCTGAGAACCTAACGCCCAGGCTTAGTTAATAGTGAACAAGTAGTACTTTAGTCAAGTATAAGAAGTTAAGCCTATCAAAGAAGATTTGTAGACAAGATGTATTTAAGTACAATGTAAGTAGTAAATATAAGTATTATAATAAAACCATTACACCTAACTTAAACTGTGTTCGTCACGATAAAACCCCCTCGTGACAATATAATGAGTATGGTGGATGAAGACGGGAACAGACTGTAAAGAACTGGAAAAAAGAATAGTAAAAGCAAAAAAGGTTATTGGTTGTCTTAACAGTATTTTATGGAGCAGAGAGCTAAAAAAGAATGTAAAATTTAACATATATGAAACAATGGTGAAAAGCACGCTGTTGTATGGAATAGAGACTTGTTGCATAACAGAAAAATACAAAGCAAAAATGGAAAGTGTCGAAATGGATGCAATAAGAAGATCAATGAGAACAGATCATATAAGAAATGAGATCATAAAAGAAATAATGGGAATCGAGGGAAGCATAACGGATGACATCACTAAAAGGCAACTGATATGGTACGGCCATGTACAACGGATAAGCGACGAAAGATTACTAAAGCAGGTCCTAGAATGGCAACCACTTGGGCGCAGAAACTGGAATGGCAACAGTCAATCCAAAAATCAATGAGTCACAAATACCTGACGGAAGAGGACTGTCAGGATCGAAGGAGGTGGAGAATAGGCGTCGGACAACGTAGAAAAACGTTCTAAACCGACATAGTAGTAGTAGCATCCCTTATTTTAAATTTGTCACAAATTCTACTTAATTATTAAAAAAATTTCGCCTGCTCAAATTTCACACCTTAGATCTTTCAAAAACCGCTAATAAAAAATATTTTGATGTTTGCTACCACTTTGCCCCCCCCCCCTCAGAAATCCTGGATCCGCCACTGAAGGCGAAACACAAACACAAACTTCCTTCATAAACCCGCACATCTGTTCTCATCATTCTGTTGCAAAAAGATATAGATTAAAATTTCCACGGTATTTTTCTACTGTATAAAGTTTTCCATTGGAAATGTGTCAATTTGAAACTATGCCAGTTTTCCAGAAAAGTTTTTGAATTATTAACTTATATGACTTCTATTAAATTTCGGATTATTTATTAGGTGATTTAATAACGTGTTTTTAATCCTGAGCCACTACTATAGGATTATGACGACCTCCAATATATGTCACGAAAACTAATAGAAGAGTACAATAAGTGGCGACTAGAGGTCAATCTCAATGGAATTAAACAGGATCTAATCTTAAATACCGGGCAGCGAATTCAGTCCTGTGATGAGTATAATTACTGACGTCTAAAAATTACAGCTGACTGAACACTAGACAAAGCTACAAAAGATCGAAACGTACAAGGAAGAAAAGCAATAACTTTATTAAATGGAATAATTTGGGACCAAAGTATATCAAAACATAACAAAAAGCTTATATATAACACCATTGTAAAAAGTATTATTACATACGGCTCAGAAGTAGGGGCCAATCAAGGATAGAACAGAAAAAATGCTTTCCGCTACGGAGATGGACTATTGGAGAAGAACAGCAGGGAAATCAAAAAGAGAAAGAGTTACAAATCAAAGAATAAGAGAAATTATGACAGTGGGTGAACGTACTTTAGTGGATGATATAAGAACAAAACAACTGGCGTGGTACGGATATGCACAAAAGATGAATGATGAAAGACTACCTAAACAAATACTACAATGGAAACCGACTGGCCGAAGAAAACGAGGACGGCCAAGGAGAAGCTGGAGAGAAGGGATAGACAATGAAATAAGAATAAGAGGCCTAGATGATGAATTATGGGAAATAGAAACGAGTGGAGATTGGGTATCGGAGTATCGGAAGACGTAGAACGTTGTGAAACCGATAAATTTATATATCTATATATATATATATACAGTCGAACCTCTCTAACTCGAACCTCTATAACTCGAACATTTTAAGCGGTCCCTGCACTACTTTTTACATGTATTTTAACCTATGTAACTCGAGTTTCTATAACTCGAACTCTCCATAACTCGAACTGTTTTGGTTGTCCCTTCAGGTTCGAGTTATAGAGGTTCGACTGTATATATATATATATATATATATATATATAAATATAACGTGTTTTAACTATATAAACATGTAAGATGCAACAATAAAATAACAGTAGATAGGGGTGTTTACCTCACGAACCGTAAACAAACGGAATGTTCTGCGGGTTTGCCTCTTCAACTTTTCATAAATTGGCTCCTTTATTTTCATTTTTCAAATAGTCGGTTTCCTTACTTCGATCGCATATATTCAAGTTGCTCTTCTTTATATAAATAGAAATCATAAAAGTTTGGTTTTGTCATACTTTTCTGGTTCTCAACTTATAAACTTTAACAGAAAAGAAACACAAAACTTTTATTCAATAAACCCAAAACAAAAGTAATCCAATATATAAACCTTACAAAAATGAAAACAGAAAACGGTAGACAGACGCAAAACTTATATATCCGCGAAAATTGTTCTCTTTGCCAGAAAAGGGTTAAAGCGGCCGGAAAAATATTGCTTTAAAGTTTTGCGTTTTCTCCAGAGACATGGAAGGGATGTAGATTATCCTTCCTCCCTTCGCCAACGTTGAGATTTCCTAGGCGTCCATTTTAACCTTCCTAGCCCGTACAGCAATGGCTAGAGAAGGTATTGTTTTCAACGAAATTTTTTTTTGAGATAACGCCGAAAATGTGTTATTTGGGTGTATTTTGACCTAGCGTAGCAGCACGGATCGCCTAACAAACAGATATATAAGCCGGCTGGCGGTCTTTGATCTCGCTGAATTCAACGATGGCTGGGCATTGGGAGTCAAGCTCAGGGCCGGACTAAAATAAATTTACGATAAAATATGAATGTTTCAGATAGTTTTTACGGAAAAATATTTTTGCTGCCAGTAACAATAAAAACCTTAAATAGTTTTGTAAAATAATAATCAGCGACCTAAAAGATCTCAAAGTTTTTTGTTGTTTTTAAATTTGGGTAAAAAATTCTATTGAATTACCTTAAGCGCTGTTTCAAGTTTGATGCAAATCGGTGTGAAAATATTAAAGTGCGCCATTGTGGGTCCGCCAAAGTGATTTTTTTTAAGTTTAAGTTAAAAATCATAATCAACGACCTGAAAGATCTCGAAGTTCCGAATTTGATGCATGTCGGTTCAGAAATGGGAAAATCTGCCATTTTGGTGCCTCCATTCTCTTGTTTTTAAATTTAAGTCAACAATTCTATTGAATTACCTTAAGCGCCGCGATGCTTCAAGTTTGAGGGAATGAGGTGTGAAAATAATAAAGCCGCCATTTTGGATCCGCCATTTTAATTCTTTTTAGTTTAAGTTAAAAATAATAACCAGCTACCTGAAAGATGTCAAAGTTCCGAGTTTGATGCATATCGGTTCATAAATGGAAAAAACCGCCATTTTGCATCCGCCATTTTATTTATTTTTTTCCAATTAAAAAAAATGCTGAATTGTATAGTTACCACCAAAGACCTAGTTGGAAAGTTTGAAAAAAGCGAGTGAAGCTAAATAAAACAATGGTAATATCATGAAACAAAAATCTCGCGGCGAATTGTTTTTACTTTGTACTTAAATCATTTACAGACGCATCTCCTAGGACATTTAATTATTATATATAAAAAATCACAAATATCAAAGACAAAATTCACATCGACACACCCACTGGCGTATATATGGGGGGGGCCCGGACCCCCCGAAGCTAAGATTTTTTTAGATATTTTCGACATATTTTATGAATAAAAACATAAAATAGCATAAAATACGCCCTCATGTGGTCTCGACCCCCCCCCCCCAAAACTGCCTCGGGCCCACCCCGAAACTTTTTTCTATATACGCCACTGGACACACCACTAATGCGCAACAAGTATTAAAAGTTTAAAAAATATTGAAATACAGAATGCGCCACTGGAGTGGTTGACCCCAAAATGGTGAAAGATGCGCGTAGCACCCCCCACCACCTGAGTTCCCTATCTGTTTGTTAGGTGATCCGTGGTAGCAGTATCGTCGTGGTGTCTGTCTGTGTGTGCGTATGTGAGTATGTAACTCTGTCCGTAACACGATAGCTCCTAAACCGCCCAACCGATTTTCATGAAATTTTTAGGTAAAATAGTACCGTACTCAACCTGAATTCCGTCACCCGCCTGAATTCCGTCACTTTTTAGAAATGAATTATTAAGCTAATCCTACAATGGAATTCCAAAAAAGTATCAGTTCACCTATATATCTTGCAACACTTTGCGCAAACTTGAGCTGTATTGTTTAAAAGAAAGCTGCGCGCGAAAAATTCTTTTAGTCGTGCGTCAAGTGTCGAAGCGGAACGTCGTATTTTAATATAAGGTAAGCCACTTGCATGTACTCATTTAATCTAAGATTTAAGGTACTATTTTAGTATTATTACCTAATATATTTGTATTTTTAACTAAACTAATTTCCGTAGATAAATTTTTAACCAATTTTTTTTTCCTTTTTTCGATTATTTTCAATAAAAAAGGGGGTGGCGGGGTTTGGGTTACAAAAAAGCATTGAACCGGAAATCCGACAGGAGTGACGGAATTCCCAACATTCTCTAAAAATGTGTTTTAAATTCAAGGTGTCGGAATTCAGGCACCGGGCGATGACGGCTTTTCGATTATTTTATTTTTGTAAAAAATAAGGGTGACGGAGTTCTGATGGGCAACAATTTTTTTAAAGTTCAGTTTTTTCCATATCAACGATCATTTAAAGATAAAAAATCTAAGATAATAAAACCTACAATAAATAAAAAATTTTAAATTTCAAATTCCGTCATATATTTTTATCTACTCATTTAAAATCTGTGATGAATTTGGATGTCGGAATTCAGGATACGACAATGACGGCTTTCAGGTTTTGATTTTCACGTTTGCTGGATTATGAAATCCCCTTTTCATATCTTACGAAAAATACCTACCTATCCAGAATTTTTGCTCCAAATATTCGGTTTACTGTAAGAAATAAATACCTTACAAGACTCCACCTCACTAAAAACTATTAATTATCATTTCGAATACCATAGTTATAGGTTAAGCGAATTTTTAGTTAGTCCTTAACATTATGTTATTAAATTATCTATTTCCCGCCCATCTCTCTGGTTTTCTCAGAACAGAGGACAAAGTAAAAATTATGAGATCATCTTAATCCCAGTTGGATAGAAAGTCATAAGAAGAAAACACTCTGGCACGACGCCCTTTGTTGCCTTGTCTATACTTTAGGCCTTTACATTATTTTATTGAGTTTTTCTTTGGCAACTGAAATTTTAAGATATACTTTAAGCTGACTTGACAATAATGTAATTTTGGACCATCCTTCTTTGTCCTGTGTCCTTCACACCCATTCGACACACGTTGGTCAGGGGTTTTGAACCTGTAAATATCTTTTGTAAGGGATGAAACGAATTTTATAAGACGAACTGATATAAGTCTATCTATCTATCTATCTACGTTGATTTTAAAAGCTGCTAGAAAAAAGCCTTTATTTCATATATAAAAACAAGCTTAATAGGTCATTCATTAACGTTATAAAAACTGCGTTGTAATAACGCCATTATCAAGTTAAAACAGCAATGTTTTTACGTTAGTTTCAAGTGATTTTTATCAACGTTAAAATCACATTTTAATACGCGACTTGCATGGCTTTTCTACCGAATATTTTAAAGATTTTACTAGCAGCAGCGCTGCCATTTGTCGGGATTTTTCACTTTGACGAAATCTATCAGGCAGTGCTTTGGCCTCTTAACTCCAAAAACCTGTTAAGGGACTGATCCCTGATCCTTCACGATCACAACGCATCTGTTATTAACCTGATAAAGACACATTAATATTCTGTGAAAGTGTTTACTGTTAAAAAATCTTGTTTAGCTTTTAAAAAAAACATAATGTATAGAAATAGATATATAGATATTTTGTCTTGCCTTGAGCGCGATCTTTAAAATTGTCTTGAAGTCTTGTAGTCTTAAACTAGCGAACTTTTATAACTTCCTTTCGCGTCTCTTTTAAGTTAAAAAAATGTTATTAAAAAAACGTCACCAAAAAAGACGCAGAAAGTTAGTAGGTTTGAGAAGTCTCTCTAGTGGCGTTTTAGAACATGTTGTGGAGGACTTTCAAGTGTGAATTTGGTACATGAAAATAACGAGGGTAAAAAACATGTTATATACACAGCACCAGAAACTTCAACAAAAAGTACATTTTTATAGCTTGATTTCTCCTTGTTTTTAAGTTAACTTTAAGCCTGTAGGTTTAACAAAATACTTTGTTATTTTTGTTCACGTTAATTTAACGTTGATTTGATTTTTTTGCTATGTGGCCATCTACCCTAGTAACATAGTAAGTTGTAAAAACGTTTTTAAAACGTCCATTTCGGACCTAGAGGACGTTTTAAAAAAGGTCCCTGGAATGTTTTTGTGGATCTTTTTTACGTTTTTAAAACGTCTCCATAGAACGTTATTAAAACGTTTCAAAAACGTTTTAAAAACGTTTTTCGGACGTTACATTACATTTTCATTACATTTGATATCAGAGAGCAACTTTCGAACTTCCAATTTAGTGCTTTAGCAGAAATCGTGGAACAAGAACTTACATCCCAAATTAACAATGGCACTCTCTTAATTTAGTGCGACGGTACTTGTAACCCTTACCTGAAACACAGGAGTAATTGTCAACCACTGCTTCCTCATGTTTTCGGGAACTTTTACCTCCAACACCTCCACTCTAGCATCCAATTTGTCCACGGGAATCTGATCGGTAGAACATCCAGCAAAACAGGTAATCCTGCAAAGAAAAGGTCTTTAAATGAGCTATTTTTAAAATAATTTCTAGAATAGCAATATACCTTGTAAGAAAAAACTATTCTGGCCATAGAAAATTTAATTTAGCAGGTTTTTTTTATAAGCCCCCCCCCCCTTGGTGTGGCCTTGTTTATTTTATTACTTAGATATTGCTACTAGAAACCCATAAACATTTACCAACAAAAAAAATATATTACTATGTAACTCTTGGCAAGCATTTAAACTTTAAACTCGCTTTTCTCGAAATAAGTGAAAACGTAGATAGGTGGGTCTTACTAAGGACGGCAGAAGTGCTTTTAGTAAAATTTGGAGTAAGCCATTCTGTGACCCAAAAGACTGTTATCTGTTAAAAGCATTAAACAAATACCAGTAAATATTTAAATCCTAAAAAATTAAAACTCTATACCGATCCCAATGGAGCTTTCACTGAGACTTTCACGTTCTTTTTTATAGGATTTTTATTGTTTTGCTCTCGCTTCTTTGAGCTTTAAATCTTAAAATAAACAATTTTTAACGTAAAAAGCTTTGTAACCGCCTTTTGTAGCCCGTCTTTTCCTTTTTCTAGCTCTCTCTCCCTTTCTAAAAATATTTTACGTTTTAAAGTAGGTATGATTTCTAAATGAGTGAGTATAATTTTTTATAGACTTAAGATTGCACGACTGGACAAATAGAATTGCCATTCTTTGCCTAGCTTTATTGCTATCTCCCTTTCTAAAAACCCTTATTAGTTTATTTTTGAACACCTACCTTCTTTTTCCTCTGTCTAAAGAGTTGAGAGTGCACGAGACAAGAAACAGCGGCTTGTCACTCTTTTCTTAGTACGCTTTCTCCCTTTCGAAAAACTTTTTACCGTTTAGAGGCAATTTATTTTAAAATGCCTACCTTCTTTTTTCTCTGTCTGAATAGCCCAGTCATATTAGGTGAAAAAACCCTGAAATAAATAGGAAGGAAGGAATAATTATACAAAAATCCAGCTTAAAATGACTGGGCTAAAAGATTTAAATGTGCACGAGACTGGACAAAGCGGGTCGCCATTGTTTTCCTATCTCTATCACTATCTCTCTTTCTAAAAACCCTTTTCAGTTTAGGGTAGGCAACTTATTTTTTAATACCTACCTTCTTTTTCCTCTGTCTGAAGGCTTAGATGTTCACTAGACAAAGCGGGTTGCCACTTTTTACCTATATCTCTCTCGCTATCTTCCTTTCTAGACTCCCTTTATAGTTTGGAGTAGACACCCTGTATGTATGACATATTTTAAAGATAAAGAGACGCGACAAACTCTTCAAAGTGAAATTTATTTAAGTCAAAATTAATTGAAGGATGAAAATATCGGTCGTTTATACTCTAGCGATGTTTAGAGAGAGATACATCTTCTGTCCTTGTCAATTCATAAGCGTCGGAAAATAAAAATAAACTCACTCACCGCTGACAATTTAAATTATTTTAGTGAAACGCCAATGAATTTGGCAAGAAAATAACATAACCAAAAAATGTAAACAACAAGTGAAATTAAAGAAAGAAAAATAAGAAAAAAGTTTTTGCTTCTTATTTTTCTTATTTTTCTTTCTTTAATTTCACTTATTCTTTATAGTTTTAGGTTCTTGCATTACTTGCAATTTGGTATTTAACAAAAAATGTAAATTTCAGTGACTTACATACACACAGGGTCTTGTAAAAATATGTCATAAATACAGGGTCTATAGTTTAGAGTAGGTAACTTAGTTTTTCTATAAGCGTGCGGAAAAGTCCACTTTTCCGCACGCATTTTAGTGTGGATAGTGCCACTTTTCCGCACTAGTGCGGAAAAATATTTTTTCCGCACTAGTGCGGAAAAGTAAATTTGTTACGATTTTGAGGTGTTCTATAACATTTAGACCGTTCAAAATACATTTGTATCTTTCCTACCACACGAGATATCCTAAAAATATTCAAATTGACTAAAATTCTGCTATATTTTCAATATTTTCGATAAAATAAAGTTTTCAGTAAAATAGGTTCAAATTATAAGTTTTTAACCTCCCCGGTATAAATATCGTCATTGTCAATGTCAAACAACAATGAACACTAGTGGTTTTAGATTTGGCATCTTAAATCACCATAGCAACAAAGTACAAACAAACTGTCAAAACAAAGCCAATTTTGCAGATACAAGCGTCTTTTGAATTTTTCAAACAAAAAAATCAGATTTTCAATGGATTCTTCGGACGAAGATCTACCCCAGTCAGTTTTAGAAGCCGCTAGAATCGCTAATTTGGACCTGCTTCCTTCAAAATTTCGTCACAGGTATGAGAAGGAATATAGTTTGTTTGAGAGATGGTGCCACGCTAAAGGCATCAAATCCCTTCAAGAAGCTGTTTTTTTGGCATTTTTAGTTTTTTCCTCACGCTTATAGAAAAAATAATGTACCTAACTCGTGCGTAAAGTGTCTTTTCCGCACTTGATTGCTGGCCAAACTCCGCTATCGCGTCGTTTGGCCATCTGCAATCGCGTGCGGAAAAGAGGCACTTTCCGCACTAGTTAGGTAAACTACTATTTGAATACCTACCTCCTTTTTCCTCTGTCTGAAGGCTTGGAAGTGCACGAGACTGGACAAAGCGGGTTGCCACCCCCCACCACGCCGTGCCATGCCAACCAGAGGACTACGATGCTTGGGATTTGGCGACGGTAGTAGGCCACCATTCTACAAAAAACAAATGACAATAAAAATTTGTTTGTTTATCTATATTTTATATTAATAAAATTATGTAGTGCCATTATTATTTTTAAATTTAGTACTTAGTAATTCCATAAACTAATATATATTATACTCGTTTCTGGTAATTCCACTTTATAGGCTATTAATCGAGGGGTCATCGGCACCCTAAAATTTTGTACAGCGTCCAACAGGACTTGGGTCCTGACGTGTACTGTTGGGTCCTGTTGAGTACTGTTGGGTACTGTCGTGTACTGTCGAGTACTGTTGGGTACTGTCGTGTATTGTCGAGTACTGTTGGGTCCTGTCGGTGTACTGTTGGGTACTGTCGTGTACTGTCGAGTACTATTGGGTCCTGTTGAGTACTGTCGTCGTGCCTTGGGGGGGTCCGACAGGGACAAAGCGCGCTCTCAAAAACATGCGAGCAAAAAAAAAAAAAAAGTTCATCCGGTTTGGGGAAGGCCGACAGGGCCTTAGCGCGCACTCAAAAAACTTTTTTTTTTTTTTATTTGTCAAACACACTGTGTTTTTTTTTATTACAATCTAGTCAGTAAGACTAATTAGCAATTTTGTTTTAACTTAATTTACTAGAAAAGTCAGATTTAAACTTAGGGTTCACTCAACAGTTCTCCCCGCTTTGTTTAGTCTGTAACTCACAATTGTGTTGTGTTTATAGCATTATTTTGTTTTATGTGTAATTCACTTAGTTTACTAGCTCAAACGGCTTCACTCTTTTTAGTCGTCGAACTAGCATAGTATTGTCTAGAAGCTGAATTGCTTCCACATTCACATGCCGATGGAGTCTATCTTCATGGCTTTTTGCGTACTTTTTTATAGTCTCTGCTACAGTTTCGATTTTTAGATCTCGATGAAGGTCACTATTTCGAACGTACCAAGGTGCATTCACAATGTTTCTTAATACTTTATTTTGAAATCTCTGTACAACTAGAATGTTACTCTCTTTAGCACAACCCCATAGTTGAATACCATATGTCCATACTGGTTTCAGTATTTGTCTATAAAGCAGACTCAAAAAACTTGCGACAAAAAAAAAAAAAAAAATAAAAAAAAAGCTCATCATCTTTGGGGAACCGCGCCGAGCTCCAAAAAAAAAAAAAAGGTCATCCTGTCTTTTCGCATCTACGCCGCTCTTTCGGGTTAGAGGGTTGTGTCGAGTACTGTCGTGTACTGTTGGGTCCTGTCGTTTACTGTTGGGTACTGTCGTGTACTGTCGGGTACTGTTGGGTCCTGTCGTGTACTGTCGAGTACTGTTGGGTCCTGTCGTGTACTGTTGGGTACTGTCGCGTACTGTTGGGTCCTGTCGTGTACTGTCGAGTACTGTTGGGTACTGTCGTGTACTGTCAAGTACTGTTGGGTCCTGTCGTGGTACTGTCGAGTACTGTTGGGTACTGTCGTGTACTGTCGAGTACTGTTGGATCCTGTCGTGGTACTGTCGGGTCCGGTTGTGAAATTTGTACAGTACTGTTGAAAGCTGATGACCCCTCGCTATTAATCCTAAGAAAAAATGGCAAAGAAAAAAATGCCACATAGTATTTAAATTGCCGCCAAATTGATAGCATGCAGCAGCGAGTTGCCGACATGGGTCTAATTTGTTTCGCCAATAGCTAGCCTTAAAGAATCTCCGAGCCGTCCCGTGTTATGCACAAGCTTTTATGACCTCTATTGCGCAAGTCCGAATCTTTTGTCAAAAACTCGGAACATTTTGTCGAGGTTTTAAAAGGGATCGAATTAGATCCCGACGATAGCGATTTCGGCTTCACTGCTCTAAAATCACTCGCGGGTAGAGCGGTAACGTCACGAATCTCTCTCCGACCACCCCGGGATTGATCTAAGATCGAGCGGGATTGCTCGCCTTCGGAGCAAGGGCGAACATGATTTTTCAAACACTTGATCGAAATTTCGTGTGTTTTGTAACCTGAACAAATAAAACATATTCTTGGTTTATAATTTTTTTATTAAAATTTTTTTGTTGCATTGTAGTATATGTATGTAAATTTTTTAAATGCAAAACACGGAAAACACCTATAAAACACACATATATCAAAGGTAGAAACAAATTAATCATATCTAAAAAGTGGGGTTATGGTTTTGTTTTGATCTGAAACGTTGCTCAGTCAAAAGAGATGGAGCAATTCAGAGCACCCGCTCGGAGATTTGCGGGCAATAGTCGAGCACGCAAATCTTTTTTAGGGCACTGCTCTTTTTTAAGTCGAACGCGTGCATCCGTTTCAGAGCAATTTTCGAGCACTCCAGGGCAGTTTTCGAGCAAAAGCCGAAATCGCTATAAGTTTTGATGTAGAAAGTGTCACTCAGTATCATCAAAAACAAATTACAAACTGATGATAAACTTCAGGAAAGAACAACGGTGGGCTCTGTCTACGTAACTCTGACTTTCAAGCGAATAGAATGGAATGGAACATATTATGTTCAAAGGATTTCAGAAAACATAAGTCGAATAGCCAAGCACTATAATATAAAAACAGTATTGTCATCGGGAAATACCATAAGGAGTTTTTTAACTAAAACAAAACCAGAAAATCCTTCAAATAAAAAGGAATGTATTCACCAAATCCCGTTTAAGTGTGGTAAATCATATGTAGGTGAAATGAAACACCCTCTTCAGGTAAAAGTTAATGAACATCTAAAAAGTACCCAATATATGAAATTAAAAAATCCGGTTTAGCGGATCATGCATGGTCAAATGACCACAGGATTTGTCGCGCTGTCTCTCTGTCTGTAACGACTAATGCACATAACTTAAAAATTACTCGCCCGAAATGAATGAAATTTGGTACTTCGGTTGTGTTTGGGCTCTAGATGGTCCATTTTAAAAATGAATAAAATTCACCGGACACATGCTGAAAAAAAGGGTGAGGGTAGATTAAAAAAATTGTTCTGGTAAAAATATTACTTTTGTGTTAAAGGTAACCGGGCATGAAGATAAAAAAATACATTATAGTTTGTTTTGTTCAGTGGTGTTACACTGGGGCGACGGGGGGTTGGTGGAATCTCGAATTGGACGCTCCCGGGTGGCGGATAAGGGGTTAAAATTACTACCAAAATGGGTAAAAATTACATTAAACATTATTCGTGTGAGCTCAGGTGCCCATTAATTGATAGAGTATTTTAATGGTAGTGTCAAGCGGATGATGTGAGTACCCACTTTTTTTTACTTAGGTTTGTTATGAAATCCAATCACTAGCAGTTCTATAATCTCTGTTCCAGGGTGACTTCAGACGGCTCAGCCACAACTTTACCGAGTACCCCAATTCCTCGCTCGGTGAGCAGGCTACTGTTTTTCAAGCAAAAGTTTACGCCATAATAATGGCGGCAACCCTGGAAGAGGTTCGGAACAGCGAAGAGGAGCTTATATATATATATATATATATATATATATGCTCTGACAGTCAAGCCACCCTGAAGGCGCTAAACGCACCAAGATTGCTGACGGCTTGGTGGAAGAATGCGCAGAGGCGCTGGAGACCCTAAGCGATGGGAAACGGATGACGCTGGTTTGGGTTCCGGGACATACGGGGGTACCAGGCAACGAGAAGGCGGACGAACTTGCATGACTCGGGGCAGGAACCGCCTATGTAGGACCGGAGCCACTTTTGGGCGTGACAAAAAGACAAGTGCAAAGCGGACTCAACAAATGGGCCCAGGACGCGCTATTAAACTCCTGGGAAACAGGAACGGGTTGCAGACAGACCAGAGAATTCGTAGACTTTCCAAAAGCGACCAGAATTAGATGGATGCTGGGACGGACACGAAAAGACCTCGGACTGCTGATAGGTACTCTAACCGGACATAACCGGTTGAGGAGGCACATGACACGTATAGGAGTCGAGAATGACCCTACCTGCCCAGCCTGTGGACAGGAAGAAGAGACATCAAGACACCTCATGGCAGAATGCGAGGCCTACGCAAGGATGAGACAACAGGCACTCGGAGCGCCAACTCTGAGCGAGGAAGAACTGCACATGCTCAAATGGGCAGACTTACTGGACTTTGTAAAGAGAACAGGAAGGCCCAATGAGTTACCCGACCATCAAAGGGAAGTGCAGTGAGTGGGTTAAGGGACAGACTTGGGGCGTGGCAAAAAGGACCTACTCTGGCCTACTTGTCAGACCTGCGGGTCAACCCCCCCACTACTACTACTACTACTACCCCCATTCCTTCGCGTCCAGCTCTTGGACTATGACCTCTTTAAGTTGGTCTAGAATAGCAAAATTAACATTTTCAATTATGGCTACCTTGTATAAACTCCTCGACAATCCTGTCTTAAGGTATTAAACCAAATCTGAACTAATTTAATCGTGTCTCCGTTCAAACACTGCATATTAAGCAAACAATACCGACATATCGGTATTAACAGTGCTTGTATTAGATATTGACACTCCATTGGAACCAGTGGCGTATATAGAAAAATGTTTCGGGGAGGGGGGGTGGCCGAAGAGTTCCGGGGGGGGCCGAGACCCCATAAGGCTGTATTTTTTGCTATTTTATATTTGTATTTATGAAATATGTGGAAAATATTTATAAAAACCTTGGCTGCGTACGCCACTGATTGGAACTAAAAAGTCTGAAAGAAAAGCAAACTAATGAAAAACAGTGGCTGCTGGGGACGTTATAAATTAAGGGGGGGGGGCAGAAATTTAAATTGCAAGAAAAATTAGATAAAAAATCTTACCTAAACAATGTAATTTTAGTATTTTCCAAACAGGCAGCTACTTGTTGTATTATTTAGTTTATTTGTTTATAGATAAAGTACATTCGCCTTTCTTTTTTATGGCCCCGTAAAGCAACCTCAAAAATCCCACAGAATTTTAAACAGTCTATTAACCTACCAAGTATATGTCTATTTTTTGTCACATTTTCATTATGTTCGGTAATGTTTTCCCAATAGGCACTATTCAATTGGCACCTAATGTCAGTCTTGCCTAGTATTGAAAATTCTATGTGGTTATTTAAATGAGTAGCACTTACTTTGTGTCTTTTTAACTTTTCACTAAAGTGCTTGATATCACACATTCCCTTTGCCACTCACGCAGGATCACTTCGCCAAAAAAAATAATTTCTTCTTTCACAACCGCACAACCAGTTTTCAGCATCGTATAATTCTTTATTAAATTTTCTATTTAGATTTTTTTTGGAACACCCCTCAGCATTAGTTGCACTAAAATTTTGGTTAATTTTTAGGTCCGGTCTATGTTGCCCTAAAGATTTTATTTGTAATCGAGTTCATATGTCAAGGTATTTAAATTTGCACAGTTAATTATGTAATCGACGGAATTTATTTCCATTATATAAACAAACAATGACACGCGATCAAAACAAACTCTTACATCTTCACTAAGGATAGAACCGGCTTCGTATCAAGGCAAGGGAAGTTTTCGCACGATGATGATGGCCGACGTCAACCAAAACAAACGTTCCTCCCGCCCCCGCTCGAGAACATCCACCCATACCCCGCTGAAAAACGGGTGAAATTAAAACCTTCCTCGCGCGGCGTTGCCGGCTTGTAATTATTTACGCTAAAAAAGTTCAATTAATCGCTTGCTGTTACCCACTGATAAAAAAAGAACTAGACAATCATGTCGTAAGGGAAGATTTAACTTTTTTTAAATAACTCAATTAAAAATACTGTTTGTTGTTTAGTTTTGGGAGGGTACTGCCCCGTTGCCCTCCCTGTAGCAGCCGCCACTGATGAAAACGCTTTTTTCTATGTAAGTCCGGAAAAGTTACACTTCCCGACAGTTAGAATCATTGGCGTAGCTAGGGGGGGGGGCAGGGGGGCCTGGCCCCCCTGAAGTCCCTCAGGCCCCCCTAAGATATTTTAGGCCTCCCCTACCGACTACTAGTAAAAGAACATGACGCTGAAAATACATACTTTTCTATTATTATTCGGGAAATATTCAAATAAAATAGGTGCATTAAAATTTAAAATCATTCAGATAATGTTTACATTTCAGGAAAAGGCCCTTGTCTTGCGGAATTAGGCTTTTTCTCTTTAAATTATCGGTAACTTTTCTGCACTTATGCAATTTTCCGAAAATATTTTTTAAATTTAAACATAATTATGTGTTTATTATATTATATTTATGTTTGCTCGCGATATCATTAATTAATAATATTTACAGTCCATTCATTGCCTTTAACGTTTTTCTATCCGTGGGCTAACATAAAAGTGGTCCTTCGAGCCGGATTATTTTTAAATAATAAATCCATACGACGGTATTAATAATTATTTCCAATAAGACGGCGGCCTTGAATTTTTTCGCAGCACCGTCGTTGAAACGTCGAGAGAGAAAGTCGGCCGGCGCAGTACGTGTTTTTGGTCCGCTGCCATGGTAACGGGTCTACTCCGCGTGGTGTAAACAAAACGAGTAGGATCAAAACAAAACAAAACAAAAGTTCAGTGGTGTATCATATCATTTCAATATTTAAAACAATTTTTATCAATTGGCGATAAATTAGTGCATATTTTCGACAATTCGTCATTTTTCTATTTCAGAAGCATTAATTTAGCGTTAATTGTATATTTACCGACAATTTCGTCATTTCAAAGGTAAAATCATGTCTGTCAAAAAAGCCGTACAAAAACGCAAGGGTTTTTTATCTGCGATCACCGAGTGTTATGTGTTGTCGCAGACTGCGGAAAAAGATGAAAGAGCGAGAAACGAGTTTCAAGTGAGGTATGCCGATTTGGATGAAACCTTCGATAAATGCATGCTGGCACATAATGACGTCATTATGTTGCTAGACGACTCGGACGATGAGGAATTTAAAACGCAGGATGCGATCCTTTCAGAAGCTCGTAAATATTTTTATGCGTGTAAGGGGGTTTACTCTAAAATATTTCCGGTTGAGGCCCCATCTTTTTCGGGATCATATGTTCGACAAAACGAATACGAAACTCCAAAACTCAAAGAGTTAGGTATTCCCATATTTCGAGGTGATAAAAAATTATGGCCAAGCTTTTTCGATCTTTTTAATAACATTATAGATCAAAATCAAAGTCTAAGTAACGTTCGAAAACTTCAATATTTATTTTCATATCTCGAGGATGAGCCTTTAAAATTGATATCAGGGATTAGCTTATCTGATCAAAATTATAAAATTGCTTATGACAAATTAGTCAATAGATATCAAAACAAGCGAGATCTCGCAAATGATGCTTTAAGCTCAATTATGAACTCCACCTTAAAAAACGAGTCAGCTAAAGAATTGCGTAATTTAATTGACACCTTTTCTGAATCCCTAGAAATTTTAAAATCACTTAGCTTTGACGTTGACAGTTGGGACTTTATTATTTTTTTCATTTTATTAGAAAAATTGGATATTCCAACGCGTTCAAATTTCGAAATGAGTCACGCCAATACTAATACCGAAATTCCCACTTTTCAGTCACTTTTTCAATTTCTAGAAAAAAGATGTAAAGTTTTGGAATCACTTCCTCAATCAACAGCACCCAAAAAGGTGCCTATCTATCAAAAATCAAATTCTATGCAAAATCAGTCTGGGCAAAAGCCTACCTATCAAAATTCAAATTCTATGCGAAATCAGTTTGGGCAAAAGCCTACCTATAAATCATCCAACTCGCCTTTTATAGGACTGGCTGGCACCTCAACTAATTCGAGTACGGGAATAAAATGTTTCCGATGTAATCAAGGTCACGTGCTTTCGAAATGTCAAACATTTCTTGATCTCTCACCTATCGATCGCCTATCTTTCGTCAAACAGAAAAAATTATGTTTAGCGTGTTTTCATCCCTTGCATGATGTAGATACGTGCAAATCAAAATATTCATGCAGGACTTGCAATAGTAAAAGGCACCACACTTTAACTCATATCTTAGAAACTAATCAAGCGTCTGGAAGCCAAGATACTAGTCCTGTCATTCACACACCACCTGTCAATAATCTTCATGTGTCATTAAATGCCTCAGGACCTTCAGGTACCTTTCTTTTATGCACCGCCATAATAGATGTTATGGACGGTTGCGGAAATTTTCAACCTGTAAGGGCACTGCTTGATTCTGGATCACAGACTGGATTCATCAGTGAAAAGTGTATTCAGCGTCTTAATCTTCCTAGGCGAAGTTACACCACTGAAATATTCGGATTAAATCAGATGTCTTCTTTTACTTCCAAAGGGCTCGTTCAATGTCACATTAAGCCACAAGGACAAGTCACTCCTTTACTTAATTTCGAAGCAATTGTTGTTCCACAACTATGTTCCAATATGCCTACATTCTCCTTGAACGATAATCAGTGGAAACACTTGGGAAACCTTAAACTTGCCGACCCATCTTATTTCAAATCTAGACCTGTGGACCTGGTTATTGGTTGCGAGCTATTCGCACAGATTTTCAAGGAGGGCAGGGTTCTTGGACAGGTAGGGCAGCCTTCAGCCCTTGAAACTATCTTTGGCTGGGTCGTCATGGGAAAGGTTGACGAAGTAGGTAGTCTTACGGAACGAACCAGTTGTTTTTTAACGAGTCATTCACCTCCTTTAGAGGTCATTCTCCCTAGGTTTTGGGAAATCGAACATTTGCCTAAAAAACAAATCTTATCAAAGGAAGAAAAACAGGCAGAATCAATTTTTACTGCTAGTGTATTACGGCAACCGAGCGGTAGATTCATGGTAGATCTTCCGTTTAAAGATAAAATAAACCCTGACCTAGGAAATACTTATCCGCAAGCTTATCGTAGATTTTTACTTCTAGAAAATAGATTAATCAAAATTCCTGATTTGTACACTGCCTATTCAAATTTCATGCAAGACTATATCGATTCTAATCATATGAGTTTAGTTTTATCTAGTCAACCAAAGGTCGACGTATCGTGTTTTTTAGCACACCATTGCGTATTAAAGCCGGAAAGCTTGAGTACAAAATTAAGGGTAGTCTGGGATTGTTCAGCAGTCACCCCAAAAAATATTAGTCTCAATGACACATTGTTATCTGGACCGAAACTTCAAAAAGATATTGCTTCTTTACTCCTTACATTTCGTCTTAATCCTATTGCCTACATTGCTGATATCAAACAGATGTTCCGTCAAGTCCTTATCAATCCTTATCACCGTCCTTATCAAAGGATATTGTGGAGGTTTTCTCCACAGGACCCACTTTCAGTGTGGGAACTTTCTACTGTCACTTTTGGCATGACATGCTCGCCTTTTCTAGCCATGCGTACCTTAAATGAGCTGGCAGAGAGAGAAAAGGAACGTTTCCCTATGGCTAGTACTGTTCTAAAAACGTCAATCTATATCGACGATATCTTGGGAACTAGCCCTTCGCTTTCTGAAGCTCTCTCCCTTCAAACAGAACTCAATGATTTGTTGAAGTCGGGAGGATTTGAACTTAAAAAATGGGCAAGCAATTGTCCTGAGTTATTGGCAACATTGCCAGAGTCCGATCGTCAAATGCCTCTCTCTTTCGACAAGGAGGAACCCCACTTTATCAAAGTTTTAGGACTTCAATGGCATCCAAAAAACGACATTTTTTCTTATCAATGCCGAATGAAGGACAAACCCCCAACCAAACGTTCTATTTTATCTATCATAGGAACAATCTTCGACCCTTTAGGTTTTCTTTGTCCCTTGTTGCTACAAGCAAAATTTATTTTGCAACAGTTGTGGATATCGAAAGTAGGCTGGGACGAAGAACCAGATTCTTCTATCATCGACTCTTGGAACAAACTTCGTTCTGAATTCCCGCTTCTTTCCAATTTTCAATTACCCCGACAAATCAAACTGTCAAAAACCAATACCTGTCAAATCATCGGCTTCTGTGACGCTTCAATTCGAGGCTACGCAGGCGTCGTATATTTTCGTGTAGAAGAGGAAAACAATATATCTGTTTCTCTCATATCTGCAAAATCTAGGGTCGCGCCTATAAAGTCACAAACTTTGGCTAGGCTAGAACTCCTAGGCGCATTTCTTTTAAGCGAATTAATTGACTTCGTTTTATCTAGCTATGAAGGAAAAATAACTTTTACAAATATCGTTACTTTCTGCGATTCGCAAGTCGTATTGCACTGGCTTTCATCCCCTCCTAATCGCTGGCAAACCTTTGTTGGAAATCGCGTCAGTAGAATCCAAGAAATCATTCCCTCAAACTCGTGGCGCTACATTCCTTCTGCTTTGAATGCAGCCGATATTGCGTCACGAGGGGCCACCCCTTCACAGCTCATGTCACATGACATGTGGTGGAACGCACCGTCGTTTTTGTGGTCTCCCGAAAACGAATGGCCCGATTTTCATAAATCAAAAATGCCGATTGATTTCGGAGATATTAATCTGGAGGAAAAGCCAAAAGTCTGTTGCAATGCGATAATTGACGTCAACTTCTTAGATCAGCTTCTTATCAAATATTCATCTATATCCAAAATTCAACGTATCATTTGTTATGTCCTTCGAATAGTTAACTTTTTTCAAAACCATTCCTATCAAAAACCCACTAAGCCGCCGGACCAAAAAGTTATTTTTGAGAATATTGTTTTTCCTACCACCGGTGAGATGCAAAGTGCGTTACACCTTCTTATCAAACGCGTTCAAGGTTCTTGTTTTTCTGAGCTT
The DNA here is from genome assembly GCA_963576565.1 of Aspidapion aeneum. Taxonomy (NCBI): domain Eukaryota; kingdom Metazoa; phylum Arthropoda; class Insecta; order Coleoptera; family Brentidae; genus Aspidapion; species Aspidapion aeneum. The sequence continues at coordinate 120,176,101 of OY755041.1, forward strand.
TTTTCTGCGTTATCTAAGGATAAACCAATACCGAAACCTTTGCGAAAACTTTCACCTTTTCTTGATGAGAATAATATCATTAGAGTCGGTGGCAGATTACAAAAATCTGACCTTTTGTCTTATTCTGCAAAACACCCCGTCTTACTTTCGAGTGACCATCGTTTAACTACACTTCTTATCGAGTCCGCTCATCGACAATATCTTCATCCTGGGTTTAAAACATTACATAATCTGCTTTTACAGCAATTTTGGATATTATCTGCCAGACGGGCAATTCAAAGAACCATATCCAAGTGCTTGCAATGTTTTAGAATCAACCCTAAACCCTATAGACCGCCCATAATGAGTTCACTTCCCGCTCATCGAATCAATCAGCTTAAACCTTTTTCGAGTGTAGCTATCGACTTTTGTGGACCTTTCTTTGTGATTCCTCATCGTTACCGTGGTTGTAGAGCTTTCAAATCGTATGTTTGTGTGTTTGTCTGTACGGCCACACATTGCGTGCATTTGGAATTAACCATGGAACTGTCCACCGAAGGGTTCGTAGGTGCATTCCATCGATTCATTTCTAGACGCGGAAGTGTGACGCAATGCTGGTCAGATCAAGGCAGTAATTTTATAGGGTTTCGTAACCAATTACTGGATTACGCAAGAAGTGCTGCCACCAGACTTTCTATTCGTTGGCATCTGGGACCTCCTCTCAGTCCACATTTCAATGGCCTGGCAGAAGCTGGCGTCAAAAGTTTTAAAACTCACTTTGTTCGAGTTGTCGGCGACCAGAAGTTGTCTATCATGGAGATGTCCACCCTTACCTGTCGCATAGAAGCCGTACTTAATAGTCGCCCTTTATCTCCTGCCTCTTCAGACCCACACGATCTTCAACCTCTTACCCCTGGGCATTTTTTGACACTTGAACCCCTTAACTCTGAAATTCCGGAGTCAGATTTGTCCGAGGTTCCCCTAAATCGGCTCTCGAGATGGCAACTAATCCAAAAACTACATAATGATTTTTGGAAACGGTATTCTATAGAGTATTTGCATACGCTACAACAGCGACACAAGTGGGCTGATTTGTCCCCAAATATCAAATTAAATGATTTGGTTATCATAACAAGTGATCACATTCAAACGCCTTTGAAATGGCCGGTCGGTCGGGTCATCGAACTGCATCCCGGCGGGGACGGTCAGGTGCGTGTTGCGACGGTAAAAACGGTTACCGGTGTTTATAAGCGGCCAGTTGTAAAACTGTGCCTCTTGCCAAATTAAAAGTAATTTTAATTTTCTACCTTTTACCGGGTATTACAATAGGTTTTTTATTTTTAATTTTTTTTTGAATTCTTTGTTTGTTTGTTTTGCCTTTTTTCGGGATTTCGTTATCTCTAAATAAACTTACGATACTTATCTATTTTCATTCATTTATATTTATCGGTCGATTCTTTTTCTTATATCTATATCTGTCCGGTTGAGATTCTAAATTTGTGTGTTTTGGAGGGCAGTTATGTTAGCTCCCGCTAAATTTCGCGGTTGTTTATATATATTTTTAAAAACACACAACTGTATGAAAGGCAAAGCGCATTCAGCGTATTTGGACATGCGCACCAACAACCGGGGAGATCATTGTCAATCGCCAAGAGAAAAAGGCGTGTTAATTTCGTTCTCCAACTATTTTAAATATCTACACCTGAAAGTGCTCGATTTTTGTGTACTGAAGCATAGAACTGGAAACTTCAACCCTTCAGCTACGTGGTGACATCATTAGATCCATTCGGGGGCCCCTGGGAACGAGGATAACTTGAAGCAAAGGAGGTGAGTGCTTGTCTATGATTACCGTTGTGTGATATCAATATTTTACCTATGGACATTTTGATTATTTCGTAATTTCATATCAATCTTTATGTTTGCTCGCGATATCATTAAAAATATTTACAGTCCATTCATTGCTTTTAACGTTTTTCTATCCGCGAGTTAACATTATGCATATTGAATATTTCATACATATTGGCGACATCTTGTAAAATATTATAGAAGTGTAATTTGAATTTCGCATTTAATAAAGACAGCGACCTTTGCCCCTCTGTTTCCGAAATCGGGTTGTAGATGTCGTAAGGTTATAAAAGACCTTTTTAAACTGTTTTTCTAAAATAAATATAATAATCTTTTTAGTTCTTTTGAGGTTAGCGTTTAGTGTCTTATGGAAATTTTCCGATTTTGGTGACAATTTCATAAACATTTTCATATTAAGTTTTCCCACGTCGTTAAATGGAATAAATTCGTCGAGCAATACCGGGAAATTTTTAATATTAATACTTCTGCTCTAAGAGCAGAAATGACCGTTTTAAAGAATTGTATTTTTCGGTTAAATCAAACTGTTGGTCATGATTCTATCAAACAACATATAGCAGAAAACACCTATCCAAACCTCTACCAACTTTTTAAAGTTGCGAGTATTCTTCCAATTTCAAGAGCAACTTGCGAGAGGTCTTTCTCTGCCATGAGGAGAGTTTTTAATTGGCTTAGAACAACTATGACTCAAGAGAGACACTCAGGTTTGTCATTGTTATTCATAGAAAAAGATGTTGAGGTCGACTTAGACAGTGTGGTAGACGCTTTCAGTCAGCGACGTAGAAAACTTTCTTTGTAGAATTGCTGAATTACATACTTCCTGTGTATACATATAAATAAGTTGGTAAATGTATTATTAAATTTGTTATATTAAAATATTAGAACATTTAATGCGCGTATTTTTTTTTAATTCATTGCACACTTTGCACGACTCTTTAAAACTTATGTTTGCTTTTTGTTCAAGATAGACCGGGGCCACGGCCCCCCCTGAAAAGCAAGGCTAGCTACGCCAATGGTTAGAATTAATGTATACCAAAAAATTATCAAAATCGAAAAGATGGTCTGCCAAACCTAGTTTTTTTTTCAGGCGTCTAGGGACTTTTTTGACCCCGGATCCAGATTGAGCGTCGAAAAATACATGGGAATATCTTACGTATCTTGACATTTCTTCGTAAAGGTTGTGTAATAATTATTAGAGAATTATTGAAAGAAAGCCAGGCACAATTTTGACACCTTCACATTGTAATATCAGCTGTGTTCTTTCAACACATGGCCTTTGTTTACTATATGAACCGGAATAAATAGTGCCTTCTTTTATTAATTGAAAATAAACGACGAAAGTTTTAAATTTGACTTTGGTATGTCAATTTTGAAGGATCAACTGTCAGTTTTCAATGTGAATGTGTCAAAATAGTGCCTGGCACAATTATAGCCTGGAAGTCTTTCAATAATTCTCTGATATCCATTCTTAAATAATTTTTAAAATCGTCTGGATCATTTTCTCGTAACTCTTTTAATAGAAGGTCATGGCTAAATAGTTTCCTCTTAAGCAAATAAGTTTTAACCCACTTGGAACGTCTCTCTTTTACACCACTAAGCATTATTTTCATATTAATAATCATTCCCATACACAGAGTCTGCTTCTATTTAGCACGAAACAATTTACATACGCTATGCTTAAAATACCGTGCCGCATAAAACTTTCGACTTGACGAAATTGCACAGTTTTGGCAATGAATATGACTATTGTGTATTCATTGGTTTTGGTTAAACCGGCAGATAAATCTTGAGTTTTAGACCACTAACGCGCGGTTATGTCTGCCACAGACCGATATGAAGGATCGATTCGAAAGATTTTTTTTTGTGTTAGTGGACTGCAGCAGTTTTAAACCGTTACGGACAAAACGGTCAGACTTATCTGTGCCGTTCCAAACCGACGGATCAACCTCTGTGTGTATGGCCAGCTAATGAAAAGCAGTGGCTGCTGGTGACGTTATAAAATGGGGGGGGGGGGGGCAGAAATTTAAATTGCAAGAAAAATTAGATAAAAAATCTTACCTAAACAATGTAATTTTAGTATTTGCCAAACAGGCAGCTACTTGGTGTAGTATTTAGTTTATTTGTTTATAGATAAAGTACATTCGCCTTTTTTTTTATGGCCCCGTAAAGCAACCTCAAAAATCCCACAGAATTTTAAACAGTCTATTAACCTACCAAGTATATGTCTATTTTTTGTCAGATTTTCATTATGTTCGGTAATGTTTTCCCAATAGGCACTATTCACTTGGCACCTAATATCAGTCTTGCCTACTGCCCCGTTGCCCTCCATGTAGCAGCCGCCACTGATGAAAAGTGACACTTCCCGACAGCTAGAATTAATGTATACCAAAAATTATCAACATCGAAAAGATGGTCTGCCAAACCTATTATTTTTCCAGGTGTCTAGGGACTTTTTTGACCCCGGATCCAAATTGAGCGTCGAAAAATACATGGGAATATCTTACGTATCGTGACATTTTTTCGTAAGGGTTGTGTAATAATTATTAGAGAATTATTGAAAGAAAGCCAGGCACAATTTTGACACCTTTACATTGTAATATCAGCTTTGACCTATCAACACACGGCCTTTGTTTACTATATGAACCGGAATAAATAGTGCCTTCTTTTATTAATTCAAAATAAACGGCGAAAGTTTTAAATTTGACTTTGGTATGTCAATATTCAAGGATCAACTGTCAGTTTTCAATGTGAATGTGTCAAAATAGTTTTTTTTTTTTTATTTGTCAAACACACTGTGTTTTTCTTATTACAATCTAGTCAGTAAGACTAATTAGCAATTTTGTTTTAACTTAATTTACTAGAAAAGTCAGATTTAAACTTAGGGTTCACTCAACAGTTCTCCCCGCTTTGTTTAGTCTGTAACTCACAATTGTGTTGTGTTTATAGCATTATTTTGTTTTATGTGTAATTCACTTAGTTTACTAGCTCAAACGGCTTCACTCTTTTTAGTTGTCGAACTATCATAGTATTGTCTAGAAGCTGAATTGCTTCCACATTCACATGCCGATGGAGTCTATCTTCATGGCTTTTTGCGTACTTTTTTATAGTCTCTGCTACAGTTTCGATTTTTAGATCTCGATGAAGGTCACTATTTCGAACGTACCAAGGTGCATTCACAATGTTTCTTAATACTTTATTTTGAAATCTCTGTACAACTAGAATGTTACTCTTTTTAGCACAACCCCATAGTTGAATACCATATGTACATACTGGTTTCAGTATTTGTCTATAAAGCAGTAACTTATTATGAATTGTTAAATTGGACTTCCTTCCAATTAGCCAGTTCATTTTTCTATACCTTATCTCAAGTTCTTCTTTTTTTTTCTTAACATGTGCTTTCCAGCGCAATTTGGCATCAAGTGTCATACCTAGATATTTTGCCTGATTCGAATATGGTACTGGAATGTTGTTAATTGTTATTTGTATGTGATTTATATTTTTGTTTGTAAAATCAACATGAATTGATTTGGTTTCATTTAATTTTATTCGCCACTTTGTGGTCCAACTGTGAATTTGGGTGACTGCATCCTGAAGTTTTTCTATGCATTTTTCAATAGATTTTTTTACCGTCAATAAACCAGTATCATCGGCAAATGTTGCTAAGTGACAATTTTCTGGCTTTGGGATGTCACAAGTGAATAATAAGTATAGATAAGGGCCTAGTACGCTACCCTGGGGCACGCCTGCTTGAATTTCTCTTAAATTTGAGTATGAGTCTTCCTGTTTTACTCTAAAATGTCTATCAGATATGTATGATTCCAAAATATCCGAATATTGTTTTGGCAGAAACCTTTTTAGTTTAAAATTAAGGCCTTCATGCCACACTTTGTCAAATGCTTGTGCTACATCTAGAAAAACTGCAGAACAAACTTTTCCCTCTTCTAGTGCTTTTTCTATTATATTAGTAATTCTGTGTACTTGGTCTATTGTGGAATGCTTGTCTCGAAAACGAAATTGATGAGATGGAATAATTTCTTGTCTTTCTATGATGGGTTTTATTCTTTTTAGCAATAATTTTTCATAGAGCTTGGATATAATTGGCAGCAAAGATATTGGCCTGTAAGATGACACGTCATGGAGTGGTTTTCCCGGTTTTGGAATCATGATAACTTCTGCAACTTTCCACAGTTTAGGTACATACCTAAGCCTAAAAGACGCATTAATTAGGTTGCATAGTTTTACGATAGCTTTTCTGGGGAGTTGTTTTATGACTACCCCGTTAATAAGATCATACCCTGGGGCTTTTTTCGAATTAATAGTGTCAAAATAGTGCCTGGCACAATTATACCCTGGCTGTATTTCAATAATTCTCTATTGTTGGCATCTGAAAGTTTAGTCTCTAAATTTGACTCAAATTTACGTGAATTTTTTTTTATCCCACTAAATTTTTTTTAGCGGCTTTGTTAAGGGGGAAGGGACCCGTCTTACCGCTAGTGCCCAGGGCCCGTTAGGACCTTAAACCGGCATTACCCCTGATACGATATGAATCGCAATGATAATCAAGCGCGTCGATAAGGGGGGGGGTACTGGGGGTCAGAATCCCCCCCCCCCAAGAATTCAAGAACTATTAGTATAAATTAATGATTTAAGGCGTAACGGCCTTTTTCGTTATAAAAAAAGTAAATATGACGTTTTTGTACATAAATAAAATTAGTTTTTAGGTCTTAAGAGAACCATGTAAATTTAAAGTATTTGCCTGTTGTTTAACTTTAGTAATATATTTTTTGATACAAGGTAAAACAGATCTTCGTTTTTTAATTGAGGTTTTATATTCCGCTTCGCTAATCTTTGATTTAAATAAAGTATACTTGCACAAAATCGGCTTAAATAATTTTTAAAATTTTTTTGCAATGGGTAAGTATAGTACTGCTCTACTTTGCAAAATCTAGCAACTCGAGTTACTTAGTTTTAAAAAATTACTGCATTTTCAAAACCAGCACCAGAAACTACATGTAATATATATTTTTTATACGACTGTCTTGTAAAAGGGGGTTTTGCGCACGGAGAACAAGATCTGAAAATGGCATTTTGCGTACGCTGTGTGCAAAAAGTTTTGCACACGCTTATGTCATTTTTGCGCACGCCTATGTCATTTCTGCATACGGGTCTCCCGTCATTGTGATTGTTGTTGTTGTCACCCATCAATATAAGTTGGCTTAGTTCCGTAGCAACCGTCACTGCTCGTATGTTTTGTTGATTAGATACGTCAAAAAATTGTTGAATTTTTAAAGTTTTGTTGTAAAAATGTCGAAAATAAAAACAAGTTAAATTAAAATTTGATTTTTCTTTCTTTATCAGCAGTCGTATAAAAAATACTCTGCCAATATATGGGCCCCTAAGCTCACACTAGGTACTATAGTTACAGTATATGTGTGAGCTAATATAACTAAAAACTAAAATATATTTTATTCAACTCCGGACTAAATTACCTTTTGTTTGATACCACACAAGCCGTTTTGACTTAAACTCAAATTTTTGAAATCTACCCCCACCCTTAAAAAAAACAAAAACTAAAATGTATTTTGTTAAACTCCGGACTCAATTGCCTTTCGTTTGATATCACACACGCCATATTTTCACTTAAACTCTAATTTTTGAAATATACCCCCACCCTTTTTTTTTAAATAAATTAAAATGTATTTTGTTGAACTCCAGACTCAATTACCTTTCGTTTGATGTCACACACGCCCTATTTTCCCATAAACTCTAATTTTTGAAATCTACCCCCACCCTTTTATTTGGTTTGTGCTCGGTGGATTTTGTTCATTTTTAAATGGGACCATCTCGGCCCAAAACCCAGCCTAGGTACCAAATTTCATTAAAATCGGCCAAGCGGATTTGAGTTATGCGCGTTGGTCGTTACAGACAGACATACAGACAGACAGACAGACAGACATACAGACAGACAGACAGACAGACAGACGGCGCAACAAAAAAGTTTCAAAATCATCTGAAACGCAAAGATATATAAAAATTTTTGAAATCGGAGCAACTTTTTTTTTCTCGAAAAAATTAGGATCACCATAGCTCACACTACTATAGTATAGTATATGTGTGAGCTAATATTGTAAAAAACTCGTTTGAAAACGACTCTTTGCACACTCCCTCGACTTGTAGACCTCGCCTTCGGCTCGGTCTACCAAACTGTCTCGATCATGTGCAAAGAGTCGTTTTCAAACCTTGTTGTTTAAATAACTATTTTGTATTTTTATCTAGTATGGTTTTGCGATAATCGCCTTCACATTTTCATTATTTCCCATTAGCTAAATGGCAAAATATTTTAGAAAAAACGCTTTCGTGAAAAGTTACCAAAAACCTAGTTACTAGGATTTGCAAAAGTAGGGCAGAGTACCCCCCCCCCCAAGAAAAAAAGCTATCGACGCCCTTGATGATAATAAATTCATGAGGCGATAGAGCAACATCAGTTACCGCATAATAACAATATTCTGTTTCATTAAGATTCAACAATACTTCTATTAATGACGGCTCTTTGTTTAAAAGCACTGTATCCTCAAAAGAAGTGAGGACCTTAATTACTACTTTTAAATCATTTGTTTAGAGTGAAAGGACTACCCATATAGTTCAGGCAAGATTCGGGAAAATCCACTTTCTAGAAGCATTTTATATTACTTTTTGGCAAATGGGTAGTTCCCCCTATTTTGACACCGTTGAATCCAAATATCCCTGTTGCCGTATATGGTTGCCAACTCGAAATATTGAAGATGGCGGCCAAAATGGCGGCGGAATTTTAAATTGCCGCTGGAAAGCCCAAATTGTCGCAGGTATACATCCAAAATATATATTTGTTTAATTAAAAAATAATAACATATTATTTTTTTTAATGGCTTCAAAAACCTCCAAAAAACCCCCTCAAACCCCCCCAAAATCTGAAAGTTTGAGGTTTTTTCAAATTTTCTTAAAAACTAAGCGTCTAAGAGAAAAATATATAATATACTTTATTGTAGACAATAAAATTCCCTTTTCAACATGGTATAACTTAATAAAGTTAGACTAATAACAAGCTCTTCAGCGGCGTCCGTTAATTGAAGTAATTTAAAAAAGTTGAAAAAATGCCTATGTTTTTTCCAAGATTTATTTAATTTTTTTTAAAACTAATATCTATAGAAAACCATGTATTACATTTTGGTATACTCAATAAAATTTCCTTCAAAACGACGTACAACATGATTAAATCGGTTTTATAAATAAAACTTCAGGGGCATCCGTAAATAAATTAATTTTGAAAAAACAGAAAATAAACCATTTTTGTTACACGTTTTATCGAATTTTTTCAAAAACTAAGCTTAACAAGAAAAAACTTGTTCAACACTTTTTTTGTACACAGGGAAATTCCCTTTTTAAAAATGTGAAACTCGGTGGGGTTTGACTTATAGCAAACTCTCCAGCGACGTCCGTCAATGGGGGTGATTTCAACAAATCATTAAAAAAAACATGGTTTTCATAAGTTTCATTCAATTATCTTAAAAACTAAGCTCTTTATCAAAAAATGTGTTCTAAAATAAAATTTCCTTTCAAACAATGTATAACAAAGTGGAAGTTATTTTCTATTTACCGCTCCAGTGGTGTTCTTAATTAAAGAAATTATTCGAGATCAATCCAAACTAATCAATTTTGTGTCTTATTAGCTTTTCGGTGGATAATAAAGAGCGGCGGATAAAAGGTCGAAAGTACAAAAGGTCGAAAGTACAAAAGGTTGAAAAAATAAAGTCGAAAGTTCAAAAGGTCGAAAATACAAAAGGTCGAAAGTACAAAAGGCCGAAAGTACAAAAGATCAAAAAACAATAGGTCGAAAGTTCAAAAGGTCGAAAGTATGAGTACCTAATTATGATTATGCCCCCCCCCCCCAAACCGTTGCATAAGACTCACCACTTTATTTTTAGTTCCATATGCTTAAAAAAATAACCAAAAACACCTGTGTGAAAGTTACTACTGTTACTTTCTGCACAAAAATATTGCTTAGGGAGGGTCATGGCCCCTATACCCCCTCCCCTTATAACCACCGGTGTTTCTTTGCTTTAACGAACTAAGTTAGATAAGTCAAATTATCTAATCTAATCAAAAAACAGTTTATATATAATTTGGAAACATTTTATTTTAGTAGGTATAAATTACGAACCTTTTTGAAGTATTTATCATAACATTAACCTCACTTTGTAATATATCATTTAAAAAGAAATTGTCCTATCCTCAATAAAGAATAAAGGCACATTTTTTTCTGAAGATCTTAGTTAGAAGAGATATTTAAATATGCAAGAGAAACTGATTATTTCAGTTATTTTTGAAAATAAGTTTATATTAGTACGCCCCTGAAGCCTTAAATATGGCAACAACCCGACATTTTAAAACAAAAGGTTATGTTCTACAATAAAGTATACTACATATTTTTTCCTAAAAGGTGTAGTTTTTGAGAAAATTTTGAAAAACCTATACTAAACATGTTTTTTCGAAATAATCCCAATATACGTACGCCACTGAAGAGCTACTTGCTTTTCCTAACCTTATTGACCAATACATCGTTGGAAAGGGAAGTTTATTCTCCACAAAAAACTGTTCTTTGCAATTTTTGATAAAACGGTTAGTTTTTCGAGAAAATTGCATAAAACTGAAAAAAAAACAGGTTTTTGGGGGATTTTCTCCATCCCTGTCGATTTTTCGAGTTGGCAACAGAGATATTCGGATTCAGCGGGGTCAAATTAGGGGGAAATGGTCTGTTGCCAAAAAGTAATATGATTTGCTTCTAGACCGAAAACGGAAAGCCTTTTAAAATAATATGCTCTGACTAATAGGATCCCGGGAAAGAAGTCATGCGCTATTCTTGTGATGCGCTATTTTGGACGGCGCTATTTTAGCCATGCGCTATTATGGCCTGCGCCATTTTGGGGGCGCTATTATGGCCTGCGCTAGTTTGTACCACTGCCTTACCTAGACAGTGTTTTTAGTATTGTGGAAAAAATGTCAAATACGGTACTCAAATTAAGGCTATATTTAACAGACATTGCCGTCGATTTCCCTCGGTGCAGATAGTTTCAACGTGTTCCAGATTCAAAGATGAGTTAATAACAATGCAGATGTGATAGCTCACGATACACAAACCCCATACAGCATTTTATTAGGTAACAAAAAAGTTTTCAAGTTGATTGCGCCATACACCTGGTTATACAGGGTGTCCCAACTAAAAGGTAAAAGAGGAGTTTTTGAGTATTTTTCGTGCGAATTTGGAGAAACGCTCGGACACGTCGATTTTGTTTGCGAGGAGGACACTTTTTGGCTATCTTGAAATTTTTGTAGCAAGCACCATTTTCGAGGGGTATACTTTACCCCTATATTTTGAATAGGGAAAGTGGGTCTAGTGATACCCTGTTTTGAAGGCCTTCCAAATGTCTTTACAACCGTGTAAAAATTTTAAAAATCTATTTATTAGTTTTTGAGATAATTGCCTTCAAACTTTTAAAATTTAACATGGAATGATAAAATCAAAATGTAATCATAATTTTATATTTTTCGGATTTAATTTTTATTTTATTTTTCTATGTAAAATTTGAAAATTTGAAACAAATATCTCAAAAACTAACCTAAGGATTTTCTAAATTTTTATCATTCCATTTAAAATTTGAAAATTTAAAAGCAAATATCTCAAAAACTAATCTACGGATTTTCAAAATTTTTACACGGTTGTAAAGACATTCAAGAGAACTTCAAAACAAGGTATCACTAGACCCACTTTCCCTATTCAAAATTTAGGGGTAAAGTATACCCCGCAAAGATGGAGCGTGCTACAAAAATTATAAGATAGCCAAAAACTGTCCCCTCACAAACAAAATCGACGTGTTCGAGCGTTTCTCCAAATTTGCACGAAAAATACCTAAAAACACCTCTGTTACCTTTTAGTTGGGAGACCCTGTTTTTATAAGTAGGTATAAAAGTTTTTAATCTGGTGGCAAAACTTTAAAAATTCGAGAGTTTTACGACAAAGCATTATCTATGTAAGAATTTTTTCCAGCTGAATTCAAAGTTTAAAAAAATTAGTTTTTGGGCTCATCCTCAAAACGGGTAAAGTTAAAAGTAGATTAGGCTGATTGGTTTTTCTGCATATTATATAAGTAGATGTTAGCTCCCGCTAAATTTCGCGGTTGTTTATATATTTTTAAAACCACACAATTGTATGAAGAGCAGAGAGCATTTCGCGCATTTGGACATGCGCACCAACAACCGGATGAGATCCTTGTCGACCGCCTCGAGAAAATGGCGTGTTAATTTCGTTCTCCTACTATTTTCAAATATCTACACCTGAAAGTGCTCGATTTTGGTGTACTGAAGCATACAAAAGAAACTTCAGCCCTTCAGCTACGCGGTGACATCATTAGATCCAATCAGGGGCCCCTTATAACGTGGAGAAAGTGGCTGCAAACTGGTGAGTGCATTTGTATCTGATTACCGTTGTGTGTTTCCAACAATTAACCTATGGACCTTATTAATCATTTCGTAATTCATATCAATATATTTATGTTTGTTCGCGCTTTCATTAATTAAATATTTACAGTCCATTGCATTTATCGTTTTTCTTACTGCGGGCATAACAAGTAGATTAGGCTGAATGGTTTTTCTGCATATTTTTCTTTTTCGGTTCTCATCATCATTTCATTGCCTTTTCAATTTGATTATGCCTTACTGATGAGACGGTAACATCGATATCTGCGTCTACACCACCCGGTGCTGAGGACGAGCCCGAAAATCAATTTATTTAGTGAATACAGCTAAAAAAATTCTTTGATATTTAATAGTTTTAAAATAATAGGATATCTCCCTAGTAAAGTTAGGTTTTTGTCTAATACTCAAGGTGACTTAGAGTCCCTGTATGTTGTATGTATGTCAACAAACAGGGAGTCTACCCTAGCTAATACTGCAAATTGGCAGTTGGTTACTACTAAACCGATTTTGATGAAATAAAAAATATCTTGGTGAGAATTGATTGCTTTTATTAGGCCATATTAAAATTTGAGATGGCGGACAAAATCATACTTGATTCTTCAAAATGGCGTGTTTATTCTTATTTTCCGAAAATGTTAAAGTTTTTTTTTAATTTATAGAAAACCCTTACTCTTCCCTCACACAACGACGTACAAATTATTGAAATCGGTGTGGTGGTTCTCAAACAATCTATTTTTGTTTCAAGCATTGTTTTACAGATTCTAGGATTGCATTGCCAATCCTGTCTGCATTAATTTCCTTATAAATTCGTTATTACTGAACCGATTTTGGCGAAATAAAAAAAATACTACTACTACTACGTCGGTTTAGAACGTTTTTCTACGTTGTCCGACGCCTATTCTCCACCTCCTTCGATCCTGACAATCATCCTCTGTCAGATTCTTTTGACTCATTGATCATTGGATTGATTGTTGCCATTCTAGTTTAGGACGCACTCTTTTTCTGCGCCCTATTGGTTGCCATTCTAGGACCTGCTTTGGTAATCTTTCGTCGTTCTTCCGTTGTACATGGCCGTACCATATCAGTTGCCTTTTAGTGATGTCATCCGTTATGCTTCCTTCGATTCCCATTCTTTCTTTTATGATCTCATTTCTTATGTGATCTATTCTAGATATTCTCAAGTCTCTATTCCATACAACAGCGTGCTTTTGACCATTGTTTCATATATGTTAAATTTTACATTCTTTTTTATCTCTCTGCTCCATAAAATACTGTTAAGACATCCAATAACTTTTTTTGCTTTTACTATTCTTTTTTCCAATTCTTTACAGTCTGTTCCTGTCTTATCAAATGTGACATCCAAGTATACATACTCATTGCATGGAGATATTGTTTGTCCATTTTCTAGTACTCACTGGATTCGTTTCCAATAAATAAGTACTGTGTCTTGTCCACGTTCACTGTTAGTCCCCACTTTTGGTATTCTTCTGTTAACATTCTCATCATATACTCCATGTCTTCTTTATCATTAGCCACAATTACTTGATCGTCAGCAAACTGTAGTGTGTATATGGTAAATTGGTCGTTAAGTTGTATTCCCATGCCGTGCTCTTTACGTTTCCAGTTTTTTAGAGCTACTGCGATATACATTTTAAAAAGAGTTGGAGACATACAACATCCCTGGCTTAAGCCTTTTGTTACCAGGAATTCTTTTGAAAGTCGATTTCCAATTTTAATTTTAGATTTTGACCCTATGTAAAGTTCTTTTATCGCTTTTATGTATGTATGATTGATATTAATTTGCTCTAAAACTGTCCATAATTTTTCTACTGGAACGGTATCATATGCTTTTTGTAGGTCCACAAAGGTAACATGAGTCTCTATATTTCTGGCGCTCCTTTTCTCAATTACTTGTTTAAGACAAAAAACATTATCACTACAAGATCTGCCTGCGCGAAACCCACTTTGCTCTTCTTCTTCTTGTTCATGAAAATCATTCTCTATTAGATCTCTAAGAATCCTACCGTACAATCTACTTAGAGTACTGGTTACTGAAATTCCTCTGTAATTGTTGCAATCCAGCTTGTTTCCTTTTTTATGTATTGAGGATATGAAAGCAATTTTCCAATCATTAGGTACTGGATGTCCGTTTATGCATTGATTAATAATATATGTGAGATTTTCGAGTAGTTTCTCTGATCCATATTTGAGCATTTCAGCATATATTCCCCCAGGTCCGCTAGCTTTTGCGGATTTAAGTTTTTTAATATTATTCTTTATCATTTCTTTTTCGATGATTACTTCCTCTCCATGTACTTCTATGTCTCTTCTCGGAGAAGCTGCCAGATATTCGGGTCTCGTCTCCTGCAGCAGTAGTGTTATGTCCATTGTTCTGGTTTGATTATCTGGATGTTTACTTTTTCTTTTGTTGGGTTTTTTACTGTAGAAATGAATTTCCATACTTCAGAACTCTGCCTACCTCCTACGTGTGTGTTTATGTCGTGGCACTTGCGCTCGAACATTTCATTTTTTTGTGTGCGTATCAAATTTCTTAGTTGTCTTCTGGTTTCCCTGTAGATTTCTAGGTCTCTTTGCTCCTTAGTACTGAGCCATTTCAAGTATGTGCGTTTTTTCTCTTTGACCATTTCCTGTATTTTGTCCGTCCACCACATCTTCCTGTTATTTCTATTATCTTGGTACCCAACAGCTTCGTTGCTTGCTTCCTTTAAGCTTTTTATTATGTTTGTATATATCTCTTCAAATGAGTGATTTGTGTTTATTAATTTTTCATCTAATCGGTTCTGATACAATCTTTGAGTACTTTCGATTTCTAGACTTCCAAAAGTTGTATTTTTGATTGTCTTCGATGCATTCTAGGTTTTCATTCTCTCTAATACTTTCGTCCTTTGTTTTTCTTAAAGGGAATAATATTTTTGCTTTTACCAGATGGTGGTCAGATCCACAGGTAACACCACGAAGTGCTCGCACATCATACCACTTTAATTGCGAGTGTTGTCCACCTATAGCATAATCAATAATTGATTTAAGATTTCTTGTTGGCTGAATCCAGGTATATCGATGAATATCCTTATGTTTAAAAAAACCATTATTTATTTTTAGGTTGTGGGTTTCACACAATTGCATCAGTCTTAAGCCATTATCATTTGTTACTTCCTCACCAAATGATCCTATCACTTTGCTCTGGGTTTGCCTACCAGTTCGGGTATTAAAATCACCAAGCATAATTATTTCTCTGGTATTACCGATTTTTGTGATAGTCTCATCAAGTGGATCAAAGAACATTTGTTTTGTAGCTACTCTTTCGTCATCTGATGGTGCGTAGACTGCTACTATGCTTATATTATGTCCAAGCATCTTCATGTTCACTCGAAGTATGTTTTCAGTAATGCAATCGTAGTCTGCAATTTTATTCTTTAGATTTTTCTTTATCAACAAGGATACCCCTCTGGCTGCTCTTCTTTCTTTTGGGACTCCAGTGAATATATGGACAAAATTACCGTTACTATTCGTACCTGTTCCTTTCTTTTTTGTCTCAGTGAGTGCAATAATATCGATCTTACAATTCTGCATTTCGGTTGCAATAATGTCCAACTTTTGATTCAGTCCCTGTACGTTCCATGTAGCTATATTCATAGTCCTTTGCCTTTGCTTTTTTCGTCTTCGAGAGTTTCCATCCATTGCTCCGAGGCTTTGTTTAGGCTTTTTGGTAACTGCTTTGTTTTACAAGTATTAGAGAACCAGTCTAATGCCTCAACCCCCTACTTGGAGGGCCAGGATTTTTAATCAAGATTTTACTCCTCTAAAAAAAAATCATGGTGATAATTGATTGCTCTTTAAAGATTCTTATCGAAATTTTTCGCCATCTTGGAATTTAAGATGTCGGACAAAACAATACATTTGTTCAAAACTCACAAATTAATTCTCTGTCAAGCGCAGTTTGTTCCATTAAACTCGATGGTATAGTTCAAAAGTTATAATGAAACAAAAATTGTCCGGTTTTTGTTGGCCCACCCTGTATGTAAGTAATAGCTTTTTGTGTGTGATCCCAACAGAATTAAAAAAATGTTTTGCATTTTAAATAAATCCCAAAGGGAAAACATTTCCATTTTTTCGTTTACGCAGTTTTTTGTTTTTCCACTACACCTGGTAGGTACAGCTATTATACACTGGAATAATTATTACAGTTGCCTGCTTCTTTTCTGTCAAGGGTCGACTGTTTCCAACGAAATAATACGAAACAGTATTATGAAACTTGAATTACCCTCGTTAAAAATTAAGTATAAGTAATATGAAAATATTATTTTTACAGTCTAAGTTTATCCATTAAAAATAAGTAGACTGGGTAGTTTTAGACAAGTTTTATAGAGAACATTAATAAATTTAGAAGATAAAAACTTTTTGAAAACAAGCTTTTATAAAATTGACTAAAAAGCATAAAATAATTTTTTGAGTGTTCTGATATTAAAATAATAAAAGCGATGGGCGTATTAAAGGAAATTTACCCGTTTTTGTTTTAGCCTTGTTAACTCGAAGTTTAGTGAAAATCCAAATTCATTATATTATAGCAGAGAAATGTTAGGGTAGATAATTTAACCCAACCCAACCCTACTCAAGCTACCCTTACATTTTTCTGATATGGATGGACATTATTACGCCTACTTCATATTAGGCAGATCATCCGCGACCGGCAGTGTGTCGATTTATTTTGTCACATTGAAGAAGTCGGCCCATCATCGGTTGTGGACGATCCACCAAATGCGCATGGAAAGGCATTTACCTAATATTAAATACGCCCATCGCTTTTATTATTATGATATCAGAACACTCAAAAAATTATTTTATGCTTTTTAGTTATTTTTTAATTTTTAGATTTGTCCCAGTCTTTGCATTTCAGTTAGCGCATCGCTATTGCAGAGAGTCTTTCCTGTCAATCCCCAAAACTGTTCGTTATTATTATGATCATTATACGCAAGGATTAATTAATTTTGGCCGAGATCAAACAAACTAAAGCCTTACCTCTTCTACGCCTCCCACCTTTTTAGTGGGAGAGCATGTGAATTTTGAAATCAATCATACCTACGTGAAAGTCAGTTGAAAGTAATCAGAAAAACTCGTCATACCAATTTTGGTGGAAATCCGACAAACTAAAATTTTAACCCCCTCTCCGCCCTCCACGTTAGGGGGGAGGTAGGCAGTCAGTGATACCACATTATTGGATTGTCATCGGAACTATAACGGTATGCGAAATTTGAAGTCAATCGGATACGTGGAAATTAGTTGAAAGTAATCAGAAAAACTTGACATTAAATCGTCCATTTTGAATCAGCCATATTGAATTTTTGTAATCTGATCAAAAATTCGTAATCCTCATCCTGAAAAACCCCCAGATAACAATTTTGGTGGAAATCCAACAAACTAAAATTTTACCCCCTGTTCGCCCTCCAGGTTAGGGGTGAGGTAGGCAGTCAGTGACACCACATTATTGGATTGTCATCGGAACTATAACGGTACGCAAAATTTGAAGTCAATCGGACACGTGGAAATCAGTTGAAAGTAATCAGAAAAACTTGAAATTAAATCGTCCATTTTGAATCCGCCATATTGAATTTTTGTAATCTGATCAAAAATTCGTAGTCCTCATCCTCAAAAACACCCAGATACGAATTTTGGTGGAAATCCAACAAACTAAAATTTTACCCCCTCTCCGCCCTCCAGGTTAGGGGTGAGGTAGGCAGTCAGTGATACCACATTATTGGATTGTCATCGGAACTATAACGGTATGCGTAATTTGAAGTCAATCGGATACGTGGGAGTCAGTTGAAAGTAATCAGAAAAACTTGACATTAAATCGTCCATTTTGAATCCGCCATATTGAATTTTTGTAATCTGATCAAAAATTCGTAATTCTCATCCTCAAAAACTCCCAGATACCAATTTTGGTGGAAATCCAACAAACTAAAATTTTACCCCCTCTCCGCTCTCCAGGTTAGGGGTGAGGTAGGCAGTCAGTGATACCACATTATTGGATTGTCATCGGAACTATAACGGTATGCGAAATTTGTAGTCAATCGGATACGTGGAAATCAGTTGAAAGTAATCAGAAAAACTTGACATTAAATCGTAAATTTTGCATCCGCCATATTGAATTTTTGTAATCTGATCAAAAATTCGTAGTCTTCATCCTCAAAAACACCCAGATACCAATTTTGGTGGAAATCCAACAAACTAAAATTTTACCCCCTCTCCGCCCTCCAGGTTAGGGGTGAAACGGTATGCGAAATTTGAAGTCAATCGGATACGTGGGAGTCAGTTGAAATTAATCAGAAAAACTTGACATTAAATCGTCCATTTTGAATCCGCCATATTGAATTTTTGTAACCTGATCAAAAATTCGTAATTCACATCATCAGAAACCCCCAGATACCAATTTTGGTTGAAATCGGACAAACTAAAGTTTTACGTTAGGGGGGTGGTAGGTACCCGATGAAACCATATTATTGTATTGTCATCGGAACTAAGACGCTATGCGAAATTTGAAGTCAATCGGATGTTTGGAAGTTCTTCAAAAATGAGTTGCAAGATTTTGCCCTGGTTGCTTTAACAGAGTAGTCAAAAGCTACAGGGTGATATTTTCAAAAATATAAAATGAATCCTTGTTTTATTTAGAAACTTTTTAATCTCTAGCAATTTTTTGTATCTCTAACCGTTTTTGAGAAAAAAGACAAAAAAATATAATTTGTATCTTCGATTCCTATTCAGAACTATAAAACTCGCATAAAATTGTAATGTGGTGGTATGTTCCTTTTTTGTCCTTTTTCTCAAAAACGGTTAGGGTTATATTTTGAATCTGCCATTAGTTTACTGCAAAAAATTACTGGGGAAAAGGGGACAATAAAAATATTAGGGGAGAGTGGGGCAAAATGATCCCCCTAAGACTTTTTGATATTTTGTGATGTCAGATATAATTTTTTTAAAATCTTTTTTTTTATGAGAGTATTGATTAATCCTTTGCCCACCAAAAACAATGCACGCTATTTTTCCATGATCTTTAATAACTTAAAAAAACTTCAAAAAATACAAAAAGTCAAAAGGATCATTTTACCCCACAGGTAGGGTTAAAATGATCCCCACAAAAACTTAACTTGTGAACATCAAATAAAATACAGCATTTACTAAAAGAGATTATATAAACTTTTACACTAAATTATAAACTAGTTTTCTTTTTGATTTTGCTTTACGGAAACTCGGAGCACAAGTTGCACATAAACATTTGTTCATCTTCTTCGACACCTGCGCATTGGTCGTGTGCCCACCCCAAGCATTGCATGCATCTGATCCAACGTTCCCCTCCAGCTGATTGAAGGTATTCTTCAGAACAGTATAAACACACTGTATTATTTTCCATCTCATCTTCTATGTCTATGTCTATTCTTCTTCTTTTCAGGTTTTTTTTGCTCTTTATTCTGCTTTTTTGTCTGGATTAATGTTTTCTTGTTAATATCTTCCTCGAGGTGTTCTTGTCTCCAATTTTGCCTCTCAGTCTTACGCTTATGTGTTCGCGGCATTTTCTGAAAAAAAATATATAAATAAAATATGATAGTAAACTGCATAAAACCTACTCTCTCATACTAAAAATGACAAAAAGGGGCCGCGCAGGGCCTATATGTGCTTTAACCGTTTGTCCCTGCCAGACGCATACTGAAAAACAAAAGGGTTGATCATAGCCGCCCTGTGGCATCAATCTACGGCCCTTGCCGAATTAATTAGTGTCAAACTAAACATAATTAAACAAAAATTCAAAATTGTTAAGCCGCGCGCGCGCAAAAACATAACAGTGCATTTAAGATATATTAGTGCGGTTAAAACCATAAAACATATAAAAAGCTAAACAAGGAGTTAACAACGCCGAACGAAGACATACCATCATAGGATTACTCCATTCCCATGGTACCCTTCCTTTGAAAGAAAACAACATCGAGGTAAGTCATTTTTTTCAAACATAACTCTTTTTTAGCTCCTTTTCTCTCCTTTTCATACCCATTAAGGGTCGTTCGCCCACCTCACTGCGTCAGCTGAAATCACGCTCTGTTGTTCCCGCGCTCCCTATTGTTTACAGTAGGTGTCCGATTGAGTGGTAGCTCCATAGCTCCGTAGCGAAGAAGCTATTACACACTCGGCCCGTTTCATTGGTTAGTAGAAGATTTAAGAAAACTCTACATTTATTAAAAATATTCACTGCAGGATAAACCTTACCTTAGATCAAAAGCACAAAAAACTTTCTTTACTCATCAAAGTACGGAATGCACCTAACACCTGTTTTAAAGCATCAGCGATCACTAGATTTTTCGCGTAGCACTGTTTTTAGTATTCGATTGATAGATGGAGCTGCTAGGTTCGCTAGAAATCGGGGGATCATTTGAACCCGCGGGGATCCTTTTGCCCCACTCTCCCCTACCCTGTAGTTTGTTTCTAAATGATAATGCTTAATGATGTACGCCTTGTAGCTAAATACACGTTCCAAATCTGAGCCATCAACATCTCAAAAACTACACGACCTATAAAGAAAAAACAAACAAAAAATTGAAACTTTCACACCCTGTATCTCAAAAACTAAGAATTTACGAAAACATGTTTATTTGAAGTATTTTTCTTAAAATCACTCAAAAAATCATCCTCTAAAGTTTGGCAACATACTTTATTAACACCCTCTATACATATATGTTCCTCAGTTCCCATAATTTTTATGCTGTTATTATTTTTTTTCCTTTTTGGCCTTTTTTAAGGGTATATCTGGTCCATATAATCAGATACGCTTTTCACTTTTAAGCTTCTCATAAAAATTACAAGTGGGGGTCATTATTTTTTTCTCCTCTAGAAACATCCGAAGTCTCAACTAGGTACGTTTTTACTGAATTTTTGAAAGATGAAAGATGGTTTAAAAAACCGATAAAATTTACAACCATTTCTCAGTGAGTGAACCACATAAACAAGGCATCAATTTTTATCGCGATCGTAAATTCAGTGGCGTCCTTTAAGGGGGAGAATAAATAAATTATTTATAAATGATTTTAATTTAAAAAATATATAATCACAACGTTGCATGGTTGGTTATCTTTGACGTCATAATGACGTCTTAAGAGGGAGCTCTATGTATGGCATATAATGAGGGCGTAAGGGTTTTGAAATAACTTTTTTATGGAAAAAGTATATATATATATATATATATATATATATATAAACAAGCCTTTATTTATAAACTAGTTATTTAGAAACATGACACAAAAGAGAAATTTTGTCTACTTTTCTACACATCCCCCTTCTCTGTTAATACACTTTTCCCAACGGTTTGACAGTTTCTTAATCCCGTTTTCATAAAAGAAAGCTGGGCGGGTATCTAACCAGTTGCGCACGAATGCCTCCACCTCTTCATTGGTCTGAAATTGCTCGCCAAACATATGAAAATCGCAAGGTGACAAATCTGGACTGTATAGAGGGTATTACAGCACAGTCCAATGCATTTCATTGACTTTGGCCTGTGTTAAAGCTGCCGTATCAGGTCTAGTGTTGTCATGCAGGAGCAATACGTCTTGGATGGGGTGTGCTTTCCTCTTTTGGCGATACTAAAGCTTTACCTGGTCGAGTAAGTTGCAGTAGTAAGCCGCGTTTATTGTTATTCGCTCGTGCAAAAAATCGACCAACAAAACTCCTCTCCAGTCCCAGAAAACGGTCGTTAAAACTTTGCCTGCAGAAATGATGGTACGCGGACGATGTGGGTGACTCACGCACTCACAGCCAAACTTCTTTATGTTCAATTTAGCACTGTATAAGAGTCATTTACAGCCGTAATAGTCAAGTTTAGAAAAATATTTCCAAACTAGTAAGAACCTTTCATTTTGAAATTTGCATTGGAGAACTTGGCATTACTTTTATCTCAATTCTTTTTACGGAATGCCATTTTCGCGTACTTGGCTTTTTTTTACATGAAATGTTTTTGTTATGATTTCACTTCCTTTTTAAAGAAATTGAATAATACTTAATTTTTAAAGTAGTAAAATATGCGGAATATTGTTCAAAACTTTTGCAATGCCTTACTTAAATTTTTGAGGTTTTTTAATTTTTTTCCATGGTTTTATCGTAGTTCCTATCAGCGTTCCAAAGCTCAGCTCTCTAGCGTTTCTGAAAGTGCACAATGTTTCTTTTACATAACTTTACATGTATAGGGGAGGGAAATAAATTAAAATTGTCGTGTTTTTAAATTTTGTCCTATAGTTTTATCATAGTTCCTGTCTTCCAATGCTCAGCTCTCTAGCGTTTCTGGAAGTGGGTAATGTTACTTTTACATAACTTTACATTTATAGGGGAGGAGAGTAAATGAAAATATTGGGCTTTTTAAATTTTTTCCCATGGTTTTATCATAATTTCTATCAGCATTCCAATGCTCAGGTCTCTAGCGTTTCTGGAAGTGGGCAGTGTTACTTTTACATAACTTTACATTTATAGGGGAGGGAAGTAAATTTGAATTTTGGGGTGTTTTAATTTTTTTCTATAACTTTATCATAGTTACTATCGGTCTTCCAAAGCTCAGCTCTCTAGCGTGTCTGGAAGTGGGCAATGTTACTTTTACTTAACTTTACATTTATAGGGGAGGGAAGTAAATTAGAATTTTGGGGTGTTTTAATTTTTTCCTATAGTTTTATCATAGTTCCTATCAGTCTGCCAAAGCTCAACTCTCTAGCCTTTCTGGAAGTGGGCAATGCTACTTTTACATAACTTTAAATGTATAGGGGAGGGAAGTAAATTAAGATTTTGGGGTTTTTTGATTTTTTCCAGGGGGTTGGTCATAAGTTCTATGAGTCTGCTAAATTTCAGCTTTGTAGCATGTCTGAAAGTACAGTAGAATATTGATAATCTATACATGTGAGTGAGTAAGTCAGTGAGTGAGTGCCAATTTCGACATTTTTTGAAATTTCGTAACTACTTTAGTACTTTATGGAATTCCATGAAATTTAGAGGCGTTGTTAACTTCATGGAGATCTACGACTGTGCAAAGTTTGAGATTCGTAGCTCATTCCGAAGTTTTAGATACGTCAAATATCGGCTGAAATGTTTCCAGAAAAGATGGTTACGGCGCGCGAACTTGGTGAGGCACTGCCGTGCCCTCAGATTTTTGAGGGAAAAATACATTCAGTGTCTCCCCCTTGTGGCCGCCTATGTATAAATTCCGTATTTTTCATCAAAATCGAGAATTTGTCGCCTGAGCAAATATAGACGATGCGATGCGATCGTTTGCCCTAATATATTCCATTACGTCTAATGGTGAAATATGGAAATTTCAATTTTTTATGGAGTTTTCGCCTATAGACAGAGAATATATAACTTGATTGCGCCTCTTCAACAAAGTCCATATTCCGAAAATAAATTGCAAAAGGGATCGTAAAAAAGCAAAAATTTTGATTCGCACAGAGGGCATAGTTCCGCTAATGATTTTCAAATTAAATTACCAAGTAGGGTAATCTTTATAAGGTATTTTTATTAAGAGTTTTCGCCCATAAAGAACTTAATTGCGTCTATTTAACAAAATCTACATAAAACAATAATAATAAAAAGATTGACCCGCTCCGGCCCCCTTCTTCTACCGACTTTCATTAAAACTGATTTAATGTTTTATGATTTTTAATGTGCTTATCAAAATAAAACTACAGTCAAACCTCTATAACTCGAACTCCAAGGGACAACCAAATCAGTTCGAGTTGTGGAGAGTTCGACTTATAGAAATTCGAGTTAAAGAGGTTAAAATTCATATAAAAAGTGCAGGGACCACTTAAAAGGTTCGAGTTATAGAGAGGTTCGAGTTATAGAGGTTCGAGTTAGAGAGGTTCGACTTTTAATAAGATATAAATTTAGATGCCAGTGGCGCACCCAGGAATATGTCTTGGGGGGGGGGGGGGGCGAAGCCTCATGATGTCGAATTTTAAGCTATTTTTTGTGTTTTTTTCTGAAATATGTAGAAAATATGAAAAAAAATCTAAGGCTTGGGGGGCCTGGGCGCCGGAGCCCACCTCCTGGGTGGATAAAATTAGTCTTTAAATAAATGGATCCCTGACGGGTCTGATACCATATATAGCATTAATGGATTTTGGCCAAAATCTAATCAGCTCGTAAGAGTGTCGAACACTATTTTACGTAAATTTTATGAAAATCGGTTCAACGGTTTAGGAGCTATCGTGTTACGAACAGAAATTATATACACACACACATAGATAGACATCACGACGATATTGTTAAGATAGGTCAAAAATCACCCAAATAACACATTTTCAACGTTATCTGAAAAAAAAATTTCGTCAAAACTAATACCCTCTCTAGCCATTGCTACACGGGCTAGGAAGGTAAAAGCTGGAAATCAGCTTCAATGGTAAATATTTATTGTACGATGTAAGAAATCGAATCGCACTTAGCCTAGCCTAACCCTGTAGAGTGTTGTTTCAGCAATTAGCTGCATAATTAAAAGCCTAAGAACCTAATACATTATTTGCTGATTAGATTTGTGCATTATCTTATATGCTTGATTCCTGCAGGGCCGACAGCAGGGGAGCGGTTGTTTTGGAAAGTTTTGATATATTTTTTTTCTTTCAAAGCAAAAACTGCTTTTCTAGACACCGCTTTAAACAAAATAAGGTTTTTCTTAGAATATTGCATTCCCTGCAGTCAAACCTTCTTTCATTATAATTACAATACAATTTTGTTTCATTCCAAGAAGATTTTATTAACTTATTCCTGGAAAGAGAGATGTTTGCATAAAGATAAGTTTTAATTTTCCTTGGTTTTATTAAAACTTTTTATTAAAAGCCAAACAAAAGCTAAAATAAAAGCAAAACTAACCAAAGGCTTTCAAGTAAATAAAGGTCTTAAAGAAGATTGCTGTATCTCGCCTACGCTCTTCAAGATATATAACAGGTCCTTAAAGTCTGGAAGAGAAAATGCCAAAACATGGGAATTCCGTTGGATGAAATCACCTTGTATATTTTATGTTTCGCCGATGATCAGATAGTGGTGGCTCAGGATTATGATGACCTCGAATATATGACACGAAAACTAATAGAAGAGTACAATAAGTGGGGAATAGAGGTTAATCTCAATAAGACAGAGTATATGTGTATCGGGGGAATGAAACAGGATCTAATCTTAAATACCGGGAAGCGAATTCAGTCCTGTGATGAGTATAAATACTTAAGTCTAAAAATTACCGCTGACGGAACACTAGACAAAGCTATAAAAGATAGAAACGTACAAGGTAGAAAAGCAATAACTTTATTAAATGGAATAATTTGCGACCAAAGTATATCAAAACATAACAAAAAGCTTATATATAACACCATTGTAAAAAGTATTATTACATACGGCTCAGAAGTATGGCCAATCAAAGATAGAACAGAAAAATGCTTATCGCTACGGAGATGGACTATTGGAGAAGAGCAGCAGGGAAATCAAAAAGAGAAAGAGTTACAAATCAAAGAATAAGAGAAATTATGACAGTGGGTGAACGTACTTTAGTGGATGATATAAGAACAAAACAACTGGTGTGGTACGGACATTTACAAAGAATGGATGATGGAAGACTCCCTAAACAAATATTACAATGAAAACCAACTGGCCGAAGAAAACGAGGAAGGCCGAGGAGAAGCTGGAGAGAAGGAATAGACAGTGAAATAAGAATAAGAGGCCTATATGATGATGAATTATGGGCAAAAAGAAACGAGTGGAGATTGGGCATCGGAAGACGTAGAACGTTGTGAAACCGAGAAATATATGTAAAGAAGTTTTCAGTCAACGAATCACGAGCATGATTTGGAAAAGAATTTTTTGTTTTTAAATATTGAGTCTCTTTTTAACTAGATATTGAGAAATATAAAATATTATTTGAAAGCAGGTGTCGTCTGTGTCAACTTGCTGCCAGAAAAGATAATATTATTGAGAAAATACGTTGATATAAAAAAATATCTGTGAGAATGCGGCAGCCATTTTGCCCAGGTCGGGCAAAAATCGTTGACGGCCCTGATTCCTGAAAACCAGGTGCACTTAGTCTCGGCTTTAAAATGTATTTCAAACACCTTGAGTAATTTCCCAATTAAAAGCTTGTTTAGCTAAGTACTTTGCCTAATATATACTCAAGGCCAACACAAAAATAGAGGCCACGACCCTGAAAAAATCAGCTGTTCTCCCGGGGCTGAATTTTACATTGGGTCTTATGGGAGGTCAGACGTTTTTTTATGATATTTTCAAAACGGCACTACAGATTTCCGCAAAATTTCACTGAAATATTCTCAGACACCATCCCGATATTCCACCAAAGGTTTGTAAGGAAGCAACATGATTAAAAGGTTAAAATCTTCAAGATTTAGCATTCCTTATTTTGAATTCAAATTACCCGCCATGTACCACATGCCAACTGTTATATTTGACATGTATTTGACTTTGTCATATGTGATTGTCACATTCGCTTCTGCTTTAAACTTAATTTTTGTGTGAGCTAATGAATCGGCTATGAAAAAATTAGGGCTTATTATACATTTAAAAAAAATTGTTCTGCCAGAATAAAGTAAAAACAATCTCAAAAACGGCTTTATTAAAAAAAAAATCAAATATCCATGAACCGTCATTCCAACTTTAATATTTTAAAGACAATCAGCTGTGTCGTAACTTGTCCATCAAAAAAAAATCAGTCCCATTTTAAGGTAGCGATCGGCAGAATTTACTTTGTTCTTTAGTTCTTAAAAACTAATTTCACTGGCCAGGATGGTTCATTGAGCGAGTTTGTAAAGGTTTTCTAAGTCGACGCATCTAGGGTTTACGCTAGTGTCTTTTCTCTTTGTCTAGAGCGTTTAAAGCACATTCTTTCTTTGTCGAACGATTTCGCATGAGAGTTTGGACGAATCAACGGCAAGTTATGAAAGCCTCCAAAGAAGGGTTCTTTTCAGTGAGATAAGAAAGTCGTTACAAAGCATTCTTTAGTTGGTTTTCGTAGGCTTCACTTCGCTTGATTCAAGGGGGGATTTTTTTCTACTGGGAAAATATTAAATTTGTCAATTATTTTGACTTTGTACAATATTATTCTTTTTGTTATTATTTTTTTTATTTCTGATTTTGATCTTTACTTTTAAAGTTTATTTTAATTTTAAAGCTTTTTATTATTGCTGTTTCCAGTGTTTTAAATAATGTTTTTATCATTTTCTGATTTTCTTAACATCAAACATTAATCAATATAATGTCCCAAACCCAGTGGCGGCGCGTGATAAAAAGCTTTGGGGGTGCACACCAAAAAAAAAAGAAAAAAAGCGTGTCCCGTTTTCGATGGGATTAAATGGGAAACTCGGTTAATATTAAAGATAATGATTTTCTGATTCCACCTTACCGTGCTCTTTTTTTGCGCCCTTAAAAATAGCGTAATCAGATTTTTGCTATACCCCGTAGTTTCGCTAATACAGGAAGTTTTTGAAAAAAATTGTATTTTTAATAATCCCTTGTATCTCGCTTATTTTGCGAGATATTTTTATTCTGTAAAAACCTTTTTATGGCAACTTTTTTAGAAGAAAATAACGACGTTGTCAACTTTTTAAAATATTGTTTAGTTTTTGAGATATGGTATTTGTTTCGGTTTCGCAAAAAACCTTTTTTTTTTTTTCTTTTAATCTAATTTTTATTATTTTTTCAGAACATTTTATTTTTATTTTTAAAACTCATATTTTGGGTTACAATTGGGTATAATTGGGTTGTAGTTTTACTCAATAGGTTAAGTTAAATTTAAAACTTACAAACTAGCTATAAACTATCAATTTGGCATAGTTTAATATTTAAATTCCAAACGCATTTAATAATATATTTCTAATTTTAATTCAATCCTCATATTACTACCGCCCTCTGCATATTTTAATTTAAATCGCGTTTTTATTCTTTTTAATAAAATTAGAATTCTAAATTCTTTATATTAGAAGTGATGCGATTTTCCTATAGAGGGCGAAGAAACACGCCGCAAAAACAAGACAGAACCTAAAAGGGAGTCGACATTCAGACACGCTCTCGATCGGAATATTTTGAACGATCAACGCTTTTATAAAAAATGGTGAACTCTAAAAACCATTAAATTCCTCTAAAACTCCAAACATTTAAACTCGGGAGTGCTGGACCGCTATAGAAGACTTCTGGCGAATCTGGTGCACCAGTTGGAAGAGATCAAGACATCACCGGTAAGTCCCTCTCCTATAAGATCGCATCATTAATATTTTTCTATTATTTCGCTCTTAAATAGTCAACATATACCAATATTATTTTTATGTCTCAATTAAATTTCACTTCAGAAAGGTACGATTTCGCGTGCGTTCCTATACCCTTCAAATGAAAGCGAAGGACTTGTCTAAATACAGTCCGCTAGGTAAACCACAATTTTTTGAGCTATCGGAGTGAGACATATTTTTGATCACTTCGATCGCCGGATTTTGATTTTTATTAATTTGAAATTAAAAAATCATCCTTTCTAAAGTGAAACGCAGGTAATATTGGTAATAACATGAGGACTGTTTTTTACAAGAATTTTTAAATCTTAAAATATAAAAATATAAATTTATTTACTGCTCGTGTAGTAGGTATCGCCATATCAGTTTTTTTTTATAAAATCCTTGGTCTCGACACTTTAACAAAAAAGGTTTATTCGGTTGTTTTGGATCACTGATCTGAGGTCACCTCGCTATACACATAAACGCATATATTTTCAGGAATTCTTTCAGTGGTATACTGAAAAAATGACTACGTTTATATCGCTTCTATAAATATTTTTAAAAAAATTATAAAAATATTTTTAAATTATCTTCGCTTTTAAAATAGCTTTGATTTACAGTTTAATTTTAATAAACGCTTTTTATAAACGCTTTTTATAAACGCTTTTGATATTCGCTTTTAATATACGCTTTTATTATAATACAAAATGGCAGCTGAGAAAATCAAGAAAATTAAAGTTTTTCGAGATATGGAGGAATCCAATGTTAATGAAATTTTAGCAGTAGCCCTAGAAGCTAAAACTGACGCCACAAAACGCAATACTTTTAAAATTCGCTTTGAAGAACTTGAAGATATTCGCGCGGAGTTTTCAAAAAAGCACTCTACTTTGCTAAATGAAATTTTTGCTGATAAAAATGAAGTCGAATCAGCTAGGAAAAAACTTCACGATTTTCAGAAAAGTGTCACGCAAATTCAAGAAATTTTTAATGATCTTTTTCAAACTTCTGCACAGGCTTCTAGTGGCAATCGCCGTCTTACCATGAATCCACATTCTCCGGGTGGTTCGCAACAAAATGACAATATGTCTTATCATTTACCGAGGATCGATTTAATTAAATTTAATGGAGAATTGAATCAATTTCCAGCTTTTTATGATTTGTTTAAAAGCTTGATTCACGACAATCCAAATATTCCAAATATGCAAAAATACTCTTTGCTTGTAACAAATTTGGAAGGTCCTCCAAAAGAATTGGTCACTCAATTACCCCTCTCAGACGCGAATTATCCTATTGCTTTTGAACAATTAGTAAAACGCTATAAAAATGATCGCCTCTTAGCCCAAACATATTGGAATGCCATTGAAAACGCTCCAAAAGTTAATTCTGAAGACCCTTTAGCTCTCAGAAATCTACTTGATATTTTTACAAAAAATCTCGAGGCTCTTAAAACAGTTGGTTTAGAACCTGATTTTTGGGATTTTATTTTAGCGCAAAAACTGCTTAAATCGGTTGACCATAATATTCAAACCCGCTTTGAATTTTTTCACGGAAAACCTACGGAAATTCCTTCCTATAGGAGTATCTACAATTTCTTTGATCAACATTGCAATGCTCTTTTTACTGTAAACGCTAGTTCCTCATTTAATATGGAAGTTTCTCTTAGAAATAAACCCGCAAAATCGCACAATAATAATTTTAAAACGCAATCCACGCATCAATATAACACGCGACAATCTCCACGTGCCTTTTTTGGTACAAATAATTCGCCGCAAAATCAAACCCCTCATAAATTAAAATGCCCTATTTGCTCAAGCGATCACGCTTTAAGTTTATGTCCAAATTACGTTTCTAAGTCTCCTCAAGAAAGATTTAATTTTCTGAAGGATAAAAAATGGTGCATAAATTGTACTTCTAATATGCATCGCACTTTCCAATGCAAAAGCACACATTCATGTCGATTTTGCCGGAAACGACACCACAGTTCTTGTCACTTTAATACTCTCGATATAAACGCACCCACTGCCACTGAAACAATTTCAGGCGTCGCGACGTCCAGCAGCGAAGCGCGCATACAGCAACAACCAACGGTCGAAAATTTCCAAAATAACGGTGGTGCATGCTATTCGTCTTATATGAATAATTCCGCTGTACTTTTATCAACCGCGATTTTTGAAATCAAAGATGTTAGGGGAAATTTTCAGACTGTTAGGGGAGTTTTGGATACTGGGTCGCAGCTCTCATTTTTATCCTTGAAATGTGCAAATAAATTAGGGTTACCCCGCGTATACGTGACTACTGAAGTCCAGGGGATTGGTGACACACATTTACAGTCAAAATTGGGTTCTGTAAATTTAATTATCAGGCCTTGTAATGACACGCAAACTTTATCGGTTAATACTATAATTTTGCCGCAAATATGCTCTTCAGTTCCTAGCAGTGAGATTAAAATAAATGACTGGAAAATAGTTAAAAATTTGAATCTCGCGGACCCGAACTTTTATAGACCGGGAGCTATTGACATTTTAATCGGAGCTGATTTGTTTCCTTATATAATTCAAGATGGACGAATTTTTGGAAATAATCAGGAACCGATTGCGCTAAATACCATTTTTGGTTATATTTTAATGGGAAAAGTTAATTCTCTCGCTACGCAGCAAATTTCACAATCATTTTTTTGTCAAATTTCAAATAAAATGCTAAATGATTCGCTTATAAAATTTTGGGAAATAGAAAATATCCCTGAAACGAAACGTATTCTTTCACCTCAAGATGATATGTGTGAAAAAATATTTCAAAATACGGTATCTCGTAATGATGAAGGACGCTATATTGTAACTCTTCCTTTTCGCGATAATATTGAACCGATTTTTCCAAATAGTCGTGATCTTGCGCTAAAGAGGTTTCTCTCGCTAGAAAGAAGGTTAATAAAAATGCCGGAAACTTATAAAAAATATTCCGATTTTATGGAAGAATATTTAACACTGGATCACATGGAATTAATCGAAAACCGGGAAGTTACAGAAAAAAGTTATTACATTCCTCATCATCATATTGAACGCCCTGAAAGCTTATCAACTAAGCTTCGAGTCGTTTTTAATGCGAGTACAGTTATGCAATCAAATAACCAAAACCTCTCCTTAAATGATACTCTTTACGCTGGTCCTAAATTGCAAAAGGACATTTGCAGCATTTTACTTAATTTTCGATTACACGAAGTAGCTCTTTGTTGCGACATTTCTAAAATGTTTCGTGGAATCTTAATTGCACCTCAGCACCAGGATTATCAAAGAATCCTGTGGCGTTCTAATAACTCTGAACCTATTCGCGATTATCGTCTAAAAACTGTGACATACGGTACTACCCCCGCTCCTTATTTAGCTCTTAGAGTTTTACAGCAATTGGCTGAAGATGAAAAACAAAATTTTCCTCGCGCTTCTCAAGTCTTAATGTCTGACAATTTTGTCGATGACTTTGTAACTGGCGCTAGCTCCGTACAAGAAGCTATTTCGCTTCAAAAAGAGCTATCTTGTTTGCTTAACTCTGGAGGCTTTAAGCTTCATAAATGGGCTAGTAATAACAAAAAAGTTTTAGAAAACTTGTCTGAACCCGATATAAACCCAACCGCGCTTTCTTTAGATACGGACGAGACCACTAAAATTTTAGGTCTTAGATGGCAGCCTTGTTCTGATTATTTTTCTTACTCGGTAGAACCCTTGAGTCGCGAATGTACCAAACGCAATATACTTTCTGAAATTTTTAAAATATATGACCCTTTAGGTTGGCTCGCGCCAGTAACCATTTTAATAAAATGTCTAATTCAAGAATTTTGGAAACTTAAATTAGACTGGGATTCCGAAGCACCTGTTGAAATTATTCGACTTTGGGAACGTTATAAATCGGAACTACCCTTACTCAAAGATTTTCGCTTGCCTAGATTTATAAATAGTTTTTCTGGTAATGCACGCATTGAAATAATCGCATTTTCGGACGCTAGTAATAAAGCTTATGCCGGAATAGTATATTTACGCGTTATTTACAAAAATGAAATATCAGTTTACCTTTTATGCTCTAAAACTAGAGTTGCTCCTCTCAAATTTACAAGTATTGCAAGACTTGAATTAGCCGCTTGTAATCTTGTGGCTGATTTAGTTCACTTTGTTTTAACCACCTTTGAGTCCCGCTTGAAAATACATCAAGTTTTTGCTTTTAGTGACTCACAAGTAGCACTTTCTTGGATAAGAGCGCACCCTTCTAGGTGGAAAACGTTCGTTCAAAATCGTGTTACACAAATTCAAGATAAAGTACCACCCAAAAATTGGTCATACATCTCAACGTCACAAAACCCCGCAGATGTTGCTTCAAGAGGAGTTTATCCCAGTGAATTAATTAATCACAAATTATTTTTTAACGGCCCTGATTTTTTGAGAAAATCTTATGAATACTGGCCTAAAGCCTGTGAACAAAATGACTCTCCTGAAACTCTTTTAGAGGAGAAATCATTGCCTAATTTAACTTTAATTGCAACGCAAAATACAGCTCCTAATTTTTTGGACACGCTTTTAAGGGAAAACTCTAATTTTTCTAAAATGTGTAGAGTTTTAGCCTATGTTTTACGCTTTTTAAATAATAAATTTTTCTTAAAACCGCCTAATTTAAAAATTAATGAAGATTTTCTGACATTTGTTGAAATAACAAACGCAATTCATTTACTCATAAAAAATGAACAGTCAATTTATTTCTCAGAAGAAATTCACGCTTTAAAAAACAACTTAAAACTAAATAAATCAATGCAAAAATTAAATTTATTTTTAGATCCTCACGATTTAATCAGAGTAGGGGGTAGATTGCATCACTCCTCTCTGCAATATG
The DNA here is from genome assembly GCA_963576565.1 of Aspidapion aeneum. Lineage (NCBI taxonomy): Eukaryota > Metazoa > Arthropoda > Insecta > Coleoptera > Brentidae > Aspidapion > Aspidapion aeneum. The sequence continues at coordinate 120,209,613 of OY755041.1, forward strand.
ACAAGAAACATCAAATTTTATTACCACGCAAGAGTAAACTCACCCTCATGATTATCGAACATTTCCATATAAAATATCTTCATGCAGGAGTGAGGACGGTACATTTTTTGCTTAGTCAATTGTACTGGATCATTGCCGCAAAACGCGAAATTGCACATGTTTTATCAACTTGTATAATATGTTTTAAATGCAATCCTAAGTCGGTTCAGCCTATGATGGGTTCATTACCGTTTCCCCGCGTATCTCAGTTGAGAGCATTTTTGCACACCGGTGTTGACTACGGAGGTCCAATAAATATAGTCATGAGTCGACATCGTGGAAATCGTACTACGAAGGCTTACATATGTCTGTTTGTTTGCCTAAGTACTAAGTGCATTCATATAGAAATAGCAAGCGATTTGACCGCTGATTGTTTTACTGCTGCGCTTCGCAGATTTGTTGCGCGCCGAAACTACGTATCCGATTTGTATAGTGATAATGCCACTAACTTTTTATCAGCTAACCGCAAGCTTTTACAGCTTGATTCTACGCGTCCCATTAAATGGCATTTTATCCCGAGTAATAGTCCAAATTTTGGAGGACTTTGGGAGTCAGGAATCAAGTCAGTTAAAAAACACTTAATCCGCTTAATAGGACATCAAATATTAACTTTCGAAGAACTATACACTGTAACTTGTCAAATCGAAGCTATTTTAAACTCGCGTCCTCTCACTGAAATTTCTAGCGATACAAATGATATTTCCGCGCTGACCCCAGGTCACTTTTTATCTCTGGAACCGCTAAGTGCCGTTCCTGACGCAAACTTTATTGATATTAAAATAAATCGTCTCACGCGTTGGCAGCTCCTCCAACGAATCCACCAAGATTTTTGGAGACGCTGGCAACAAGAGTATCTCCATACTCTACAACAAAGGAGTAAGTGGTTGGAACCCACTTCAACTCCTGAAGTTGGACGCTTAGTTATAATTAAAAACGATTTATTACCGCCCCTTCAGTGGCAACTCGGCAGAGTGGTTGAAATTTTTCCCGGTAAGGATGGGATAAATCGAGTAGCCTCTGTCAAAACCAAGGATAGTTTGTTAAAGAGACCAATCTCTAAACTGTGTCCTTTACCTATTGGCCCCTTGGAAAATGCATAGCATTTTCGGCCGCCAGTATGTTTCGGTTTCGCAAAAAACCTTTTTTTTTTTTTCTTTTAATCTAATTTTTATTATTTTTTCAGAACATTTTATTTTTATTTTTAAAACTCATATTTTGGGTTACAATTGGGTATAATTGGGTTGTAGTTTTACTCAATAGGTTAAGTTAAATTTAAAACTTACAAACTAGCTATAAACTATCAATTTGGCATAGTTTAATATTTAAATTCCAAACGCATTTAATAATATATTTCTAATTTTAATTCAATCCTCATATTACTACCGCCCTCTGCATATTTTAATTTAAATCGCGTTTTTATTCTTTTTAATAAAATTAGAATTCTAAATTCTTTATATTAGAAGTGATGCGATTTTCCTATAGAGGGCGAAGAAACACGCCGCAAAAACAAGACAGAACCTAAAAGGGAGTCGACATTCAGACACGCTCTCGATCGGAATATTTTGAACGATCAACGCTTTTATAAAAAATGGTGAACTCTAAAAACCATTAAATTCCTCTAAAACTCCAAACATTTAAACTCGGGAGTGCTGGACCGCTATAGAAGACTTCTGGCGAATCTGGTGCACCAGTTGGAAGAGATCAAGACATCACCGGTAAGTCCCTCTCCTATAAGATCGCATCATTAATATTTTTCTATTATTTCGCTCTTAAATAGTCAACATATACCAATATTATTTTTATGTCTCAATTAAATTTCACTTCAGAAAGGTACGATTTCGCGTGCGTTCCTATACCCTTCAAATGAAAGCGAAGGACTTGTCTAAATACAGTCCGCTAGGTAAACCACAATTTTTTGAGCTATCGGAGTGAGACAGTATTTATCATAAAAAAATTAAATACGGACCTGGATTATTATTTAATATTACTATTTTGATTGGTTTCATGCTAGTCTTATCATAAAATAATAAAATATTAAAAAATTTTTGTTTTAAGGTAAAAAAAAATTGCTTGTTAAACAATTTTTAGTTTAACTGTTTTGATACTTAGCATATTAAAATGGTTTTACGTTAATTTACAGATTTATTTGAAACAAAGTCTACGAAAAATACAAAAATAAAACAAATTATAAAAAATAACTAATTTGTTCTGATTACCATTATGTGTAAGACATTGTTGGCATTTTTGAGTAATTTTTCTTAACGCATTTTGCATAAAAATATTTCTGCCATTTAAATATTGGGATTTTGTTGCTTGAATGAAGCAGTCAAACATATCACATTTTTCAAAATCTGGATATGGTCGATTTCTAGCCAGTTTAAAATAATTGTAAGCCATCCACAAAAATCACAAGTAAAATGACAATGTCAATTCCACGCTTTTGTTTTGTAAATTTCACGACCTGCTGTGCTACCATCAAATAATTAGTAGGATATAACGTTTTAAGGTTTTTACTTTATTTATAAATCTTTTAATTATCATTTTAAAACAAATAAACTAAAAATCGTTCAACTAGTGTGTCTTGCAATTTTTGATTTATAATTACGTTGGAAATTTCCAGGTTCGGACTATAATTTTTTTTTTCAAATATTAAATAGTTTTTTTAACCTTAAATCAAAAAAATATTAAAGTTTTATCATTTTAAGGTAATAATAGCATGAAACCAATCAAAGTAGTAATAAAAAAAATCCAGGTCCGTATTTAGTTTTTTTATGATAAATACCATTTCAACTAAACAATATTTTAAAAAATTCACAATGTCATTATTTTGCTCTAAAAAAGTTGCCGTAGAAAGGTTTTTACAGAATAAAAATATCTTGCAAAATAAGCGAGATACAAGGAATTAATTAAAATGCAATTTTTTCAAAAACTCCCTGTATTAGCGAAACCACGGGGTATAGCAAAAATCTGATTACACCATTTTTAAGGGCTCCAAAAAAGAGTACGGTAAGGTGCAATCAGAAAATCGATATCTTTAATAATAACCGAGTTTCCCATTTAATCCCATCGAAAATGGGACACGCTGTACTGTGGACTAAAATTTTTCTACAAACCAGCAACACCAGCTTTTTCCATTAAAACTACGATGAAACTAATGGATCGTACACATCCTATACATATATACATAAACTAAAAATATGCTGACCAAAATTTATGCCACTCCAACCAAGCTCTAACATGCATTAATGCCGAAAGTTTTTGAAGTTCAGAACTCTAGCTGCGCAGCGGTGCTTAGCCCGTAAAATTTATTTAACCTGGTTGAATTTTTAAAATTTTTGTGTGAGGATACTCCCCGGAAAGAGAGAGTATTCGAACATGTTTGTAATTTTTTAAAAAATAATTGTTTGTAAAAAAACTGCGATTGCGAAAAAATATTTTTTACTAAACAGTTTTTGGAGAGAGAGTCATCAGCTCACAACAGTTCCCAACGGCGGTTTTGGAACAAAAGTCTGGGGAGGAGGGGGGGGGGGGGTAATCGTGAAACGGTGAACGTAAAGAAACGCACAGTTTTTTTGCGAAAATGAAATATTCGCACAGGAAAAAACGCTACACAGAAAAAGCGCGCAAAGAAAAAAGCGCACATAGTAAAACAGCGCACAGGGAAATCAAACAAAGAAACGTTTTGACGGATGGAAAAATAATAATGAAATACAGTGAAGTCCGCTTATAACGAACCCGTTTATAGCGAACTTCTGGTTAATACGAACCTTTTTTCTTTATACGAAAAGTCATCCATAAATACTCATGTATTGTCTTACTGGTTATAACGATCCCGCTTATAGCGAACTTCCGGATATAGCGAACCTAATTTTAATAATCTAGAATATGTATTTTTCTTTTAAAACGAACTTTATATAAGCAGACAATGGGCGTTTTCACACTAGACGATACGGCAACGACACGAATGGTTGCAAAGACATGCACAAGACCCAGAATATGATCACGAGTATGAATTCGATAATGAAATGCTTGATTTAGTAGAAGAACAAGCTAAGAGAAAAATATGTGACTTCGATTTTAACGATTATGTGACAATTGATAAAGACATTGTAGCAAGAGAAACGTTGACTGATGAGCAAATTATAATCTCTCCGTAACCTCAAACATGGTTTCAAGTGATAATGACGAAGATAATGATGATCCTGTTCAAGATAATTCTGTTGAAGTCACTAAGGTTTATGTTCCAACCATTCGTGAAATGGAAAACAAAATTTCGGAAACTCGTAATTTTTTGGAATCACGCCAAGTTCCTGATAAAATATGGGCATCATTTTGTCACCTTGAAAGCTATATAAACAGGGAATATTTTTCAAGTAGAAATGTACAAACAAAAATGATAGATTTCATAATAATAAAAAAAAATTTTTGGCTTCTTTTATGTATGTATTACATACCACCATATTATGTACTTTACATATTTATATGTATAACAATAATAATAAGCGTCTTTATTCATCTGTATTTTGCCTTTTTCTAAAAATATAAAAATTTATAGTATTTTTTGTAATATTTTTAGTATTCTTAATCTTGGATACTATTAAAAAAAGAAACAAAAAAAATTTAACAAAATTTATTTGTTACTGTTTATAACGAACCTCGGATATAACGAACCCTATTTAGTACATTTTTGAGGTTCGTTATATCCGGACTTCACTGTAAATGTAAATATTTAGATTTAGAATGGTACCTATTGTTACAGGTTACTTAATGGAGGTGTTGAAAAAGTAACTATTCGTTACTCGAGTACTCGTTACTCGACAAAAAACGGAGTAATGAATACCGATCGGAAAATTAAATGATTACTTTCGTTACTTTCATTCCTTCGATTATTTTAGTATTTGTCTCTATTTTTATTTACTTTTAGATTTTAAGTATGTATTTCTTTGTATATAGGGCATTAGATTTTTAAAACAACACAGAACAGTTCCTACGTAATTCCCACTTTTATTTTTAGCTCACACATATTCTATACTACAGTAGTGTGAGCCAGTGGCGTATATAGAAAAAAGTTTCGGGGTGGGCCCGAGACAGTTTTGGGGGGGGCCCGAGACCTCATGAGGGTGTATTTTATGCTATTTTATGTTTGTATTCATAAAATATGTGAAAAATATCCAAAAAAATCTTAGCTTCGGGGGGTATATTTTAAAAATTAGAGTTTAAGTGAAAATATGGCATGTGTAATATCAAACGAAAGGTATTTGAGTCTGGAGTTTAACAAAATACATTTTAGTTTTTGCTTTTTTTTTGGGAGGGGGTAGATTTCAAAAATTTGAGTTTAAGTCAAAACATGGCTTGTGTGGTATCAAACAAAAGGTAATTTAGTCTGGAGTTGAATAAAATATATTACAGTTTTTAGTTATATTAGCTAACACGTACACTATAACACACGTACACTATAACTATAGTACCTAGTGTGAGCTAGGGGCCCATATATTGACAGAGTATTTTACTAGGCGCCATTTCAAAGAGATCTATTACTATGTTGTAAATTCGACAGAAGTATTTAGTCTCCGCATCAAAAGAAAAAAGGTAATTCCCCAGCTGTAGAGTACGTTGTTGCCAACATACTAAATAATATGTATGCCTATATTGTCGTCGTCCCGTTTTCAGAGGTTCGCGTTCGGTTAAGGGATGTTTTAGAATTGTTTAACCAAAAAAAAATTGTCCGCGTCCCCCCCTCCAAGCCTTGGATTTTTTTACATATTTTCCACATATTTCATAAAAAAACACAAAAAATATCTTTAAATTCGATATCATGAGGCTTCGAGCCCCCCCCCCCCCCCCCACGAGGCCTCGGGCCCCCCTCCAAGACATATTCCTGGGTGCGCCACTGTTAAATAAGGAGTTGACCTAACATTTAAGCCAAAAAAATCTTTTGTAAAGCAAAGTCAAGCTTTTAATAATTTGCAAAATGGAGTTTTCCACCTCGAACATTTTGACCCTTATACGTATAATAAAACAATAAGCAGCTAATTTCGACATATTTCTTTGTTATATTCAACTCGCTCTTTATGAAATGAAATACGTTTTAATTAAATCTTCATAAATCCCCATTTCACCACAAAACTCCCCATCTAGCGTACACGTCACGCTCTTCTCAAAGGTTTACCACATCTACCCTAGAAATACCGCAACACCCTGTACATACATTTTAATTTACTTGTATTACAACCTTTTGCATGTTCCATTTTTCACAATATACATTACAATTCTTGAGCCCTGGTATTATTTCCGTTGATTCTTATGTAAGACGACGCCCTGAATCCAAATATAGCTTGCGTTTTCCTCTACCACCTACCATTTTTGAGGAAGCAGCCCTTTTACCTATTTTTATCATTTTTCGATAATAATAATCATAACAAAAACATTTCATGTAAAAAAAAAGCCAAGTGCGAAAATGGCATTCCGTAAAAAAATTAAGATAAAAGTAAAGCCAAGTTCTCCAATACAAATTTCAAAATGTAAGGTTCTTACTAGTTTGGAACTTTGCTATTACAGCCAAACTTCTTTATGTTTAATTTAGTACTGTGTCTAAGAGTCATTACAGCCGTAATAGCCAAAGTAAGAACCTTTCATTTTGAAATTTGTATTGGAGAACTTGGCTTTACTTTTATCTCAATTCTTTTTACTGAATGCCATTTTCGCGTACTTGGCTTTTTTTTACATGAAATGTTTTTGTTATGATTTCACTTCTTTTTTAAAGGAATTGGATAATACTTAATTTTTAAAGTAGTAAAATATGCGGAATATTGTTCAAAACTTTTGCAATGCCTTACTTAAATTTTTGAGGTTTTTCCATTTTTTTCCATGGTTTTATCGTAGTTCCTATCAGCCTTCGAAAGCTCAGCTCTCGAGCGTTTCTGAAAGTGCACAATGTTACTTTTACATAACTTTACATGTATAGGGGAGGGAAATAAATTAAAATTGTCGTGTTTTTAAATTTTGTCCTATAGTTTTATCATAGTTCCTATCAGTCTTCCAATGCTCAGCTCTCTAGGCGTTTCTGGATGTGGGTAATGTTACTTTTACATAACCTTACATTTATAAAGAAGGAGAGTAAATGAAAATATTGAACTTTTAAATTTTTTCCCAATGTTTCTATCATAATTTCTATCAGCATTCCAATACTCAGCTCTCTAGCGTTTCTGGAAGTGGGCAATGTTAGTTTTATATAAATTTACATTTATAGGAGAGGGAAGTAAGTTAAAATGTTGGGGTTTTTAAATTTTTTCATATAGTTTTATCATATTGTCTTTCAGTCTTAAAAAGTTCAGCTCTCTAGCGTTTCTGGAAGTGGGCAGTGTTACGTTTACTTAACTTTACATTTATAGGGGAGGGAAGTAAATTAGAATTTTGGGGTGTTTTAATTTTTTTCTATAGTTTTATCATAGTTCCTATCAGTCTGCCAAAGCTCAACTCTCTAGCATTTCTAGAAGTGGGCGATGCTACTTTTACATAACTTTAAAAGTATAGGGGAGGGGAGTAAATTAAAATTTTGGGGTTTTTGCAGGGGTTTGGTCATAATTTCTATCAGTCTGCCAAATTTCAGCTTTGTAGCATGTCTGGAAGTACAGTAGAATATTGATGATCTATACATGAGTGAGTGAGTCAGTGAGTGAGTGGCAATTTCGACGTTTTTTGAAATTTCGTAACTACTTTACTATTTTATGTAATCCATGAATCTTGGAGGGGTTGTTAACTCCATGGAAATCTACGACTGTGCAAAGTTTGAGATTCTTAGCTCATTCCGAAGTAGAGTTTTAGGTAGGTCAAATATCGGTTGAAATGTTTCAAGAAAAGATGGTTACGGCGCGGCGCGCTAACTTGGCGAGGCACTGCCGTGCCCTCAGATATTATTATCGACATAAATTTAAATTTTTAAGTATAAAGAAAGTTATTTTATTAGGGGGCTTGGGAACCCCCCCCCCCCCCGTAAGCCTTAGATTTTTTTACAGATATTCCACATATTTCATAAAAAAAAACACAAAAAATAGCTTAAAATTCGACATCATGAGGCTTCAAGCCCCCCTAAGAGGCGTCGGGCCTCCCCAAGACATACTTCTGGGTGCGCCACTGATAAATAAGAACTTTCGTGCCTTCACTTGGTGCTTGCTTTCCTTTTATACCATTAGGTAATTACAACCCTCTCGTTTCAAAAACCAGCAGTACTCCGCCAACATGATTGCATTTCAATTCCCTGACATCCTCTTTTCCAACATAACGATGTCTTGATGAAACCGTTACCCGTATTCATCCGAGACTGCTCCTACATTTTCAGGAAAGAAGTCCAGATGCGAGTAAAGGAAGTGCATTTTAAGTGACACGTTACATCCCATGGCCTTGTACGCCAAGAGCAATTCCTCGACCTGAGTGACATAATTACTTTTATGGTTCTTACACACGTTTTGGAATGCAAACCAACCTCGTTTTTCTTTTTGATTCAGGTGCTCAATCAACGTCGAATCTTGAAAAAGTTGTCTAATCTGGGGTTTTTCGTCCTTATGGGACTCCTCAGAACACTGCTTGGTCAATGTGACACTCTTGCGAAGTTAATTAGACGGTTTTGTCTCTAATCCTATGTAAATAGTGAGAAAACTCTCGCAAGTAGCGCCATCTACCAAGATACGAGAGAAACCAAAACAAGAGCAGGCAAAAATAAACTGCTCTACATATCAATCAATGAAATGATCGATTACAAATAAAAAGAAAGAAACTAATCCGTGACCTACGAGAGCTCTTCTGCCTTTCAGGCTAGGTCAACACTTATTGTGTTTTTACCCGCCATTAGACACGTGAGCGTCAGTCAGCGGAACTTTTAAGCCAAATAATACTAACAAACGTAAAATTTAGTAACAAACGTGAAATTTCGTACCCGTGAATTTAAAAATCAAACAAGTTTAATGGCTAATCGGGCAAAAAGGAGTTTTTTGTTTCCCTTATATTTTTCCGTGGGTAGCTTGAAAGCTTAACCTCACGGGGGTCCAAGATCTAATGGACACCTAATAAGTGTTGACAGGTAACCGTTTCGTCCTTATGGGACTCCTCAGAACACTGCTGGTCAAGTCACAAATCTTGCGAAGTTAATCAGACGGTTTTGTCTCTAATTAAATGTAATTAGTGAGCGAACTATAGCAAGAGGCGCCATCTACCGAGATACGAGAGAAACAAAAAGCCAAAAGCAGGAAAACCACTGCTATACAATATCGATCAATGAAAAGATCGAATGCAAATAAAAGATAACAACTATAATCCGTGACCTACGAGAGCTCTTTGTCTTTTCAGGCCGGATCAACGCATTTTGCATTTTTACCCGTCATCAAGACAGTGAGCGTCAATCAACGGAATTTTTAAGCCAAATAATACTAACAAACGTAAAATTTAGTAACCGTAAATTTAAAAAAAAATCAAAATCAAAGTTTCTTGGCTAATCGGGTAAAAAGGAGTTTTTCTTTCTCTCAGATAAAAAATAAAGTTGGCTAATGGAGTGCGTACAAAAAGCAGCCGATTTCTACATCTTATCATTTCTTTGTTACATTCAACTTCCTCTTTTCATAATAAAACATGTTTTAATTAAATCCGGAAAAATCCCCGTTTCGCCACAAAATTCCCCCATCGAGCGTATGCGTCACGCCCTCCCCATAAGATTTACCGCATTGACTCGGTTGACAGGCAGTATCTGGAGAGTCTTTTTCACCCCTTACAAAATGGTTATTGTCCAGATATCTGGATTTGGTCCACGTCGATTCCTGGCTGGGACATTTCGAATCCAAAAAGCCAGATAACAATATAGGGTTAGCGGAAAAAGAAACGAAATAGCCTAGGAACAAATATAACAAAATATTTGAATCCCTTTTCTCAAAAATGTATGCTTTGCTATATCGGAGTCTATACAAGCAACTTCTCTCACTTTTGATAATATTTTTTTATACTGAGACTTTCCCATCCATACTAAAGTCGGTAACAAGACGCTAGCGCTACCAAGTCCACTTCCAATCCCTGGCTTCGCATGCGTAGATCTACCAATATTATTTACCTCATGTATTAGAATCGATGTACAGGGTGATTTTCATTTGAATGATTCTAAACACATGAAAATAGAAAGTTTCAAAAACCTAACCTAACGAAACCTAATCAGATCTAACCGAACCGAACCAAAGCAAACTAAACCAATATTTTTTTTCAAAAAAAAAAACTTTCCTGACTTCCTACCTGGGATGCTAGAGGATGTGAATCCGAACCGGACCGTACCGAACCGAACCTATCCAAACCTAACCCTACCCAACTAAACCTAATTAGCAGTACGTGTTGTAGTTTAGTTTGGTTAGGTTAGGTTTGGTTCAGTTTAGTTAGGTTCGGTTTGGTTCGGTTCGGATTCACATCCTCTAGGATCCCGGGCAGGAAGTCAGGAAAGTTTTTTTTTGGTTCGGTTAGATTTGATTAGGTTTTGTTTGGTTAGGTTTTTGAAACTTTCTATTTTCATGTGGTTAGAATCATTCAAGTGAAAATCACCCTGTATGCATCTATTCTAAGACATGAGGTAAATAATATTGGTAGATCTGCGCTTGCGAAGCCAGGGATTGAAAGTGGACTTGGTAGCGCTAGAGTCTTGTAAGTCGGTACGCTGTATGAAGTCCACTTTGCAATAAAATTTCTTGAGCAGGTAAGTCGGTGGTTCTCAAACAATAAATTATATTTTTGGAACATGACAAATTCATTTTCACTAGTAATAGAGGTTAAATTATTTCCGAAAATTTTTTCGAGCTAATGAATATTTTGAAAATTATAATTTTCTGAAAATATTCATTAGCGAGAAAAAATTTACGGATTTAATTTAACCTCGCGTGGTATTCGGTAAGAAAATTCCACACCAAATTGATTAAATTTAAAATTTATTTTTTGACTCACCAATGCCCATTTTTTCTTCGACAAGACACCAAAAAACATAGTTTTGATTGACTTAATTATTTAGGTACTATGGCAACTAATATTTTGTCATTCTACCTACCTAAATTAAAAACTAAAAGCTGATTTATTATTTTTATGACTACAACAAGAATAGTTTAAAATGTTTTCCTTACTTCATTTTCATATACTTACGTTCATGAACAAATTTAGATTCGTCGCATTTTCAGCACCAATTAGATTAATTTATAGTTTCATGAAAATACCAGTTCAGAATGTAAAATATTTTACTCTCTTATTTTATATCAATTTTGGGTTACTACAAGTGGTAGAAGATTATAATTTTATCAATTTTTACATAGGTACAGCGTGTCCCATTTTCGATGGGATTAAATGGGAAACTCGGTTATATTAAAGATATTGATTTTTTCTACGACCGTGCATATATACCCACTTTCCCGCACGCATTTTAGTTTTGAAAGCATCACTTTCCCGCCCTAGTGCGGGAAAATCACTTTCCCGCACTAGTGCGGGAAAGTAAAACTATGCCAATTTTGGAGTTATTCTATAGGTTTATACCTCAAAAGTCGTAACTATCGACTTGGTACAGTGTAGGGAATTTAGCAGATAGGCAATCTGATGAATTATAGCTCATTTCAAGTTTTTTATTCAATTTTAAAAAAAACAGAATAATGGATTTTTTTAAATATTTCTGCATACCCCCCGTATAGTCATGTCATACAACAACTATCAAGCCAAGCTGTGACAGGTGCTTGGTCCAGTTTGCTATGGCAACCAAGTTATGTTATTGTTACTCAAACGTCAAAGCTAGTCAAAGAGCGTCTCTGAAGTGACAGAACTGCCTTTTATTTTGAATAAAATGGATTTTTCAATGGACTGTGCATTTTGCAGGCTGCTGAAGATGGAATGGTGAGCTGCTACCTGCCAAATCGAGACAAAGGTACGAAAAACAGTACAATCATTTCGTGACATGGTGTAAGGAGAAAGGGGTGAGAATCTACAAAGAAGAAGTCTTCTTGGCATACTTCCTAGACGTGAGCAAGGTCTTGAAATCGAATACCTTATGGTCACGCTATTCCATGGTGAAAAGCTTGGTTAAAATTAAGCAAAATCTGGACATAAGCAGATTCCGCAAGCTAACATCGTTTCTTAAACAAAAAAATGTTGGTTTTCGAGCACAGAAGGCGCAAGTTTTCACCAAAGATGATATATCGCGGTTTATGTTAGCTCCTGATGAGATTTATTTGATGATTAAAGTGAGTACCATTTTTGCTTTGGCTGGTGCTCTCCGCAGGGCGGAGCTTTTAAATATCACTCTGGATGACATACAGGATAAAGGAAGTCTGATCGTTGTTAAGATCTCCGACACTAAAAATCATTCCTCAAGATCCTTCGTTTTATCCGAAGAAATAAATAATGGATCTTTTTTGATGCTGTATAGAAAGTACGCAAATTTGAGACCTCCTACTACTCCGCACCGCCGGTTTTTCATTTATTATAAAAAAGGAAAATGTTCCAATCAGTGTGTAGGAGTGGACACTTTTGGAAAGATGCCATCAGAGATCGCTGCATATTTGCGCCTACCTAACCCAGAACGTTATACCGGCCATAGCTTCAGACGTTCTTCAGCAACATTCCTAGCAGATTCAGGTGAAGGCATAACAAACATAAAACGCCTTGGTGGGTGGAAGTCCACTGCTGTCGCTGAGGGGTATTTGGAAGATTCCGAGAAACAGAAAGAGAACATCTCGAGTAAGATTCTTTCATCTACCTATGACCTGCAATCGTTGCCAGCACCGTCATCGTCAACTGTACGTGACCTGCAACTGCTGCCGTCAACGTCCACTGGAAGAGTCCTGCAGACCCAGACGCCATCTTTGCGCACTTTCGATTCTACAAGCGGCCACCAGATGCGAGAATTACCACCATGGAACTCCACTACACCGGCAATTCTGAATAATCTTCAAACTGCAACAAATTGTGTTTTCAATATCACTATTATCAATAATAATAATTAGTATTTTATTTATGTTCATCAATATTTTTTCAAAAGTAAATTTGTGGTATTGTAACATCGGTCGAAGAAAAAATAATGTTCCTAACTCATGCGGAAAGTGTCTTTCCACCCTCGACTGCTTGCCCGAACTCCGCTCCGCGTCGTTCGGGTCAACTGCAGTCGCGTGCGGGAATGTATCACTTTCCACACTTGTTAGGAAAATAACTATTCTGATTGCACCTTACCGTGCTCTTTTTTCAAGACCTTAAAAATGGTGTATTCAGATTTTTGCTATACCCCGTAGTTTCGCTAATACAGGGAGTTTTTGAAAAAATTGCATTTTTAATAATTCCTTGTGTCTCGTTTATTTTGCAAGATATTTTTATTCTGTAAAAAAAATCCAGGTCCGTATTTAATTTTTTTATGATAAATACCATATCTCAAAAACCAAACAATATTTAAAAAAGTTGACAACGTCATTATTTTGTTCTAAAAAAGTTGCCATGTAAAGGTTTTTACAGAATAAAAATATTTTGGTAAATAAGCGAAATACAAGGAATTATTAAAAATGCAATTTTTTCAAAAACTCCCTGTATTAGCGAAACCACGGGGTATAGCAAAAATCTGATTACACCATTTTTACCGGCTCAAAAAAAGAGCACAGACAAGTCAAATTTAATTCGCTGTTGGGTACCCACGAGGAAAAAATTTCCACTAAAATTCGTGCGTTGCTATGGTGATATGTCAAAAAAACACATTTTAATAGGTTAAAAAATATTGGTGTGGAATTTTCTAAATAATTTCTAAATAATAGTAGTTTTTACATCTAGTGGCTAAAATAAGTAGTAAATTATTTCTTGGAAAATAATGATTATTAGCATTGACGACAGCTCCAGATTTACCTGAACTGATCGCGAAATAATTAAATTCTCGGAAAGAGTGCCTGACAAAATCTTTGACTTATTGACGCAAAAGTATAATTTTTAAACCGCTGATTTAGCCCACTCATATAATGTCGAATACAGTACAAGACGCTAGCGCTACCAAGTCCACTTCCAATCCCTGGCTTCGCATGCGTAGATCTACCAATATTATTTACCTCATGTACTAGAATCGATGTACAGGGTGATTTTCACTTGAATGATTCTAACCACATGAAAATAGAAAGTTTCAAAAACCTAACCTAACGAAACCTAATCAGATCTAACCGAACCGAACCAAAGCAAACTAAACCAATATTTTTTTTCAAAAAAAAAACTTTCCTGACTTCCTACCTGGGATGCTAGAGGATGTGAATCCGAGCCGGACCGTACCGAACCGAACCTATCCAAACCTAACCCTACCCAACTAAACCTAATTAGCAGTACGTGTTGTAGTTTAGTTTGGTTAGGTTAGGTTTGGTTCAGTTTAGTTAGGTTCGGTTTGGTTCGGTTCGGATTCACATCCTCTAGGATCCCGGGCAGGAAGTCAGGAAAGTTTTTTTTTTGAAAAAAATTATTGGTTCAGTTTCCTTCGGTTGGGTTAGATTTGATTAGGTTTTGTTAGGTTAGGTTTTTGAAACTTTCTATTTTCATGTGGTTAGAATCATTCAAGTGAAAATCACCCTGTATGCATCTATTCTAAGACATCAGGTAAATAATATTGGTAGATCTGCGCTTGCGAAGCCAGGGATTGAAAGTGGACTTGGTAGCGCTAGCGTCTTGTGAATACAGTGAACCAGTGGGATGTCTGGTACGATCAAGTACAACGAAGGCATTCGAACTTAACTGACTTACTGTTCAAAAAGCGATAACAGTTTTTGGAGATTGAATCCGATATCGGACTTCTTTTAATGTACCGACTTAAGGAAGTTGTCAGATCCGTCATGGATCTATTTTTTTAAAGTGTAAACTTCTTTAGGTGCGTTTAGTAGTTTTTGTGGGTAGTGAATTGAACTGAACCGTCAGGCTCGGCTATGTAACGCTTGTAACAGGGGCCTGTGTGTGACAGTGGTACTGTCACCTCAAGTAGCCAAGGCTTAAATGTTGTAAGCTACCAACTTAGGCTACAACTTATATAAATTATGAAAAGATTAAATGTTACTATATGTTATTAAATTTACACGATCTCGAAAGGGAATTTGGCGGTTCTTGGAGGAAAAGTATGCTATAAACGTTTTTCTCAAATGTATAACTAATAGGATAATCATACATACCTTTTCAATTTTCTTCTTGTAGCTTCACACTTTCACTTCTTATATTTATTAGTTGAATATCGACTTTTTACTACTATTAAACTTTTGTATTCAAATATTTACACTTCTTAAACTTTTAGGTTTTATAAACCTTTTATATATTTGTTGTAAATATATATATTTATCAACATCTTAAACGTTGATTGAATGAGTGAAACTATTCAATCAACTGTTTAATTTACTTATTATTACTGTTTAGGTTTGGGATATGTTATTAATTAAACATGCCGATTTTAGGGCAACGAATGGTTTGTATTTTGTTGTTAAAAAAAACATAAAACAGTTAAACACATTATTTCAAAACACTGGAAACAGTAATAATTAATGACTTTAAAATCAAAAAACTCCAAAAGAAAAGACTAAAACAATTATGAATAATAAAGATAATAGCTTATACAAAGTTAAAATAATTGATAAATTTCCCATGTTGAAATAAAACCCCCCCTTAAGAAGTGTGAATGAAAGCGTACCGTACTAGGCAAAGGCAAACTAAAGAGTAAACTCCCTGACGACTTTCGAAAGTTTCCCGTCTCAGTTAAAGCGACCCTGCGCTTGAAGGGACAAATATCTTGGCGTTGATTGGCTAGAATTCTACTCCCTTTCGCTTTGGCGAGAAAGAGATAGACTGCGCTTTAAGCGCTCCACTAAGAGACAAAATAGCAATGCAAGCCAGACTTAAAAACCCGTTAGAAAGTAAAATTACACAGTGTGTTTTTTTTTAAATTGAAAATAGTTTAGATAATTTGTTTCCAGTTACAAAATATGAATTATTTTGATGTTAGTGGCTCAAAGGACATATTAGCCGAATACAACTTTTATTAAAATACAGCGAACCTGAAAATATGCCTAAAAACAAGTCGCCGGAGTTGCCATAAATTTTACTTAATCAACCTAGTCTTGCATATAATTAATGCTTGTTGATGTCAAAACAATATTTAATTAAAAATCTTTAAAAACTTATAAATGGCAAAAATACCATTTATGGTCAAATCCCGTTTTGTTACACGCTCATTCGGGTGAAGTCGGCGCGAGTCGACTAACTGTGAGAGGAACATTCAGCGAGCGATATGATGATGCAGATAAAGGCCAGCATTATTAATTTCGTCTTGTTGAAGTTTACACTTCTTTTGTGTGGTCTTAAGCGCACACAATTTTTTTTTCGTCCATTCTACTTTTCGACAAAACTTTTTTCGATCCTCTTGTTGTTCGCCCGTCAAAAGTGAATTACTTATTCAGATGTCTTATTTTTGTACTCCGAAAGCATGTTGCGGAAAGAAAGACGTGGGCTACACTAAAAACAATTCGTTCAGCAAAATTCTGAGTGTCAAAGGAAAACGCACAAGAATTGAGGTAGAAAAGACGAAAATTCCTTTTTTTCTTTTTTCAATAACATTTTTCCGACTACGTTTTTTCCTCATTCACCCATCACAATTTAAGCTTTGTGTGTTTTTTGTTGTAATTTAGTGGATTGATCTTTTGTTGCGCGTTTCATCTTCTTTTTTATTTTTCTTTTCTTTTGTGTGTGTGTGTATAGAATGTTGATGGAAATACTTACTGTGTAATGGAATAAACTGGAGTGGTCCTTTTCCTTGTTTTTAAAAGGACCCACACGAAATACGTCCACGTACTATACGGGGGTGTAATTGGGGTGTTTACCCAATTCCTTACCAATCAGTAACAAAGTTCTCTATATACCGGGTGGGTCAAAAAAACCGGACAATTTTATTTTCATTATAACTTTTGAACTAGACAATTGATTTTAATGGGACAAACTGCACTTGGCAGAGAATTAATCAGAGTTTTGACTGAATGTATTTTTTTGTCCACCATCTTAAAATCCAAGATGGCGGACGAAATTAAAATGTACCCTTCAAAGATGCTCGTTTATTCTCGTGTGGCAAACATGTCATAATTATTTTTTTAAATTAGAAAAAAGATGCATTCTTGCCACTCACAACAAGGTACGAATTAGCAAAATCGGTTCAGTGGTTCTAAAAAAAATATTTTTGTTTCAACCATTATTTTGCATATTATACGATTGAATTGCCAATCATGTCTGCATTTATTTCCTTATAAATTCATTACTACTGAACCAATTTTAATGAAATAAAAAACATCCTGGTGAGAATTGATTGCTTTTTAAAGACCATGATCAAAGTTTATCGCCATCTCTAAATTTAAGATGGCGGACAGAATCATACTTGATTCTTCAAAATGGCGTGTTTATTCTTAGTTTTTGCAAATGTTTTAGTTTTTTTTTAATTTATGGAAAAGCACTACTTTGCCCCCATACAATAAGGTGCAAGTTAGTAAAATCTATTTTTGTTTCAGCCATTGTTTTAAAGATTATACGATTGCATTGCCAATCCTGTCTGCATTCACTTCCTTATAAATTCGTTATGACTAAACCAATTTTAGTGAAATAAAATAATAATGTTGAAAATTGATTGCTCTTTAAAGATTATGATCGAAATTTGCCGCCATCTTAGAATTGAAGATTTGGAAAGAATCATACTTGATTCTTCAAAATGGCGTGCTTATTCTTATTTTTCGAAAATGTTACTTTTCTCCCGCATAAAGAGATAAAAATAAATTAAGTGCTTTTCTATAAATTAAAAAAAAACCAAAACATTTTATGAAAATAAGAAGAAGAAGAGTGCCTCAAGTATGATTATTTCCGACATCCTAACTTCTAAGATGGCGGCAAATTTCGATTATACACTTTAAAGGACAATCAATTCTCCATGATTTTTTTTATTTTACTAAGATCGGTTCAGTAAAAATGAGTTTATAAATAAATGAATGCAAACAGGATTGGCATTGCAATCGTATAATCTGTAAAACAATGGCTGAAACAAAAAAAGATTTTTTGAGAACCACCAAACCGCTTTTACTAATTTATACCTTGTTGTGCGGGGGAAAAGTAGTGCTTTTCTATAAATTTAAAAAAAAAACATTTTTAGAAAATAAGACTAAACACGTCATTTTGATGAATCAATTATGATTTTGTCCACCATCTTAAATTTTAAGATGTTAATAAATTTTGTTTATGATCTTTAAAAAGCTGTCAATTCAGGGTATTTTTTATTTCATCAAAATCGGTTCAGTAGTAATGAATTTATAAGGAAAAGGAAATAAATGCATGATTGGCAAGGCAATCGTATAATATTCAAAACAATGGTTAAAACAAAAATATTTTTTTTAGAACCACCAAACCGATTTTGCTGATTCGTAGTTAAAAAAACTATTAAAACATGTTTGCAACACAAGAATACACGAGCATCATGCAAAATTGATGTTATCTATAACTTTTTATATAAAATAATAGTACCAGTGGCGCACCCAGGAATGTGTCTGGGGGGGGCCCCGACAGCTACAAAGCGCACCCTCAAAAAAGTGGCGGCCAAAAAAAAAACTGCACCAACCAACACCCACCCAACCGAACCGAACCGCGTCGTAGAATTTTGAACCGCACCGTCTCCAAAAAAAAAAAAACAAAAAAAAAAAACAAAAAAAAAAAAAAAAAAGGTCGTCATGTCTTTTCGCAACTACGCCACAGCTTGGGCTTGGGAGGGGCCCGAAGCCTCCTGATGTCAAATTTTAAGGTATTTTTCATGTTTTATCATCAAATATGTGGAAAATATATTAAAAATCTAAGGCTTGGGGGGGGGCCCGGGCCCCGGGGCCCCCCTCCTGGGTGCGCCCTTGATAGTACGGGTGTAACTTAAATAATACTAATAAAACATGAGCAAGCATAAATTATTATATTACTGGTACACACAGTATCGGGACGTTAATAAGAAGAAGAAGTTTGTTTTCCATATGTTGTGCAATTTTTCATTATCCTTTAATTGGGTACTTTTTGATGTTGGAAAAATAAAATTAATTTTTGTGAATCTGACAAAATTACAGAAATACACGGTCAAACCCTGTCCATATAATATTATTCTCGATACATTAGTTTTGATTTTAAATTAAATCAAAACTAACAGTAGCATAGACTAAATACATACAGTATTCTTTGTGACAGTAGGTATGAATATCAGTGGCGCACCCAGGAATATGTCTTGGGGGGCCCGAGGCCTCATGCTAACCTATTTCATGCTATTTTTTTCTGTTTGTGCATGAAATATGTGGAAAATATAAAAAAAAAATCTAGGCTTGGGGGACCGGCCCCCCTCCCAGGGTGCGCCCATGTAGATATACCACTTTATACATCATTATAATGGAAATTTGGTTAACACATTTTGGTACAAAATAGACGCAAATATTGTTTTCGTCTGTTACAATATTTTCCAAACAATAGGCAGAAGATAATTATAAACAATTTTTTTAACTATTTTAATTTTTAAAAATTTTATTTTATTTACATTTAATTGGTTTTTTATAATTTTGTTAATTTATATAATAAACAATAATTGTAATTGTAATATTTAATATTTACATTTTATTGTTTTCTTTAAAACAAAAAATTCAATGTTGATCATTTACATTTGACAATGGGCGTGCAAACGAAAGGCAGCGGGGGGCATTTGCTCCTTCCTAAATATTAAATTTAATTTAATAATTTCCCAATTTCCAAACAAAAACAAAGTTAAAAATTTAAACTTATTCCAACCTACATCATATTATACAATAGATACACTTATACCTAACTATATTTTACTATCTATGATCTTCATACAGGGTGTCTTACAACTTAGGGGCCATAGTACAGCAGGTTAGACGAGGTTATCTCCGAGAAAAAGTTTATATAACATGGGGGTCAACACACATCTGTTTTAACATTACAGGCTGATTTTTTATAATTGCAAGATCGCTATAACTCGTTCGTTATTATTGGGAGTAGAAAGTTCAAACAAAAACTGTTCGGTTCGGTAAATTATGGCCACTTTAGACCCACCATTAGTATATTTTTATAGGTTATAATATACAGGGGGCGACAATCAGATCAATTTTTTTAAAGGGAACATCCTATATATTTTTGTATTTTTAAGTTCCGCAAAAAATTAGCTTTACAGATATATGTAACACTATGGCTCTATCTTTGTCAGTTTTCGAGATATTGACGATTGAAATTCCGAAAATTAGCAAATTTTAAATAGATATACGGTGCGGAGTATTTAACGTATAGACTGTAAATAACAAACTGAAACAATATTGACTGACAGTTTGATAAATATAAATAATCATCTTTGTCAATTTTCATAGAAATTTAAAATCAAAAGACGACAATTTTTTAAATGTTTTAATTGTTTTAAATCCATAAATAAATAAAAATTGACGTAACAAATGTTCAAACCTATCACCATTGACTTCAATAGATTTTTGAAACCGGTCTCTTAAATTATTTATTGTTCTGGTTATTAAATTAGAAAAATTTTCATTAAGCTCATTGACAGACAGTGATATTAATTCTCTGAGCTCTCGAGTATTCCTCGCTTCCAATCTGTAAACTTTATCTTTAAGGTGACCCCAAAAAAAATGTCTAAAAGAGTTAAATCAAAACTGTTGGGTGGCCAGCGTATTGTGCCGTTTTTCCCAACCCATTCATTAAAATTATTATTTAAGAATTCTCGAACCTCATGAACATTATGAGGAGGAGCCCCATCCTGCTGAAAAATCAATCTTCTTCTTTGATTTAGTGGCAAGTCATCCAAAAAATTTTCTAAGTAATTTTGTAAAAAATTTAAATAAATTTGTCCCGTTAAAGAGTGCTAAAAAAAAAATGGCCCAACAACACGGTCGTTCAGTATGCCACACCAGACATTCACGGATTGTCTTCCCTGTCTTTTAATTTCTTTTACAAAATTAGGGTTAGTCGTGGACCATAGTCTGCTATTCTGTCTATTTGGTAGATCACAAGTTGTAAACGTCGACTCATTCGACCACAAAATGTGATTTAAAAAACGGGGTTCTGCGTTTAGTCTTTCATGCATAAAGTGACAAAACTCTACCCTTTTTCTTTTCTGATCGGGTGTTAGGCCTTGAAGTTCTTGTTGTTTATATGCCCAATAAGAATTTGTTCTTAGGACACACAATTTGTGGGCTTTCTTGAAAATGTAGTAAAATATTTAAATTAGCCTCTTCGTTTGGACGAACAACTCGTTTTTTTCGTTCCACAGACGATGTTTCACGAAATTTTTTATATATTCTAAGAATTGTGGATATATTAGGACATTGTCGGGCTGGATACAGTTCTCGATATTCTCTCGCAGTAGCAGTGGCATTTTTATTATTTTTCGCATATAATAAAAGTATCTCTTGCTTTTTTGCATTGGAATAAAGCAACATTGTTGATAAATATTTAAAATTTGGCACTGACAATGTCATTAGGTATCCACACATCTTAATATTGTTTGTGACTTGTCACAGGAAATACTCCGCACCGTATTTAAAATTTGCTAATTTTCGGAATTTCAATCGTCAATATCTCGAAAACTAACAAAGACAGAGCCATAGTGTTAAATATATCTGTAAAGCTAATTTTTTGCTTTAAAAAAATTGATCTGATTGTCGCCCCCTGTATATTATAATCTATAAAAAATACTAATGGTGGGCCTAAAGTGGCCATAATTTACCAAACCGAATAGTTTTTGCTTGAACTTTCTACTCCCAATAATAACCGAGTTATAGCGATCAACAAAACCATATACCCCACAAGAAGCGCCATCTACCGAAGTACGAGAGAAACTAAAACAGCAGCAGGCGAGTAAAACTGCTATATCATCGATCGATGAAAATATCAATTGAAAGAAAGAATCCATTCACGTGACTTACGACACACATTGCCTTTCTAGATCAGATCAACGCTAATTGCGTTTGTTCCGCTATCAAGACGTCGGCATCGCGTCTGTCAACGGAGTTTAAAGCCAAATATTAATATATTTTTTTTTAATTAAATTAAGTTTTTGCATTATCCCCATTCCCATAAATTTTATGCTGTGTACGACTATGCATTTTACACGTGCTTTTATTTTATTTAGTTACTTTTAGTAAACTGTCAGCCGGTAGGTATTAAATTACAAAAATTAAAATTATATTACTCCGAACTGAAAATTTTGCCTTTTTTAGTCAAACTAAACAAAACACAGAGGCAAAGCGATACTCTATGGACTGAAATGTTGAGACAGTTGACAGATAAAAACAACTCAAAATGAGATGTTTGCCCGCAGTTAGAAAAACGATAGCTGCAATGGACTGTATATATAAGAGTCCATAGGTTAATTGCTGTAAATCACACAACGGAAAGTCGAAAACAAGAGTACTCACCAAAGTGCAGCCAATCTCTTCACGTCCCAGTAGTTCAATAAATAGAGGCCAAAATAGGGGGGTTACCCTACAAAAGGTCCGGTAGTTCTGAATTTTGGATATGTTGTTAAGCTCAGGAGGGTAGTTAAAAATCTGAGTTTTCGTCACCCCCACCCCTGTGCTCCCTCCACCATCTTGAAAAAAACCATCAAAAATTGGCACTTTTTTTAGTTTTTTGCCTTTAATTTTGTTCCAGTACACTAAATCGCAAAAAGAGTTATATGAAATTTTTTAGAGGATATAATTTTCTACAATTGGGTGGTACAATGGTTGTTCTGCGAGCAGCAGTAACGGAGCTAGTCAATTTCCAAAACTGACTAAAATCACGTGCTTGGGCAAATTTTCAGATTTTGTCTACTATAGACGGCATAAGCTCCGAAATACTTTGTTCTAGGGTAAAAGTTCTAGGAACATATCTTGTAGAGAATTTTATTGGCTACAAAATGCATTCTTTAAATGTATTTTTAAATATTGTAATGGAGTGGGAGTAACTTTTAACTTAAAATAAGTAAGTTAGAAAATAATCAACTTTTTAAATTTAGTGCTTTAAACGGCACGTTCTTTATTTATTTTTATTTTTTTGTGTAAATTTAGTGACGTACAAAAAGGTAAGAGAGCTTAGGGGTCAAACACCTCCTTAAACTAACCTCCTCTTCAAAAACCCCCCCAGACCCCCCAAAATCTAACATATTTAGGTTTTCTCAAAAAATACGCTTCTAAGAGAAAAATGTGTAATATACTTTATTGTAGACAATGAAATTTCCTTTTGAAAAAGGTACAACTCGATGAGGGTCAACTATTTATAAACTCTTCAGCGGCGTCCGTTAATTGAAGTAATTTAAAAAAGTAAAAAAATTTCCATGTTTTTTCCATGATTTATTCGATTTTTTTAAATCCAAGGTTTATAGAACAAAATGTGTTTACTGTAGCAAATAAAATTTTCTTTAAAATGCTGTACACGAAAGTCGGATTGGTTTCATGGTTATAAATTGAGAGGCGCCCGTAAATTTAACCAATTTTAAAAAATCACAAATTAAAATATTTTTGTTACAAGTTTTATCTAATTTTTTCAAAAACTAAGACTAATTTAAAAAATGATATGATGCACTTTATTGACAGTAAAATTCTCTTTTCAACGGTGTATAAGTCGATGGGGTTTGACTTACAACGAACCCGCCAGCGACGTCTGTAAATGGGAGCCATTTAATTAATTTTTTTTTAAATTATGTTTTGCACAGGTTTTATTTGATTTTCTGAAAAGCATACCCTTTATCAAAAAAATTGTTTTTTACTTCATTGTAGATAATAAAATTTCCTTTTAAACGTTGTGTAACATGGTAAAAAATATTTCATATTTACCGCTCCAGTGGAGTGCTTAATTTAAAACAATTTTTCTTAAGGTTATAATTGGCTAGCGGCTCAAACGACGCGTGTACTTGGCAAATCCACAATTATTTGCGTACTTGGCAAGTATACGAGCTTTGCGAATTGCGATAGCAAGGAGGCCGCTCACACGACGCACCGTGGGCCAGAGATCTCCTAAACATTGAATAACTAAATTTTCAAAAATGATCGTGCATGAATTTTTCTCATGCTAAAATCAATCAAGAAAGCCATGATTGTTATAAAAATAACAAAATGATTTCTGTCAACTATGACGTTGACACACGCTGGGTTGACAAATGTCGATAAATTTAATTGTTATTGTGCGGTGTATTTTGGTTCAACGAATTTATCAAGTTTCAGATGATATAGCTTAGGGTGGATTTACTTTTTTAAATAAGCTATAATTGGGTCATGTACAGCGTCATTTCAAGCTTATATCCAATTTAAAAAAATTAGATTTAATGAATGCATGTAAAAGCAAAAATCCAAATATCACTTTGATATTCTACAAGAGATATGTCAAGTGGTACATCTTGCTACACGTTTTTGTTGATGCTGTTTTACTGTCTAGTTACTAAGCTTTATGATTGAAAAAAAAACTTTTACCGACTTGCGTCTATCCAGGAGAAAACGCAAAACTTTCTAAGAGATGAAGCTGTTTTCTAGTGTTATTACACAGATACATTTTAGAATTTTCTGTAGCAATTTCCTAAAAACATTTTTTGGCGGTATTAGTAAAAAATAAATTAGGCCTAGATTATAAAAAGGTTTTTTCAACACGATAGCTGTCATGTTGACAGTTTTGACATAATTTCTGAAATGATGCAAACTATAGATTGTGAAGTATCTTTTGAGTGGCAACTGGTCCTAGATTGGAATAAATTTCATAATTAATGGCAGTTGATTAGTGGTTTTGGTGATTTTAGTAGTTTTTATTTTACTTTTTACGCTGTTTTACTTGCTTATAAATTGGCCAAGGTTAAATGGTCTTTTACATTTCAATGAACTGGCTGAACAACCCTTTTTTTTACTTGCGAGTAAAATAAATATAAAAAATTAATTTGGTTCATATTCTAAGCAATGGAAATGGCTAAATATTTTGTATTAAACTAACCTTGGTATGTACCAAATGCTAACACAGGCCTTTATAAGCTCTGCACCCGTGCCCATGAAACAATTAACAATGCCAAGACATACAACAAGGAACTTAAGAGAGATAGAGAGCACACACATACATATATATATATATATATATATATATATATATATATATATATATATATATATATATATATATATATATATATATATATATATATATATATATATTTATCGGTTTCACAACGTTCTACGTCTTCCGATACCCAATCTCCACTCGTTTCTGTTTGCCCATAATTCATCATCTAGGCCTCTTATTCTTATTTCACTATCTATTCCTTCTCTCCAGCTTCTCCTTGGTCTTCCTGGTTTTCTTCGGCCAGTTGGTTTCCATTGTAATATTTGTTTAGGTAGTCTTCCATCATCCATTCTTTGTACATGTCCGTATCACACCAGTTGTTTTGTTCTTATATCATCCACTAGAGTACGTTCACCCACTGTCATAATTTCTCTTATTCTTTGATTGGTAACTCTTTCTCTTTTTGATTTCCCTGCTGCTCTTCTCCAATAGTCCATCTCCGTAGCGGAAAGCATTTTTTCTGTTCTATCTTTGATTGGCCATACTTCTGAGCCGTATGTAATAATACTTTTTACAATGGTGTTATATATAAGCTTTTTGTTATGTTTTGATATACTTTGGTCCCAAATTATTCCATTTAATAAAGTTATTGCTTTTCTTCCTTGTACGTTTCTATCTTTTATAGCTTTGTCTAGTGTTCCGTCAGCTGTAATTTTTAGACCCAAGTATTTATACTCATCACAGGACTGAATTCGCTGCCCAGTATTTAAGATTAGATCCTGTTTCGTTCCACCAATACACATATACTCTGTCTTATTGATATTAACCTCTAGTCCCCACTTATTGTACTCGTCTATTAGTTTTCGTGTCATATATTCGAGGTCGTCATAATCCTGAGTCACCACTATCTGATCATCGGCGAAACATAAAGTATACAAGGTGGTTTCATTCAACGGAATTCCCATGTTTTGGCATTTTCTCTTCCAGACTTTAAGGACCTGTTCCAAATATATCTTGAAGAGCGTAGGCGAGATACAGCAACCTAGTTTAAGACCTTTATTTACTTGAAAGCCTTTGGTTAGTTTTGCTTTTATTTTAACTTTTGCCTTACTATTGCGGTATAACTCTTTGATGGCCTTAATTAGTTGTACGCTTATGTTTGTCTTTTCCAACGCTTTCCAAAGTAGATTTAGTGGTATACTATCATATGCCTTCTGCAAATCTACGTAAAGCAGATGGAGCTCTTGTCCGTATGCCATTTTCTTTTCAATAACTTGGGTTATACAAAAGAGATGATCTGAAGTCGATCTACCCGCCCTGAAACCAGCTTGTTCTTCTGCCTCCATATCTTTATATTCGCTCTCCACTTTATTTCTTATTATTTTGCCATATATTCTGCTTAGCGTACTAGTTACAGATATACCTCTATAATTGTCACATATATCTTTCCTTCCTTTTTTGTGTATTGTGGATATATATGACGTTTTCCACTCAGTTGGTACTACAGCTCCATTTAAATATCTCTGGAAAAGATTCCGTAATCTACAAAACAATTCTTCAGTGCCATATTTAATAAGTTCAGCTGGGATATTTCCGGGTCCGGCAGATTTACCGCTTTTTAAGGTTTTGCACACGTTTTTGACCTCAGATATTGTGAGGGGTACTGGAGATCCCATCGTTCTAATGATATTGTCTCTTTCGTCTTCCTTGAATTCTGCTCTATCTTCAGTTAAAAGTTTTTTAAAATGCTCTTCCCATTCTTTGTCTGGTATTGGTGAAATAATATCTCTGCATGTTTCTTTTTTGATCGATCTTATAGTTTTCCAGCTTTCGGTACTTCTCCTACCTCCTAAGTAAGAATCTATTTTCTGGCACTTTTGCATCCATGATTGATTCTTCTTATCACTGATCATTCTTCTCACCTTTGATTGCGCGATTTTGTATTCTTCTCTGCTTCTATCTGTCTTTTGGGATAAGTACGTGTGATATAATTTCCTTTTTTCCACTATTTCACTTTCAATCTCAGCATCCCACCAGTATGGTTTTGTTCCTTTAGGAGTTTCTTTCACTAATCCTAGTGCTTCTTTTGCAGCTTGATGGATGCTTAATGTGATACATTCGTATTCCTCATCTGGGGTTTCACCTGAACTTGAATTAAGTTTTTCGTTCAGTCTCTTTTTGTATAAGTTTTTTACGCTGTCATGTTCTAGGCTTAGTAGATTATATTGACAGTGATCAATTTCTTCATTCACTGTATCATCAAGATTTTGTTGATGGAGGCTTCGGCCTTGATAAGGAAAGAGAATTTTGGTCTCCAGAAAATAGTGATCACTTCCGCATGTTGATCCACGCTTTGTTCTGACATCTTGAATTTTTAGTTTTGTCTTTTGTTTAGTGATAAGATAATCAATGACGGATTTCAGGTTTTGTGAGGGTTTGGTCCAGGTATATTTGTGTATTTTCTTATGTTGGAAAAAACCGTTTTGGATTTTTAGGTCTAATTGCTCACATACTGTGATAAGCCGGTTTCCATTGTCATTAACAACATCTTCTCCATATTGGCCAACTGTCAGATCATTTACTCTGTTACCTGTTCTACTATTTAAATCTCCCAATATTACAATTTCTCTAGATGTACTTACTGCTGATATGTCATTGTGGATTTCTTCAAAAAAATTGTCTTTCACGGCTACATTTGCATCGTCATTATACGCATAGATTCCAAAAATCGTAAGTCTCATTCCTTTTATTGTTATATTCATTTTTATTAGCCGTTCATTTACTGCTTCCCAGTTGGTGATATATTTTCTAAATCTTTTGTTGACCAAAATAGATACTCCTTGTTGAGCATGTTTTTCTTTTGCCACTCCGCTATAGAAATGGTCATACTGTCCTAGGTTTTCAGATCCTTTTCCTTTCCTCTTCGTTTCTGTTAGTACAGCAAGGTCAACCTTCCTTCTGCTGCACTCATGGACTATTTCATTCACTTTTCGACTCATTCCTTGTACGTTCCATGTACCAAAAATCATATTCCTGTTTCTTTGCTTGGTTCGTCTTTGTTGGTGCAAGCAAGAAATTTCCTAATTTTCATTTTCTTTTCCTTTTCTGCGCGTTTAAAATAATTTAAATTTTCGCGCTCTAAAATATGCATATGGGGTTTCACGGCACCGGACACGTGGAAGAGAAGCAGCGCGGCGATGTGTGCGCAAAGAACCACCGTCACAACAAGACACTAGCAAAATCACGTTCCCGAAAAAAGTGAATTTGAGGTGAAAAAACTGGACGTTTAAACGTCGACTGGAGCTGCAAGAGAGTCCGAGGTAGGTGCCTTTTCATATAAAATTCCATATGTATCGTAACTTTCCATTTTCAATCGTCAATACCGACAATTTTTTTAAATGTGCTTGTGAAGCCAATACCGGCGACCTATCGAAGGAAATTCCGTTATTTTTCAGCCCTTGCACGCACATTTAATGGCCCTTCGACCCAAATTAATAGTTTTCCAAACTACCTAGACTCCTGTGGTTCACCAATTTCCTACAAAAATTCCAAATTTCTATTTTCTATTTCAAATTTCAAAATTTATTTCAATTTCAATTTGAAACAGACCATATTGTTTGACGGTGCCCGTTGGTGATATGTTCCTTCAAAGTTGATCGAAGTGTTTATTACCGTTCAAAAATAGCTAGAGCCAATGCACATATTTCGTATAGTTTACTAGTTCATCAAAGAAAGTTGATCGCTTTGTTCATTACATTTTCAGTAAAAGTGGCGTCAATACGCCGAAAGTGAAAATTTAAGGCGGTTCTTCCATCTAAATTCCTTTAATTGTCGATTGTACAGGTGTCGCGTTAACGCGCAGGTGCAAGTGTCGCCGTCACCAAGGTCTCACGTTGCGCGCGTTGTTTCTCCGAATACCGAGTTTCTTAGAAACTTTTAGACGGGACCGCTAGTCGTATGCACAGAGTGTGCGACTTGGAATCGAAAGGTGCGGGGTTCAATCCTTGGTGAGACATAAAAGTTTTTTTTTAAGGGATATGTTCAAATAATAACATACAGACAAACTTACAAACATTTCATTTCAAAATTTTCGAAAAAAGTTAATAAAATTAAAATAATAAAATTGTTTAATTTTTGCTAAAATTCGGGTTATATTTTAAGCTATATTTTAAGCATTTTTTTGGGTAATTTTAAAACCAAATTAACTTTCAAAAACAAAAATGTCTACGCAAAAACAGAAAAAACTTTGCGACAAAAGGCTTTTGAGCTTCAACCAAATGGCGGAAGCTCACGAGGTAGCTTTGAAAGCGAAGTCGGATACAGCGTTTCACTTTTTGTTTAAATCCAGATATGAAGACGTCGAAGAATGTCCTGCTCAATTCTATAATTTTCATAACCAAATTATTGGCTCTCTCGAAGAGTTTAAACTTTCATTTGACGAGCAGGATAAAACTAGAAAAGACTTTGACAACCTTTATTATGAATGTAAGGGTATTTACTACGACCTTTTTAGGGCCAACCCTGTGAATTACGTAGGCAACCCTAACCAACAAAATATTGTTCAGAGGTCAAATACAAGATCATTTCCACAACCACGGTTGCCAATTTTCAATGGTAATTATAAAGACTGGCAACACTGGTTTGACTTATTTAAAGTCATGGTACATCAAAATTCTGAGTTAAGTGATATAGAGAAATTTCAACACTTGCGGAGTTCTGTTCTGAATGAAGCCCTTTATCTAGTAAAAACCATTCCCCTCGCAGATAGCAATTATCACATCGCGTATGAAACCTTAGTAAAGAGGTATCAAAATAAACGAATTATTGCTACTACCGCTTTGAATGCTATTAACTTTCTTTCAACTAAATCCAGTTCTGGGAAAGAATTACGTTCCATGTTGGATACATTTTCTGAGAATCTAGCCATCTTAAATGAGCTTGGTTTTCCTACAAAAGAATGGGACTTTCTTACTTTTAACATAATGCTCTCAAAACTTGAAGTCAAGATGAGGACTGATTTCGAACTTTACTATAGTAGAGAGAAAAACAATTCAGAAATTCCGTCCTACACTGATCTTTACACGTTTATAGAAAATCATTGCGTTGCGCTCGAATCTGTAGTGCAAATGCCCAGTTTTAGTAGGCAAAATCAAACCCCTAGACAACCTCAAACTACGCGTAATTCTCAACAGAACAGTTTTCAGAGAAACAGTTTTAATAATTTTAATTCACCTTCTGCTTTCAATACAACTATTTCAAATCAAAGTTCAAATTCAAGAAATCAACAAAATACTTTACAAAATAGCAATCAACGCAGCAACCCTCAAATACAAAATAATCAGAACAGAACTTTTAATCCAAAAATAAAATGTTACCTATGTTCTTCGAATCACGCATTATCGAAATGTATCGAATTTCAAAACAAAAGTCCACAGGAAAGGATGGGTTATGTTCGGCAGGTGAATCTATGTCAAAATTGCTTACATTTTGCTCACCAGACCGTAAATTGCCCCTCCTCCTACAACTGCTTTACGTGTGGAGCTAGGCACCACAGTCTTCTTCACGTTCCACAACCAGTAGCGCCCTCTGTGAGTGTTAATTCCTATCCTCCAGAGAACGTTAATATTCCACTTTCCAATTCCAATAGCACCCCTATGTCAGGAAGCCATTCCACAAACTGTCATGCGACAATGATTTCCAAAAATTCCACTTTTCTACTTTCTACCGTTGTAGCTGACATGTTAGACTCAAGGGGACATTACCAACCAGTTCGTATCTTACTCGATTCTGCCTCAGAGGCAAACTTTATTTCAGAAAAATGTCTAAATCGTTTAGGTCTTTCGAAAAGCTTCTTTTCTACTTCTATTCAAGGCTTAAATCAAATGACATCTTCCAATACCAAAGGTAAGACGAAATGTCTTATCAAACCTCAAGGTCAAGCGGGACCTACCTTTGATTTTGAGGCTTTAGTACTTCCAAAACTTTGTACAGAGATTCCTTCTTGCGCTGTCGACTCGAGCAAGTGGAATCACATTCGCAATATCAAACTTTCTGATCAAAACTTCCATATACCAAGTTCCATTGATGTCCTAGTAGGTTGTGAACTTTTTCCGCATCTCTTACAAGAGGGAGTTATCCACGGAGAGCGTGGACAACCTAGTGCTTTTAATAGCATCTTTGGCTATGTGTTGATTGGTAAAGTTGAAACTTCAAAGCAACAAAATCCCCAATCACTCATAAGCTGTTACACTTCCATCGAACCATCTCTGGATATCTGCCTAGAGCGCTTCTGGGAGATAGAGCAGGTTCCACATAAGGTTCATCACAGTCCTGAGGATATTATGTGCGAAAAATTATTTTCACAATCAGTTTCACGCAACGAATCAGGTAGATTCGTCGTTCCATTACCTTTCATAAACTTAGAACCCCAGTTGGGTGACACCTATCCAATCGCTTTAAAACGTTTCAAGCTTCAGGAAGCTAGACTTCTCAAAGACTCAGCTAATTATCAAGCTTACAAAGATTTTATGCAAGATTATTTAGACACTGGTCACATGATACCTATTCCTACGCCTATATCTAAAGATGTCTTGGATAATTCCTACTTTATCCCTCATCACAGTGTCTGGAACACTGGGAAGATAAGAGTGGTCTTTGATGGGTCTCAACGTAGTCCCAGAGGTGTCTCACTCAACGAGACGTTGTGCGCAGGTCCTAAACTGCAAAATGATGTCCGTGAAATTTTACTTAATTTTCGAATTCATGCTGTAGCCTTTGTTACTGACATAGTAAAAATGTTCCGACAGATATTAATTATTCCTGAGCACACGCGTTATCAAAATATTCTATGGAGATTTTCTGAGGATGATCCTGTCCAAACCTACTCCTTAAGAACAGTTGTTTATGGACTTAAGTCATCACCTTACTTAGCTATTCGTACTATACAAGAACTAGCTAAACTTGAGTCTGAAAGGTGTCCTAATGCTTCCAAGGTGCTTCTTAAAGACATTTACGTCGACGACGTGCTCACTGGGCAGGATTCTGTGGCCTCTGCCAAAGAACTTCAGTCGGAGTTAATCTCCCTGTTGCGCCTAGGAGGGTTTGAACTTAAAAAATGGGCGAGCAACAGTCCGGAACTTCTCTCCTCATTCTCAGAATCAGAAACACAAATGTCCATTCGTTTCGACAAATCCGAACCTAATTTTGTAAAAATATTAGGTCTCCAATGGAATCCTATCTCAGATTCGTTTACCTACTTGGTCGTACCAGAAGATAAACCATGCACCAAGCGAGGTATCTTATCTCAAATCATGAAAATTTTTGATCCCTTAGGTTTCTGTTCTCCCGTTTCTTTACTTGCTAAGCATCTCATGCAAGATCTGTGGAAGGAGAAGCTGGACTGGGATTCTCAGCCTCCTCCGCATATCGTAAATGTTTGGAATCAATTTCGAACCGAACTTCCAAATCTTTCAAATATTCATTTACCTAGACGCCTTTCCATTGATCAACCACGTAGCATTGAACTTCACGGCTTTTCAGACGCCTCTATGATAGGTTACGCGGCTACGGTCTATTTCAGAATGGAGTCAGTGTCCGGAGAAATCCATACCTTTCTTGTAATGGCCAAATCTAAGGTCGCACCAGTGAAAACAGTCAGTCTTCCGCGACTGGAGCTTCTTGGTGCCACTTTACTTTGCGACCTAATTTCCTTTATTCGAAACACTTATTCAGATATTCTTAACTTCAACCAAATCTGTGCATGGTGTGATTCCCAAGTGGTTCTATGCTGGTTGGCGGCTTCACCTCACAGGTTTAAAACGTTTGTGGCAAACCGTATCTGTCACATTCAAGAAACCATTTCTCCTACGGCCTGGAAATATATTCCATCAGCGCTAAATCCAGCCGACTGTGCTTCGCGCGGTCTTATGCCTAATCAACTTGTCAAACATGACTTGTATTGGGAAGGTCCTTGTTTTCTTAGGCTACCAAAAGAGAGCTGGCCTGATGATTTTCGCTGTCCAGACCCTCCGGAAAACGAGGTTATTCTGGAAGAACGAAAATCAGTATTTCAAACATGCACAGTTGAACCACACATGCTTGATACTTTTCTTTCTCGTTACTCTTCCCTAGAGAAAATTCAACGCATAATTTCCTATATTTTTCGCCTTACCGAAAAGAAATCTAAATATCCTAACGAAAATATTACCGAAGTAGAACTTCAACATTCTCTTATTGTTCTCGTTCGGCATGTTCAACGTTCCATCTTTGCTGATCTCATTTCACGTTTGAATGACGCAAAGCTACTTCCTAAACAATTTCGTAAACTTTCACTTTTTCTAGATACACAAGGCTGCTTAAGAGTGGGGGGTCGATTACCACATTCTTCCGAACTCTCTTATTCAGCAAAACACCCTTTACTTTTACCACGTTCTCACCGTCTTACTCAACTTGTCATTGAGTACACTCACAAAAGGTACTGTCATCCCGGTCAAAAAACGTTGCATTACCTCTTGAGACAACAATTTTGGATCCTTTCCCCTCGCTATGCAATCGAGAGTATATCTTCTCATTGCATTTTATGCTATCGATTAAATCCTAAACTTCCGTACAAATCATGGGCAACTTGCCTGCTCAACGCATCTCTCAAGTAAAGGCATTTTCACATGTTGCCATAGATTATTGTGGTCCCTTTCCAATTACAATGAGAAAGTACCGAGGTGCAAAGGTATCCAAAGGTTATATTCTTGTCTTAGTCTGCTCCGCAACAAAGGCAGTTCACCTAGAACTTACCTCCGATATTTCCACCCCTACCTTTCTTGCGGCTTTTAAGAGATTTGTGGCAAGAAGAGGAAGAATCTCTGACATTTACTCAGATTGTGGTAGCGCGTTCTTGGGAGCTGATCGTTTACTCAAACAGTACTCCCAGGAAGCATGTCACAGTCTAAAAATTACCTGGCATTTTTCAAGTCCTGGTAGTCCGCACCTAAACGGCCTAGCTGAGGCAGGAGTTAAATCCACCAAGGCAAATTTAAAACGTGTAATAGGTGAGCAACGGTTAACCTATGAAGAGTTTTTTACTTTTTTGTGTCAGGTCGAATCCATACTAAACAGCCGGCCTCTGTATGCCCAAAGTATGGATCCGAATGACTTTCTTCCACTGACCCCTGGTCATTTTCTTACCCTGGAACCGTTGAATTCCGTACCAGAACCCGAATTTTCTGATTCCAAGTTGAACACCCTGTCCCGCTGGCAGCTGGTGCAAAGGCTCCAGTCCGATTTTTGGAAACGCTGGAACTTGGAGTACCTAAACACCTTGCAACAGCGTTCTAAATGGACAGAGGCTTCTCACAATATTAACCTAAATACTTTAGTCGTGGTAAAGAATGAACAAAAACCGCCATTGCAATGGGCTGTTGGGCGAATTGTCGACGAACACCCTGGCTCAGACGGTCATATTCGTGTTGTGACCGTTAAAACAGCTACAGGAACATATCGTCGACCAGTAGTGAAACTATGTCCTTTGCCTATGCCCGACGCATAAGGCAAAATTTTCTTTTCTTTCTTAATTTTTTCTAAGTATTTTTTATTTTCTTTTAATTTTAATTTACATGCATTATCTAATGCATATTTGGGTTAATGTTAAATTGTATCGTTTAATTGTTAATAGGCGAATATTATTTTTTTTTCCTTTCCTTTTCTCAACTAAGTAAAAACACACGTGTTTTGGCGGCCGGAAAATGTTGGTGCAAGCAAGAAATTTCCTAATTTTCATTTTCTTTTCCTTTTCTGCGCGTTTAAAATAATTTAAATTTTCGCGCTCTAAAATATGCATATGGGGTTTCACGGCACCGGACACGTGGAAGAGAAGCAGCGCGGCGATGTGTGCGCAAAGAACCACCGTCACAACAAGACACTAGCAAAATCACGTTCCCGAAAAAAGTGAATTTGAGGTGAAAAAACTGGACGTTTAAACGTCGACTGGAGCTGCAAGATAGTCCGAGGTAGGTGCCTTTTCATATAAAATTCCATATGTATCGTAACTTTCCATTTTCAATCGTCAATACCGACAATTTTTTTAAATGTGCTTGTGAAGCCAATACCGGCGACCTATCGAAGGAAATTCCGTTATTTTTCAGCCCTTGCACGCACAGTCTTAGGTTTTTCATTTCTTTCCGAGGCGTTTGATTGGGTTTTTTAACAGTGTACGTTTTTTCCGGGTATCAGAGAGTTAGTCTAATGCCCCAACCCCCAACCTGGAGGACCAGGTGATTTTTGATCGAGGTTTTCTTCCCCTAGCCTTTGACGATTCCAACGCCGGTACTACAAGGCAGCATCTTCTTCTTTTATACTATCCGTAAAAGAAAGGGTTACCACCTGCGCTATGATCACCGTACCGAGGTCCATCCTCTCCGCCTTTCATACCGATGTGGTCTTCTCCCGTAACCCTGGGAATGGGACCCTAAACAGGTGCTAACTCTCCGGGTCAGAGAGTACCTGGAATCTACGGAGGGCAGGGGTCGATTCATTTCCCCTGATAGACATCTGACGAGGTCTACCCCGTACCCGCACCCCGTACCCGCACACACATACATACACACAAAAAAAAACTGATTTAAAAAAAAACAATAATTTTTTGTTTGCCCATGGACATATAAAGAATAAAAATAAAGTTACTCTAGCCAGCTGTGTAATAAATGAATGTTTTTGACACCGTTGATTTAGTGATTCGGAATAAAAAAGATGTGAAGTTAAAGCTACCTATGTTTTTGTTTGTTGTGTTAGTTGGAATTAAACTCAGCTTTTTCAAAGTTTCAATAAATCACCTTCGAATTTCGCTTTGTTTGTGTAGATCAATAGTATATATTTTAAAACTATTTCTTTAAACACCGTCGAAAAAATTTGTTCATTAGTCGAAAGGATCGATTAGTTTTTAAGATATAGGCCCTCAAGTTTGATTTGTGATATTTTTTTAATAGATAAAATGTTGTACGAAGTAACGGACTCGAAATAGGAAAATATAGTTACATTTCACTATGTATCACAATCTAATGTTTTTGTGCGGGGTCCTTCCAGCTGTTTATATAGTAAAACTGACTTACTTTGTTCTGTTTTTAATGAATGCACGATAAAATTTGATATATTTAGCTAGTTGGATATTTTTCAATGTTTTCCGAAATTCTGGCCCACTGTGCGACGTGTACAATTTACAAGTACAAGAGCGCGAACATTACCGAATGAACCGAACCGAACCGAACAGTGCTTGGCAACTGTACGAATAATCGTGAGCCCAATTATAATCTCTAATCTTTGCGTGAGCCCTTTGACTCGGCCCATTTTTACCGACCACAAATGGAAAACCAACGAGTGACAAATAATTGTACAAGCACACGAATCGTTTGAACCCGGCTTTAGAGTAATACAAGGCAAACAAAAATATACAGGCCACGACCCTGACAAAATCAGCTGTTCTCTGGGGGCTGACTTTTACATTGGGTCTTATGGGAGGTCAGACGTTTTTTAGGATATTTTCAAAATGGCACTACAGATTTCCGCGAAATTTCAGTGAAATATTCTCAGACACCATCCCGATATTCTGCCAAACTTTTGTAAGGATGCAAGATGATTAAAAAGTTAAAATGTTCAATATTTAGTATTTTTATTTTGAATTCAAATTACCCGCCATATACCGCATGCCAACTGTTATATTTGACAGGTATTTGACTTTGTTATCTGTGTTTGTCACATTCGCTTCTGTTTTAAATTTAATTTTTCTGTGAGCTAATGAAGCGGCTCTGAAAAATTAAGGATTATTATACATTTAAAAAAAATTGTTCTGCAAGAATGTAGTAAAAACAATCTCAAAACCGGCTTTATATAAATTTTAGCTCACACATATACTATACTATAGTAGTGTGAGCTATGGTGATCCTAATTTTTTCGAGAAAAAAAAAGTTGCTCCGATTTCAAAATTTTTTATATATCTTTGCGTTTCAGATGATTTTGAAACTTTTTTGTTGCGCCGTCTGTCTGTCTGTCTGTCTGTCTGTCTGTCTGTCTGTCTGTCTGTCTGTCTGTCTGTCTGTATGTCTGTCTGTAACGACCAACGCGCATAACTCAAAAACCGCTTGGCCGATTTTAATGAAATTTGGTACCTAGGCTGGGTTTTGGGCCGAGATAATCCCATTTAAAAATTAACAAAATCCACCGAGCACAAATAAAAGGGAGGGGGTAGATTTCAAAAATTAGAGTTTATGGTAAAATATGGCGTGTGTGACATCAAACGAAAGGTAATTGAGTCTAGAGTTCAACAAAATACATTTTAATTTATTTAAAAAAGGGTGGGGGTATATTTCAAAAATTAGAGTTTAAGTGAAAATATAGCGTGTGTGATATCAAACGAAAGGCAATTGAGTCCGGAGTTTAACAAAATACATTTTAGTTTTTGTTTTTTTTAAGGGTGGGGGTAGATTTCAAAAATTTGAGTTTAAGTCAAAACATGGCTTGTGTGGTATCAAAGAAAAGGTAATTTAGTCCGGAGTTGAATAAAATATATTTTAGTTTTTAGTTATACTAGCTCACACGTACACTATAACTATAGTACCTAGTGTGAGCTTAGGGGCCCATATATTGGCAGAGTATTTTTTTAATATTCATGAACCGTCATTCTAAATTCATAATTTTAAAGACAATCAGCTGTGTCATGATGTGACCATCAAAAAAAT
Source organism: Aspidapion aeneum (assembly GCA_963576565.1). Lineage (NCBI taxonomy): Eukaryota > Metazoa > Arthropoda > Insecta > Coleoptera > Brentidae > Aspidapion > Aspidapion aeneum. The sequence goes on from OY755041.1 coordinate 120,247,460, forward strand.
CAGCCCCGGATGTGACGTCAACAAAGTGGAGGATCGTGGCCCGTCCGTTTTGATAGCCCTGAGTAATATTACTCTAAGATTATAACCAATAAATAAACGAAGAGGCCGTAATGTACCTATCATTCCCAGGTACTTCATATAATAATTCGATGGGTATAAATTCCTGTTGTTTCCTGTCTAATATCTGTCAAAGGCATATAAATAGCTTCAGGTAATTCTGGCTGGGTGGAAGCGAAATTAATTTTAATACGAAAATTAGTTTGAAACAGTTTTAGTTTAAATATTTATAATCCCGAAAATTGGTGAAAATTTATTTGCCAAACCACTGAGCCCAAATGTCCAACATTTGGTTTGGTGGATGACACAAAATTATCCAAATTTGTAATTATCTGCTTTTTGAACTAAAACCGAGAAAAAAAGACATTGGTACAGGGTGATTAAAATAAAGAAATTTTACACAAAAAATAGAGATGCGAAAAACCACACCCTGAGTTCAGATTCGGAAAAACGTCATTTTGCGAATTTTACGGTAGCGAATTATAAGGCCAAAATGGCCAAATTTTAAAAATTCATATTTTAAAAACGATACAATTTATCAACAAAAGCAGCGAGTTGTAGTATGGTAGAGCCATAGAAATGCGAAAAAACCACACCCTGAGTTAAGGTTCGGAAAAATGTCGTTTAGAGAATTTAAGGTAAGGAATCCTATGAGACCAAAATGGCCAAACTTTGAAAATTCATATTTCAAAAACTATACAATTTATCAATAAAAGCACCCAGTTGCAGGATCGTAGGGCCATAGAGATGCGAAAAAACCACACCCTGCGTTAAGATTCGGAAAAACGTTATTTAGCGAATTTTAGCCTAGGGAATCCTATAGACCAAAATGGCCAAACTTTGAAAATTCATATTTCAAAAACTTTACAACTTATCAAGAAAAGCTCCGAGTTGCAGGATCGTAGGGCCACAGAGATGCGAAAAAACAACACCATGAATTAAGATTCGGATAAACGTCATTTAGAGAATTTTAGGGTAGGGAATCCTATGAGACCAAAATGGCCAAAGTTTGAAAATTCATATTTTAAAAACTATACAGTTTATCAAGAAAAGCACCGAGTTGCAGGATCGTAGGGCCATAGAGATGCGAAAAAACCACACCCTGCGTTAAGATTCGGAAAAACGTCATTTAGCGAATTTTAGCCTAGGGAATCCTATGAGACCAAAATGGCCAAATTTTGAAAATTCATATTTCAAAAACTATACAATTTATCAAGAAAAGCACCGAGTTGCAGGATCGTAGGGCCACAGAGATGCGAAAAAACAACACCATGAATTAAGATTCGGAAAAACGTCATTTAGAGAATTTTAAGGTAGGGAATCCTATGAAACCAAAACGGCCAAAGTTTGAAAATTCATATTTTAAAAACTATATAGTTTATCAACAATAGCACCGAGTTGCAATATCGTAGGGCCATAGAGATGCGTAAAAACTATACTCAGATTTAAGATTCAGAAAAACGTCATTTAGCGAATTTTACCGTAGGGAAACCTATGAGACCAAAATGGCCAAATTTTGAAAATTCATATTTCAAAAACTATACAATTTATCAAGAAAAGCACCGAGTTGCAGGATCGTAGGGCCACAGAGATGCGAAAAAACAACACCATGAATTAAGATTCGGAAAAACGTCATTTAGAGAATTTTAGGGTAGGGAATCCTATGAAACCAAAACGGCCAAAGTTTGAAAATTCATATTTTAAAAACTATATAGTTTATCAACAAAAGCACCGAGTTGCAATATCGTAGGGCCATAGAGATGCGTAAAAACTATACTCAGATTTAAGATTCAGAAAAACGTCATTTAGCGAATTTTACCGTAGGGAAACCTATGAGACCAAAATGGCCAAACTTTGAAAATTCATATTTCAAAAACTATACAATTTATCAAGAAAAGCACCGAGTTGCAGGATCGTAGGGCCACAGAGATGCGAAAAAACAACACCATGAATTAAGATTCGGAAAAACGTCATTTAGAGAATTTTAGGGTAGGGAATCCTATGAAACCAAAACGGCCAAAGTTTGAAAATTCATATTTTAAAAACTATATAGTTTATCAACAAAAGCACCGAGTTGCAATATCGTAGGGCCATAGAGATGCGTAAAAACTATACTCAGATTTAAGATTCAGAAAAACGTCATTTAGCGAATTTTACCGTAGGGAAACCTATGAGACCAAAATGGCCAAACTTTGAAAATTCATATTTCAAAAACTATACAATTTATCAAGAAAAGCACCGAGTTGCAGGATCGTAGGGCCACAGAGATGCGAAAAACAACACCATGAATTAAGATTCGGAAAAACGTCATTTAGAGAATTTTAGGGTAGGGAATCCTATGAAACCAAAACGGCCAAAGTTTGAAAATTCATATTTTAAAAACTATATAGTTTATCAACAAAAGCACCGAGTTGCAATATCGTAGGGCCATAGAGATGCGTAAAAACTATACTCAGATTTAAGATTCAGAAAAACGTCATTTAGCGAATTTTACCGTAGGGAAACCTATGAGACCAAAATGGCCAAACTTTGAAAATTCATATTTCAAAAACTATACAATTTATCAAGAAAAGCACCGAGTTGCAGGATCGTAGGGCCACAGAGATGCGAAAAAACAACACCATGAATTAAGATTCGGAAAAACGTCATTTAGAGAATTTTAGGGTAGGGAATCCTATGAAACCAAAACGGCCAAAGTTTGAAAATTCATATTTTAAAAACTATATAGTTTATCAACAAAAGCACCGAGTTGCAATATCGTAGGGCCATAGAGATGCGTAAAAACTACACTCAGATTTAAAATTCAGAAAAACGTCATTTAGCGAATTTTACCGTAGGGAATCCTATGAGACCAAAATGGCCAAACTTTGAAAATTCATATTTCAAAAACTATACAATTTATCAAGAAAAGCACCGAGTTGCAGGATCGTAGGGCCACAGAGATGCGAAAAAACAACACCATGAATTAAGATTCGGAAAAACGTCATTTAGAGAATTTTAGGGTAGGGAATCCTATAAGACCAAAACGGCCAAAGTTTGAAAATTCATATTTTAAAAACTATATAGTTTATCAACAAAAGCACCGAGTTGCAATATCGTAGGGCCATAGAGATGCGTAAAATCTACACTCAGATTTAAAATTCAGAAAAACGTCATTTAGCGAATTTTGGCGTAGGGAATCCTATAAGACCAAAATGGCCAAACTTTGAAAATTCATATTTCAAAAGCTATACAATTTATCAAGAAAAGCACCGAGTTGCAGGATTGTAGGGCAATAGAAATGCGAAAAAACAACACCATGAATTAAGATTCGGAAGAACGTCATTTAGAGAATTTTAGGGTAGGAAATCCTATGAGACCAAAATGGCCAATGTTTGAAAATTCATATTTTAAAAACTATATAGTTTATCAACAAAAGCACCGAGTTGCAGTATGGTAGGGCCATAGAGATGCGTAAAACCTACATCCAGATTTAAAATTCAGAAAAACGTCATTTAGCGAATTTTAGCGTAGGGAATCCTATAAGACCAAAATGGCCAAACTTTGAAAATTCATATTTCATAAGCTATACAATTTATCAAGAAAAGCACCGAGTTGCAGGATCGCAGGGCCATAGAAATGCGGAAAAACAACACCATGAATTAAGATTCGGAAAAACGTCATTTAGAGAATTTTAGGGTACAAAGTCTAGTTGGGCTCGAAATGGCGCAACTTTTTTTTCTTACCGATTCCGAAATCTTCATAAGACCCCATGGAGTTGCTTTTATCTGGGACACCCTGTATATATAAAACCAGCTACCCTAACCCGTAACTCATAATTTTTCCTAAAATTTTCTTGAACATCTCCAATTTTCGACGTGTTTCGTAGGTAATTTATGGACGACCCCGACACGTAGATGTGCCAAAGACAGCATTTTCCGGTTTGCGTACAAGATAGTAGTCCAATTTAAACAACTTCCTAACCTAACTAAAATTTATTTAAAATAGTAAATTTTGAAATTTACAAAGAGTGGAATTAGTTTATTAATAACTCCTATATCTACTAGGTGCAAATATAATAAAAATATCTTAAACCCCTCCTGTCTCTGTTCAATCTAACATTTGACAGTTTAAAGAAAAAAACAATGAAAGTCAATGTCGAAAAAACAAGAAAAACTCGTATAATTGCTGGAAAACGGACCTTTTGAGGACATATTCTGAAGCAAAAAGGATAAAGGTATGTAAAAATATACAAAATAATGTCCCTATAATAATAAATTAAAATTTTTCCTAGCTTACTAGATACTTTGGAGATTGGCCTTTGATCAATCTCTTGTTCAAAGTCAGAGATTGGCCGGTCAATTGTGCATGAAATCGACCCCCAGGGTGTGATTTTTTTGCATCTCTATGGCCCTACCATACTGCAACTCAGTACTTTTGTTGATAAACTATATAGTTTTTAAAATACGAATTTAAAATTCGGAAAAACGTCATGAGACCAAAATGACAATTATCAAGTTTTGATTTATTTTATTATTTTATAAACATGCAGGAAATAATAATAATAATGTAAAATGTTAATGTCAACCCGATATAATTGCTTCAAATAAAAAACGAGTTTTTGCAGTCGTACCAGATTTTTTTGAAACTAGCTGTACATACATAAAGGAACACTGAACCCCTTGGCCTAAAGGGATAAAATAAAAGAACGAAAAATTATAAAAAAAATTGTGTGTGCTTAAGACCCCACGGCAGAAGTGTAAACTTCAACAAGGCGAAATTAATAATACTGGCCTTCATCTGCATCATCATATCGCTCGCTGAATGTTTATCCGAATATGCGTTACATAGCCGAGCTTGATGGCTCAGTTCAATTCACTACCCACAAAAACTGCTAAACGCGCCTAAAAAAGTTTACACTTTAAAAATTCTGTGTTTCGACCGGGATCTAAACCTTATCCACTTGGTAAGTATATGTTCAAAAATCCTGAAGTAATTTTTAGGTATATTGATTAGCAAGCAAGAAGCCACATAGAATTTCTTCATTACGGATTCCTCTCATAGACATAATCCATTTTCTGCAAGACGCACGACATGCAGACTTAGTGAGGACTTTTGATAATTTTTTATTTAAAAAGCTTATATGCATTAATTAATTGATATAGACTACGGTCCTGCAAAGCGGCAGGGTAGTGCCATGGTATCAGGGGCGGCTAGTGCATAAGGGCTGCAGAGCTGCAGAACCCCCAAAATTTTCACATTATTTGACTATTTTTCAGCCGCTGCTATTTTTCTAATATAATTATTTTATTTCTAAAATTATTGGAATAGCAGTATATTTTCGGCCCGGTGTTGGTATAGTAGGCCTTCAAATCGCGTACGTGTGTTGAGCATGACGCCGCGCGCCGTCACCGAAGGCCGCATTTCACAGTCGGTCAAATAAAGTTATTGGCATTGTTGCGCTGCTAAATTGCAACACAACGTAGCTGGGTGGCTAACGAGATCTGTGCTCGGCTAGGAACCCCTTCCTTCGCCCCGCACCGCACTTGCTCTTGGGTTTAGATAGCGAAATCTAGGCAAAAATAGAGCTGCAAAACTTGCAGTTCCAGTACAATTCCGGGCGGGCGAGCTCAACGTTGCGTGTTTGCGGGCGCATTTATTTATTTAGAAGACGTCAAACGCATGAGCGGGAGGTTATGGTCGTGTTTGTTGTTTGTTTTTGTATAATTCTGTCACAATGAATGTGGTGGATAATTTAATTAATGTAAAAAAATTCTCTCTCTTTACTTATGAAGAAAAACTAATACTGAAAGAAGAAGGACGGCCATTGCCCGATATTTTAATAGAAAAATGTGGTTCAAGCCGGGGAAATTATATTAGTGAGTTAAATGTGAAGTTAAATTTAAATACATTTAAGAATACAAACTTATTCGAGTACTGCCCAAAAGTGTAAGAGTACGAGATGTCTAGAAAATACGTGCAGGCAAAACATTGGTGAGTACATATTATGCTAAGGTAGTGAATGTGAATTAAATCTTTTGTAAAAACGCCATTTTTTCTAAGGCATTGTAATTTTTGCCAAACCAAACTTGGCAATTTTTTACTTTTTATGATAGACACGTGATCTGGAGACTGTAAAAAAATAGCATTTTTTATACCCTATCAGCAGAACTCACAAACTTTACTGTCACGAGCCGCCACTGCGTGGTATGGTCGTCGGCTTCACATGCAGAAGGTACCAGTTTCGCGCCTCGAACAACGCTGCAATAACAAAAAAAAGTCCGTCGCCCTGTTAACCACTTCAATCGATTTTTTAGTTGTGGTCTGAACAAAAACTCGACCGAGTTTAGTTGATCCACTAAAGTTGATCAATTAAAATTGATTCGTGAGAACGCCCCTTTATTCTCTTGGTAAGTATATGTTCATAAATCCCCAAGTAATTTTTAATCAGATAGTGGTGGCTCAGGATTATGACGACCTCGAATATATGACACGAAAACTAATAGAAGAGTACAATAAGTGGGGACTAGAGGTTAATATCAATAAGACAGAGTATATGTGTATTGGTGGAACGAAACAGGATCTAATCTTAAATACTGGGCAGCGAATTCAGTCCTGTGATGAGTATAAATACTTAGGTCTAAAAATTACAGCTGACGGAACACTAGACAAAGCTATAAAAGATAGAAACGTACAAGGAAGAAAAGCAATAACTTTATTAAATGGAATAATTTGGGACCAAAGTATATCAAAACATAACAAAAAGCTTATATATAACACCATTGTAAAAAGTATTATTACATACGGCTCAGAAGTATGGCCAATCAAAGATAGAACAGAAAAAATGCTTTCCGCTACGGAGATGGACTATTGGAGAAGAGCAGCAGGGAAATCAAAAAGAGAAAGAGTTACCAATCAAAGAATAAGAGAAATTATGACAGTGGGTGAACGTACTCTAGTGGATGATATAAGAACAAAACAACTGGTGTGGTACGGACATGTATGTACAAAGAATGGATGATGGAAGACTACCTAAACAAATATTACAATGGAAACCAACTGGCCGAAGGAAACGAGGAAGACCAAGGAGAAGCTGGAGAGAAGGAATAGATAGTGAAATAACAATAAGAGGCCTAGATGATGAATTATGGGCAAACAGAAACGAGTGGAGATTGGGTATCGGAAGACGTAGAACGTTGTGAAACCGATAAATATATAAATATTTTTAATTCAATATTGTTTTCGACATCGGCAAGCATTTATTTTATATAAGACTATTAATCCTTATCCTTATCCTTCTTAAGTAAACTAATGTATTACCCATTTAGATCGGTCAAGAACTAAGAAAGTTCTGGGCTGTTTAAATTATATGTTTTTTTTCGGGGTTTTTAGCTTGCCAAGCAAACACACTCATTTTAAGATGTCATAGTTTTCTTAGTTCTTGGTCAACCTAAAAAAATGAACATTGAAGTGAACATCCAAAAAAGGTAAGGCCGAATCTTTTTCAATTTCTATTGTGCATTTGATTGTTGGTGGAATACCGTTGAGATGAGAGAGTTTTACACCCGTTTCACATGAGACAAATGAACTGCGCAGGTGGTCGTTACAGTCTATTATTTTTCATTAAATCGCCACGGTTCGTCGGTCCCATCTGAAACGGGTCTTATTGAGCATGTTGTCATTAATTACTATGATATCTCAGTGTGTACAAGAAACATTTCGCACTTACGAACCTTCCGAAACAGGCAAACTCAAAATCCTCATTTCTCGACTTAACCAAAGAAGATATATCAACAAGAAGCGAAATCCTGTCACACAAAGCATTGTTCATATGGGAAACAAATATGTGACGTCACGCTTGGACCAAATGACACTAATGCAGTTATATTACACTGAGAAAAATTTTGTGTAACTGTGGTTTGTGGTGAATTTTTATTACACGAAGAAAAAAATTTCATTCAAAGGGACATTACACCTATATAATCATATAACTGTAGTCATAGAAAATGGACCCTTTTTAACTTTTTATTTGATTGTTTGCAAAACTAGTTATATATTTTTTTTGAGAAAAATCGGTTATGAAATTAAATAGAAAAAATAATGACTAAAAAATACACTATAATTATTGTAATATTTATAAAAATCTAAGTAATATTATATTGTTTAAAGATTCTTTCTGGCCATTTTAAATTTAAAAATTATGAGAAAAAGGAAAAAAAGGGGATTAGCAATGAAACAAATTTTGTTAAAGTAGAAATTTTTATAAAACGTTTTGAATCTCCGTTATATGTTTTTATTGTTTTAGAAACAGGAACAAACCCAACCACAATTGGGAGAAAATACAATTAATAGCTATTTACGTTACTAGACCTGTAAAGATAGTTTCCGATCGTGTATCGTACGTATTTTTTTAAACCGGTATAAAACATCACAAACACAACCAACATGTAAATACTAATTTTAAAAAAAAAGAGATTAAACACTACAAACATGCTACTCTACATGTAGATATTTAAGTACTACTAAAAGCTATTATATTTATCAAATAAATATCAAAAAACCCATAGGTTGCATTTATAATTGACTATATTTCAATTAATTGATGCTTAATTTTAAATGTCACTTTATATTTGAGATCATTTTTAAAAAAGGGACCGTAAGAATTTTCCGGTCTCTTTGTTCTGAAAACGTAAAATTTTCCAAAAAGCAAAAAATATACGCAAAGTACTTGTTTTCCAGTCGGTTTAGAAAAAAAATTAATTACGCTAAAATAAGCAAAAAAATTGTGCTTATAAAACAACTTCTAACTAATATAGCAATAAAGTAAATTGTCTCATGCGGGGACAATCGCCATTTTTTTTCCAGAGAACTTCAAAAATAAGAGGCACATTCTGGTGTATTACCCACCTAATGCAATTCTTTTATGTCAACTTAAAGAAAATTTCCCCTAGACCGTAAAGAAATGGATTAGTCGGATAAAATGTTTGGAGTCAGCCGCGGCTCGTGCCGATGGCGAGCTGAAGAAGCACATTATAAATACCGGTAAAAACCTTATTCTCTTTTAAAACTCGTTACATCCTAGAACTCATATAACATGCTAGACCAGTTAAAAGGGATAACAATAGTAGTTTACCTAACTAGTGCGGAAAGTGCCTCTTTTCCGCACGCGATTGCAGATGGCCAAACGACGCGATAGCGGAGTTTGGCCAGCAATCAAGTGCGGAAAAGACACTTTACGCACGAGTTAGGTACATTATTTTTTCTATAAGCGTGAGGAAAAAACTAAAAATTAATCAGAAAATTATTTATATTCAAAACATTTTAATCAAATCAATTATTATTATTAACATTAATATTAAAGGTGCAGTTTGTAGCGTGCTGTAAGTTGATAGCAGAGGCAAGTGTTTTCTCAAATGAAGTGGCAGATTTGAAACTTGGGTTTTGGTTCTCCACTGTGTTCTCCAAGTTTTCGGAAACATCTGTTGCAACTGTGGTCATGCATTTGGGGCTGGATTGAGGCACTTTGGAAGGTTGTATGGTAGAAGAAAGTTGCTGACTAGTTGAAGGACCAGGGTGGCTGAACTTCAAAATTTTATTCGAAATATTTTTTTGGAATCCAGTTGAACTGTCAAGGTACCCTTCTGCGACACTTGAAGATTTCCATCCACCGAGTCGTTTGATATTGGTTATTCCTTCGCCTGAATCTGCCAACATTGTTGCGGCAGAACGTCGGAAGCTGTGGCCCGTGTATAATTCTGGATTTGAAAGCTTCAGATAGCATGCGATATCTGATGGCATTTTACCGAATGTATTAATTCCAATGCATTGTACCGTACATGCTCCTCCTTTGTAGTTGTAGAACCGTCTATGTGGGGTCTCTGGTTTCCTTAAGTTGACATATTTTCGGATCAATTGGAGAAGTTTTCCATTCTCGGCTTCTTCTGAAATAGCAAAACTTCTAAATGTATGGTTTTTTGAGTCAGGAATTTTTATAATGATCATATTTCCTTTTTCTTCAATGTCATCTAGGCACATTTTTGCTAGTTCTTCACGGCGACATGCGCCCGCCAAACCATAAATCGTGGCAACTTTCATATGCAAATAAACTAGGTCAGGAGCTTCGCTTAAAAACTTGAAAATGTCTTCTTTTGTGAAGATTTTTGCCTTCTTGGGTTTGAATCCAACGTTGTGTTTTTTCAAGTAGGCCGTAACTTTAAAAAAATTGCTTAAGTCAACGTTTTTTCTGAGTTTTATTACACTTTTGAGCATAGAATACCTCGACCAAAGGGTATTCGGTTTGCACGTTTTGGAAATTTCGGAGAAATATGCCAAAAAAACAGCTTCTTGAAGGGATTTGATGCCTTTAGCGTGGCACCATCTCTCAAACAAACTATATTCCTTCTCATACCTGTGACGAGATTTTGAAGGAAGCAGGTGCAAATTAGCGATTCTAGCGGCTTCTAGAACTGACTGGGGTAGATCTTCGTCCGAAGAATCCATTGAAAATCTGATTTTTTTGTTTGAAAAATTCAAAAGACGCTTGTATCTGCAAAATTGGCTTTGTTTTGACAGTTTGTTTGTACTTTGTTGCTATGGTGATTTAAGATGCCAAATCTAAAACCACTAGTGTTCATTGTTGTTTGACATTGACAATGACGATATTTATACCGGGGAGGTTAAAAACTTATAATTTGAATCTATTTTACTGAAAACTTTATTTTATCGAAAATATTGAAAATATAGCAGAATTTTAGTCAATTTGAATATTTTTAGGATATTTCGTGTGGTAGGAAAGATACAAATGTATTTTGAACGGTCTAAATGTTATAGAACACCTCAAAATCGTAACAAATTTACTTTTCCGTACTAGTGCGGAAAAGTGGCACTTTCCACACTAAAATGCGTGCGGAAAAGTGGACTTTTCCGTACGCTTATAGAAAAATATATTTATAGGCCAAAGTGAAACATGCATCCCTGTATACAGGACGTGGTTTCATTATACAAATAAACAAATAAGGTTACCATTCAAACAAAGTTAAAAGATTTATATTTGTTTTTTTTTTCGTGTAAAACCAAAATTGCACAGTTTTTTCTTTGAGTGTAATAGTACTGCATTACTGTCATTCTGGTTTTGTCGCTTCTTGTTGATATATTTTCTTTGACTTAACACCTTTCTTCCGAGGAATGGGGAATTGTCTAGATTACACTGTTGTTTGGAGAACGCCTGTAACTATTCCTTACAATTTCCTGCTCATATTTTCTGCAAATAGATTCTGTAAAATAAGCTGCAGACAGTGCTTTTGACTAGAATTTCTCGAGAATTTCAAAGCACATAGAAAGACACGTCTTGCAATGTGTTCGTTCCGGTAAATTTTGGACTGGAAAGTTTTTTAATAAGGAAAATTCATGGACTGCTTATTACAAAGATTCTGTATGAATATCTCATACAGGTAGTCACGTCACTAGAGAAGGCGGTAGGGTGGGGGATCTTGATTAACATGCCCTTTTCAAGTTACGGAATGTTTTTGAAAAGTCTGCATTTTAGGTGGAGGTTACGGAGAGGTTTATAACTTTCTATAAATTTTTACCGTCCTAGCCCGCGTAGGAGTGGCTAGAGAAGGTATTATTTTTGACGAAAATGTGTTATTTGGGTGTATTTTGATCTATCTTAGCAATATTGTCATAATGTCTGTCTGTGTGTCTTCACGGTAAAAAAATTTGTCTACAATGAAAACACGTTATTTTCTTGAACGGTAAAAAAATTTGTCTACAATGAAAACACGTTATTTTCTTGAATAAATTGTTTTACCCTAAAACAATTTCTTTTGAATTAAAATATTTCTTTTCAGTTTAACGCAGCGTTTAATCTTGAAATGAGACTTTTGTTTTAGTATACACCATTTTAGTATACACCATTTTGTAACAAAGCAAATTGTCTTCATATAAATCATTCCAAATTTTTGCTTAATTTTATTTAAAATAAAACAGAAATTAGTTTTTATCGCGGCTACAATGCTCTGTTTACCTTTAGGAAAAATAGAATCTTGAAAATTGCGGAATGAGACAACTGGGCGCCGCCAACTGGGCGCCGCCAACTCGGCGCTGCCAACTGGGCGCCGTGCCAACTCGGCACCGCCAACTGAGCGCCGGCCAAACATATTTAAAAAATCCTTTACGCAATTTTTTTGAAATTTGTTTTTGTTAAGTAAAGTTAAATCCATTAAGTCGACTGTTGAATCTTGGTAGTTGTAGTGTTTGGTAACCTGGTAACACTACCATTTACGTTTTTATTAAAATTAAAATGGCTGATCCAAAATGGCGGATTTCCTTATTTACTAACCGATTTGTCTCAAACTTGAAATATTTCATTGTTTGAGGCCATTTAACAAAATTTTTTACTCAAACTTTAAAAAATCAAAATGGCGAATCCAAAATGGCGGATTTTCTTATTTACTAACCGATTTGTGTCAAACTTGATATATTACATTTAACACAATTTTTAACTCAAACTAAAAAAAATCAAATTGGCCGATCCAAAATAGCGGACTTTCTTAGTTATCAACCGATGTGTAGCAAATATAGAAATGACCTCAAGAAATGTAATAGTTCAAGTTTGAGACAAATCGGTTAGAAAATAAAAAAATCCGCCATTTTGGGTCCGCCATATTGAGTTTTTTAGGTTTGAGTAAAAAATTTTGTTAAATGACCTAAGCAATTTATTATTTCAAGTTTGAGACAAATCGGTTAGTAAATAAAAAAATCCGCCATTTTGGATTCGTCATTTTGCTTTTTTTAGTTTGAGTAAAAAATTTTGTTAAATGACCTCAAGCAATTTAATATTTCAAGTTTGAGGCAAATCGGTTAGTAAATAAGAACATCCGCCATTTTGGATCCGCCATTTTGATTATTTTAGGATTGAGTAAGAAAATTTGTTAAATGACCTCAAGCAATGTAACATTCCAAGTTTGAGACAAATCGGTTAGTAAATAAGAAAATCCGCCATTTTGGATCTGCCATTTTGATATTTTTAAGTTTGAATAAAAAATTTTGTTAAATAACCTTAAGCAATTTAATATTTCAAGTTTGAGGCAAATCGGTTAGTAAATAAGAAAATCCGCCATTTTGATTTTTTTAAGTTTGAGTAAAAAATTTTGTTAAATGACCTCAAGCAATGTAACATTCCAAGTTTGAGACAAATCGGTTAGTAAATAAGAAAATCCGCCATTTTGGATCCGCCATTTTGATTTTTGGATCCGCCATTGTTTTAATAAAAAACGAAAATTGTAGTGTTACCAGGTTACCAAACACTACAACTACCAAGATTCAACAGTCGACTTAATGGATTACTTAACAAAAACAAATTTCAAAAAAATTGTGTAAAGGATTTTTTAAAGATAATATATATATATATATATATATATATATATATATATATATATATATATATAAATAATATATATTTTATTTTTCATCTACATATTTTATTAAAAAAAAAAATTAGCCCGGCGCCGAGTTGGCCGGCGCCCAGTTGGCGGCGCCGAGTTGGCCCGGCGCCCAATTGGCAGAAAATATTACTAAAAAAATTAGCTGTAATGTTGATCCCATTTCATACCTTAACGATATCAACATAACTAATGCGTTTATATTATATGAAACAAATCCTGATGAAATTAAATATACTTTAAATTTAATAAAAAATAAATCTTCTACTGGCATAGATGGTATTTCCTTAAATATACTAAAAGAATTACCTTTTATTGCAATTAAAACATTTTCTGAAGCTATAAATCATTCATTTTTATTGGGATATTTTCCTTCTTGCCTTAAACTTGCTAAAATAATTCCAATATATAAAGGAGGTGATAAAAATATACCATCTAATTTTAGGCCAATATCTCTTTTATCAACTCTTTCAAAATTAATAGAAAAACTTATCAAATCGCGTTTAGAATTATATTTTTGTGAAAATAATATGATTAATATTAATCAATTGGGCTTTTTTATGAAACAATTATTAAACAGTATTAATGATAATGAACATGCGGCTGCAATTTTTTGTGATATTTCTAAAGCTTTTGATTGTGTTAATCATGAAATTCTTCTTAAAAAATTATTTATTTATGGAATAAGAAACAACGCTTTAAGTTGGTTTAAATCATACTTATCTAATCGCCTTCAATTTGTGTCAATAAAAAATTTAAATTCAAATAAAAATAATATTCAATGTGGTGTTCCTCAAGGTTCAGTACTAGGACCAATACTTTTTTTAATTTACATTAATGATTTACTAAATATTAAAATTTCTGGTTATTTTACAATATTTGCAGATGATACTACTATTCTTTGGAAAAATAAAAATATAGATGTTCTCTGGAATAATATAAAAAATGATATTATTTGTATAAAAACTTGGTTTGAATCAAACCAACTATCCCTTAATTTTTCAAAAACATATGTAATTGGTTTTAAAGAAATATCTCAACAATACTACAGATAATATTAAATTTTTAGGACTTAACATAGACGAAAATTTAAAATTTCAAAACCATATTCATAATTTAAATAAAAAATTAAGTTCGGGTTGTTATTGTGTAAAAATTATTACAAATGAATTAGGTAAATCAATAGGCAGAAATGTATACTTTTCTTTAATTGAATCAAACTTACGATATGGCATTCCTTTCTGGGGTACATGTTCAATGTATTTATTTAGATCAGTGTTTATTCTTCAAAAAAGAGCAATTAGGTATTTATGCAATGTAAATTCTAGATATCACTGCAAAGACTTGTTTATCAAAAATAATATTTTGACTCTCCCTTGTTTATATATTCTTGAAACAATTTGTCTGATAAATAAACATCTAAATTACTTTGAAATAAACCAAAATACTTATTCAACGAGACAAGTTAATAATCTTACATTACCTATACCACATTCATTTTTATTTAAAAAATCCATAATTTATAACGGTATAAAATTGTATAATAATTTGCCAAACAATATAAAACTTAATAATAACTATAACATATTTAGAAATAAGTGCAAGGATTTTCTTATCACTAAAGCTTTTTATTCAATTAACGAATTTCTTGATCAGAGTTACAATTAAGGAATAATTTTAAACTTAAAATTCTCAATTATTATAAAAAAAACAAGTAAATTAAAAAAAATATATATATAATCAAACATAATTAAACCACTTATTGGATGGATTTATATATTTTATATTTTTTAAATGATTTTTTCTATTATTATTATTAGTTATGTATTTGCTTTGTCTACAAAGTTTTATACTTTATATAAGACAATAAAGCTTGATTTGATTTGATTTGATTTGATTTGATAGACCGAATAAAAAAATATATTTGTATAAAGAAATAAATAATTTTTATTTTATCTAATACTGAAACATAATAGGAATAAGCTTTAAGACGGTAGGGGAAAAAGTGAAAATTCCCCCCCCCCAAATCTCAAATTATATGTAGTTTTGACAGACAGAATACACATCCTGGTCACTATGGAAAATAAATTTTTGATTATGATATCCCCCCCCCAATTGAAGTTCCTAGATCCGCTCCTGAACAATGCATGAGTGAAATTTTCAACATAAAAGGCAGAAAATATATATTTTTTAAAGGAAATAATTTTTGATTTACATATCAACTTTTTATGCCTCTACATGGGCACTTAACAGAAAAAGAACATAAAAAAGTTCTCGAACTCCAACAAGCCATTTTTTATGATCGCTATCGGGAAAAATGTGCCAAATGGACTGAATGAAAACGAAAGTCGTATTATAGGCCTTTCAAATCGGATAATAATATAAAATCATATAATCATGCATCAAACAAAATGCGCAATTTTGTAAGCGTTTCAAAGACCGTTGATTAGGGTTGCTAGCTTTAAATTTGGTTTGTCAGGACATTTTTTTTAAGAGCCGTAAATATTTGTCACATTAAAAAGGACAGCAAAAATTTCTGAACAATAAAAATTTTTTTGTTATTTTCTTTTTCAGTAAATGAAAACAGTGTAAATAATATGTTTTAAAAAATGTATATTTTCTACCAATTTTTGGAAGTTAGGCTTTAAAATTGTGACTACAATTTTTAGTATTTTGAAGAAGCCGGAATAAATGGTAGAAAAAATATATATTATAATTCGCCTGTAACAAAATGAATAATTGAGCAATATTTTACATAATTTTTCCTCAGTCAATACTTTTTAATTACGCTTCTCAATAAGTTTTTATTAAAAAATTCCCGAGGCTATTAGTCTTTATTAAACTTTTAAACGCTTGAAGCTTTGGTAATTTTGTAACTCAGAAACTTTTTTTTATGTTTGGGCTTTAATTTTCCGTCGGCGTCCCAATGGCAAACGGCTTAAACTCAATTTTTTGCGATTTTATTTTTTTTAATACTATGTATTGTAACTCTTAACTCTTAAAAGAACAAAACCATACTGGTGGGATGCTGAGATTGAAAGTGAAATAGAGGAAAAAAGGAAATTATATCAAACCTACTTATTCCAAAAGACAGATAGAAGCAGAGAAGAATACAAAATCGCGCAATCAAAGGTGAGAAGAATGATCAGTGATAAGAAAAATCAATCATGGATGCAAAAGTGCCAGAAAATAGATTCTTACTTAGGAGGTAGGAGAAGTATCGAAAGCTGGAAAACTATAAGATCGATCAAAAAAGAAACATGCAGAGATATTATTTCACCAATACCAGACAAAGAATGGGATGAGCATTTTAAAAAATTTTTAACTGAAGATAGAGCAGAATTCAAGGAAGACGAAAGAGACAATATCATTAGAATGATGGGATCTCCAGTACCCCTCACAATATCTGAGGTCAAAAACGTGTGCAAAACCTTAAAAAGCGATAAATCTACCGGACCCGGAAATATCCCAGCTGAACTTATTAAATATGGCACTGAGGAACTGTTTTGGAGATTACGGAATCTTTTCCAAAGATATTTAAATGGAGCTGTAGTACCAACTGAGTGGAAAACGTCATATATATCCACAATACACAAAAAAGGAAGGAAAGATATATGTGACAATTATAGAGGTATATCTGTAACTAGTACGCTAAGCAGAATATATAGCAAAATAATAGGAAATAAAGTGGAGAGCGAATATAAAGATATGGAGGCAGAACAAGCTGGTTTCAGGGCGGGTAGATCGACTTCAGATCATCTCTTTTGTATAACCCAAGTTATTGAAAAGAAAATGGCATACGGACAATAGCTGCATCTGCTTTACGTAGATTTGCCGAAGGCATATGATAGTATACCACTAAATCTAATTTGGAAAGCGTTGGAAAAGACAAACATAAGCGTACAACTAATTAAGGCCATCAAAGAGTTATACCGCAATAGTAAGGCAAAAGTTAAAATAAAAGCAAAACTAACCAAAGGCTTTCAAGTAAATAAAGGTCTTAAACAAGGTTGCTGTATCTCGCCTACGCTCTTCAAGATATATTTGGAACAGGTCCTTAAAGTCTGGAAGAGAAAATGCCAAAACATGGGAATTCCGTTGGATGAAACCACCTTGTATACTTTATGTTTCACAGATGATCAGATAGTGGTGGCATTCGTCTATGGTGGTGGCTCAGGATTATGACGACCTCGAATATATGACACGAAAATTAATAGAAGAGTACAATAAGTGGGGACTAGAGGTTAATATCAATAAGACAGAGTATATGTGTATTGGTGGAACGAAACAGGATCTAATCTTAAATACTGGGCAGCGAATTCAGTCCTGTGATGAGTATAAATACTTGGGTCTAAAAATTACAGCTGACGGAACACTAGACAAAGCTATAAAAGATAGAAACGTACAAGCAAAGCAATAACTTTATTAAATGGAATAATTTGGGACCAAAGTATATTAAAACATAACAAAAAGCTTACATATAACACCATTGTAAAAAGTATTATTACATACGGCTCAGAGGTATGGCCAATCAAAGATAGAACAGAAAAAATACTTTCCGCTACGGAGATGGACTATTGGAGAAGAGCAGCAGGGAAATCAAAAAGAGAAAGAGTTACCAATCAAAGAATAAGAGAAATTGTGATAGTGAGTGAACGTACTCTAGTGGATGATATACGAACAAAACAACTGGTGTGGTACGGGCATGTACAAAGAATGGATGATGGAAGACTACCTAAACAAATATTACAATGGAAACCAACAGGCCGAAGAAAACGAGGAAGGCCGAGGAGAAGCTGGAGAGAAGGAATAGATAGTGAAATAAGAATAAGAGGCCTAGATGATGAATTATGGGCAAACAGAAACGAGTGGAGATTGGGTATCGGAAGACGTAGAACGTTGTGAAACCGATAAATATATATATATATATATCTATATATATATATATATATATATATATATATATATATATATATATATATATATATATATATATATATATATTGTAACGTTAACGTTCAAATCTTGAATTAATAAGGATTTATTGGAAGAAATCCAGACTTTATTTTAGAGTCGGCTTTATTCTGACAGATTTACAAAAACAACTGACAGGTGACCTTTCAATATTAAAATACCAAAGTCAGATTTAAAATTAAAGTCGCTAACTTTCATTTAATAAAAACAGAGACTAATAATTCCGGTTCTTAAATACACAGAGGCCGAACTTTGAAGGAAAGCAGCTGCTTTTTATATGTAAATCTGCCACAATACTGCTGATTTTAAAACAAGGTCAGGTTTTATTCCAATAAGTGTCTATTTTTCCAATAAAGTCAAAAGTTATGGAAAAGTAGATGCATTCTCAGTTATCGGACTATTTTGAAACAAATAATTTGATCAATCATTAGCAATTTGGCTTTAGGAAGGGTCGTTCCACCACATCGGCCCTTATACAGTTAGTGAGCGACATAGTCGAGGGCTTTCAGGCAGGAGAGCACAGCACATTAACGCTGTGTGACCTGTCCAAAGCGTTTGACTGTGTCGATCACTCGGTTTTGCTTGAAAAACTAGATTTCTATGGACTGGACTCACAATCTTTAAAACTTATTTCCTCTTATCTACTAAACAGACAACAGGCAGTTTTTTATAACA
The DNA here is from genome assembly GCA_963576565.1 of Aspidapion aeneum. Taxonomy (NCBI): domain Eukaryota; kingdom Metazoa; phylum Arthropoda; class Insecta; order Coleoptera; family Brentidae; genus Aspidapion; species Aspidapion aeneum. The sequence continues at coordinate 120,266,587 of OY755041.1, forward strand.
ATAGAATATCAAGTATAAGAACGGTAAAACACGGCGTTCCTCAGGGGTCAGTAATGGGCCCACTTTTATTCATAGTTTATATAAATGACCTTTTTTACCATATGAAACCGGTTATAGCCTTAAATTTTGCAGACGACTCTAGTTTTAAAACTTCAAACTCCGAACTAAAATCTCTGAAGCTGGAAATAAAAAACGCACAAGAACGTGCCGGCCAATGGTTTTCCTCAAACAAACTTAAATTAAATGAGGGAAAAACGCAATCACTAACATTTTCGACAAACAATACAATTGTTAAGGGGGAGTCTGCAAAATTATTAGGTGTGGTTCTGGATGACCGCCTCTCCTAGAAAAAACCATGTTGATTACCTCATTAAACCACTATCTAGTACAATTTTTTTTATTAAGAAGATTAAAACATATTATTCAAGAACACTACATTATCTCATGTTACCATGCCCTTTTTCACTCGATTTTAAATTACGCAGTTGTACTATGGGGTAATTCTACCGATTCCATAAAGGTTTTCCGAATTCAAAAGAGAGCCATAAGAATTATAGCTAATGCTGGATACAGAGATCATTGCCAGCCCTTGTTTAAAAAACTAAAAATTATGCCGCTTCCATCTGTGCACATATACCAGACTGTACTGGAAATACATAACAATAGACAGTTCTGCCGTGCAAAGCAAAAACCGAGTAACTCGACATACTCGAAAATGAGATTTTTATACCGTAAAAAACGGCGCCAGTCAGTTTTTCTAGAATGTGGCTATCTTGAAATACAAGGAAGTTATGTAATTAGTATGTAGTTAAATAAACTATAGTTAGTCCGTAGTTAAATAAACTTCAAACTCTATTTCCCAAAACACTAGTTTTTGACTTACTAGGTTTCTGCTTTGCACGGCAGAGTTATACAACGCAAGCTCAGACTTCCATAGTTATCCAACCTCATCTGCGTTATTACTTCGGCAGAAAAAATTAAAGTACACAAAAAGTGTTAAAAACTCACTTGATCTGAATATTTATAATTCAATTCCAAACAATATTAAATGCTTGCCAATTAAAAATTTTAAAAGTAAAATAAAAATGTTCATCTTAGATAATTGCTTTTATTCCGTCGAAGAGTACCTACAAAAAATTAAAGGTATCTAATTTTAGAACTGTTGTAAGTACCAAAATATGTTTTATATTTATACCATTTTTTTATAAATTTTTGTATGTTAGTCTACCCATTATTGTATTTATGAAAAAGTTTCACGGGCAAGACCTCAGAGGTAAAGGTAGCTCGGGGACGCGTTTCTGCCTCATTAGGCTCTTAAACCTCGTGAACTTCCTTCAAATTTAAAAAATCCAGTGCTCAGGCTGTTTTCTGGGAGCAGATTATATCTGTCTCCGTCGCGACGTCAAAATTAGCCTCAAAACTGAGGCAACCCTGACCGAAGCTGCAAATTGACAGTTGGTCTCTCCTCAGTAAACACCATATTTCATATTCCTTTTCTAATATCCACATTATCATTTCATCTCCTTCCATTTTATGGTTATTCTCGGGCTGAATGAAGCCTAATGAGGCAGAAACGCTCCCCGAGCTACCTTTACCTCTGAGGTCTTGCCCGTGAAACTTTTTTGTAAATACTTTTTACCTCGTGAACTTCCTTCAAATTTAAAAAATCCAGGGCTCAAGCTATTTTCTGGGAGTAGATTATATCTGTCTCCGTCGCGACGTCAAAATTAGCCTCAAAACTGAGGCAACCCTGACCGAAGCTGCAAATTGACAGTTGGCCTCTCCTCAGTAAACACCATATTTCATATTCCTTTTCAGATATCCACATCATCATTTCATCTCCTTCCATTTTATGGTTATGCTCGGGCTGAATGAAGCCTAATGAGGCAGAAACGCGTCCCCGAGCTACCTTTACCTCTGAGGTCTTGCCCGTGAAACTTTTTTGTAAATACTTTTTACCTCGTGAACTTCCTTCAAATTTAAAAAATCCAGGGGTCAGGCTATTTTCTGGGAGCAGATTATATCTGTCTCCGTCGCGACGTCAAAATTAGCCTCAAAAATGAGGCAACCCTGACCAAAGCTGCAAATTGACAGTTGGTCTCTCCTCAGTAAACACCATATTTCATATTCCTTTTCAGATATCCACATCATCATTTCATCTCCTTCCATTTTATGGTTATTCTCGGGCTGAATGAAGCCTAATGAGGCAGAAACGCGTCCCCGAGCTACCTTTACCTCTGAGGTCTTGCCCGTGAAACTTTTTTGTAAAAACTTCCTTCAAATTTAAAAAATCCAGGGCTCAGGCTATTTTCTGGGAGCAGATTATATCTGTCTCCGTCGCGACGTCAAAATTAGCCTCAAAAATGAGGCAACCCTGACCAAAGCTGCAAATTGACAGTTGGTCTCTCCTCAGTAAACACCATATTTCATATTCCTTTTCAGATATCCACATCATCATTTCATCTCCTTCCATTTTATGGTTATTCTCGGGCTGAATGAAGCCTAATGAGGCAGAAACGCGTCCCCGAGCTACCTTTACCTCTGAGGTCTTGCCCGTGAAACTTTTTTGTAAAAACTTTTTACCTCGTGAACTTCCTTCAAATTTAAAAAATCCATGGCTCAGGCTATTTTCTGGGAGCAGATTATATCTGTCTCCGTCGCGACGTCAAAATTAGCCTCAAAACTGAGACAACCCTGACCGAAGCTGCAAATTGACAGTTGGTCTCTCCTCAGTAAACACCATATTTCATATTCCTTTTCAGATATCCACATCATCATTTCATCTCCTTCCATTTTATGGTTATTTTTGGGCTGAATGAAGCCTAATGAGGCAGAAACGCGTCCCCGAGCTACCTTTACCTCTGAGTTTTTGCCCGTGAAACTTTTTTGTAAAAACTTTTTACCTCGTGAACTTCCTTCAAATTTAAAAAATCCAGGGCTCAGGCTATTTTCTGGGAGCAGATTATATCTGTCTCCGTCGCGACGTCAAAATTAGCCTCAAAACTGAGGCAACCCTGACCGAAGCTGCAAATTGACAGTTGGTCTCTCCTCAGTAAACACCATATTTCATATTCCTTTTCAGATATCCACATCATCATTTCATCTCCTTCCATTCTATGGTTATGCTCGGGCTGAATGAAGCCTAATGAGGCAGAAACGCGTCCCCGAGCTACCTTTACCTCTGACGTCTTGCCCGTGAAACTTTTTTGTAAAAACTTTTTACCTCGTGAACTTCCTTCAAATTGTATTTATGGTTTTTAGAGCATGATTGTTTGTAATCTACCTTATACATAATAAATTAGCCTAGGATAAATATTAAGTTACTGCTAAACATTACTATTTTGAAAATTTTGACTTGCTGTAAACATATTTTTATATTGTCCTACAGTCAATAAACGATCTTGTATCTTGTATCTTGTCTATCATTAGACACTTATTGGAATAAAACTTGACCTTATTTTAAAAGCGACCTTATTGTGACAGATTTACATATAAAAAGCAGCTGCTTTCTTTCAAAATTTGACCTTTGTGTATTTATGAACCGGATTTATTAGTGTCTGCATATATTAAATGAAAGTCAGCGACTTTATTTTTAAATTTGACTTTATTATGTCAATTTTTAGAGGTTAGCTGTCAGTTTTCTTTTTAAATCTGTCAGAATAAAGTCGACTCTAAAATAAAGTCAGGTTTTATTCCAATAAGTCCCTAATAATACTAACGCAATTTATACCGTTAAATTAGCTGACACAAATACACACGTAGGAGGTAGGCAGAGTTCTGAAGTATGGAAATTCATTTCTACAGTAAAAAACTAACAAAAGAAAAAGTAAACATCCAGATAATCAAACCAGAACAATGAACAGAACACTACAAGGGACTGCTGCAGGAGACGAGACCCGAATACCTGGCAGCCTCTCCGAGAAGAGACATAGAAGTACATGGAGAGGAAGTAATCATCGAAAAAGAAATGATAAAGAATAATATTAAAAAGCTTAAATCCGGAAAAGCTAGCGGACCTGGGGGAATATATGCTGAAATGCTCAAATATGGATCAGAGAAACTACTCAAAAATCTCACATATATTATTAACCAATGCATAAACGGACATCCAGTACCTAATGATTGGAAAATTGCATTCATATCCTCAATACATAAAAAAGGAAACAAGCTGGATTGCAACAATTACAGAGGAATTTCAGTAACCAGTACTCTAAGTAGATTGTACGGTAGGATTCTTAGAGCTCTAATAGAGAATGATTTTCATGAACAAGAAGCAGAAGAGCAAAGTGGGTTTCGCGCAGCCAGATCTTGTAGTGATAATGTTTTTTGTCTTAAACAAGTAACTGAGAAAAGGAGCGCCAGAAATATAGAGACTCATGTTACCTTTGTGGACCTACAAAAAGCATATGACCGTTCCAGTAGAAAAATTATGGACAGTGTTAGAGCAAACTAATATCAATCATACATACATAAAAGCCATAAAAGAACTATACAAAGGGTCAAAATCTAAAATTAAAATTGGAAGTCGACTTTCAAAAGAATTCCTGGTAACAAAAGGCTTAAGACAGGGATGTTGTATCTCTCCAACTCTTTTTAAAATATATATCGCAATAGCTCTAAAAAACTGGAAACGTAAAGTGCACGGCATGGGAGTACAACTTAACGACCGATTTACCATATACACACTACAGTTTGCTGATGACCAAGTAATTGTGGCTAATGATAAAGAAGACATGGAGTATATGATGAGAAAGTTAACAGAAGAATACCAAAAGTGGGGATTTACAGTGAACGTGGACAAGACACAGTACTTATGTATTGGAAACGAATCCAGTGAGTTAGTTCTAGAAAATGGACAAACAATATCTTCATGCAATGAGTATGTATACTTGGGTGTCACATTTGATGAGACAGGTAGACTGTAAAGAATTGGAAAAAAGAATAGTAAAAGCAAAAAAAGTTATTGGATGTCTTAATAGTATTATATGGAGCAGAGAGATAAAAAAGAATGTAAAATTTAACATATATGAAACAATGGTCAAAAGCACGCTGTTGTATGGAATACAGACTTGTCGCGTAACAGAAAAATACAAAACAAAAATGGAAAGTGTCGAAATAGATGCAATAAGAAGATCTATGAGAATATCTAGAATAGATCACATAAGAAATGAGATCATAAAGAAAGAATGGGAATCGAGGGAAGCATAACGGATGACATCATTAAAAGGCAACTGATATGGTACGGCCATGTACAACGGATGAACGACGAAAGATTACCAAAGCAGGTCCTAGAATGGCAACCAATAGGGCGCAGAAAAAGAGGGCGTCCTAAACTAGAATGGCAACAGTCAATCCAAAGATCAATGAGTCAAAAAAATCTGACAGAGGATGATTGTCAGGATCGAAGGAGGTGGAGAGTAGGCGTCGGACAATGTAGAAAAACGTTCTAAACCGACATAGTAGTAGTAAATTAGCTGACAAAATATGGCAAATTAGGGTCAGGGACGTGCCAAAGGGTGAGGCAACGAGACAGCCGCCTCAGGCAAACACCTTCAAAAAGCAACTAGATTTTAACATTTTCAAAGTTCTATCTATTTCTATTTAGCCTTCTTCGATCCATCTTTGGACAATATTTTTCACTCTTCCCTGTGTGTCGCCGTGTTCATCCATCTGGTTCCCGCATGCTTCTTCAAATCGTCCAAAGGAGGAGGCACTAAATACATTGTTTACCGGGACGCGTCAGATTAGCTGGATTTGAGATATGTTGAAGGACAAACCTTCCTGATATTTTTACCAAAAAAATTAGGGGGGTCATAGGATTCGTTTTCGAGCTATACTTATTTAAATGTGCTCCACTGAAATATGGAAAAATATGACCATTTGTAGTTTTTTTGTAATAACTTACGCCAAATAAAAATAAAAAACTCATATTAGCTTTACTTTATTGGTAAAAGAGTTCTTTTAAGAATTTTATCAGTTTTTGACATATAGTTTTCGTCTCATACCTACAGAGTGGCTCAAAATAATAAAAAAAAATACAGGAAAAATACCTGAGATCTATTAAATATAAAGAAAGGAAACTAAAATTGCATGGTCAAAATTACCTTCACTTGCTTTCATCTGAGTCGCTTTAACTATTCTAGAGTGATGTTTGCATAATAGGTTATGTGATAAGCTTACAGGGTATTTAAAAAAAAAACAATTCAACGCATGACACGTTTACTAATTGTCTACGGAATAGTGTGTTTACCGGGATGCGTTAAATGAGGTGAATTTATGATATGTTAGGGCCCAAGCCGTCTAAATACTCGTTTCAAAGAAATTGGGGGTCATCGGTTTCATTTTCGAGCTGTAATTATTTAAATCCGCTGAAAGAAAAATGTGACTTTTTGTAGTGTTTTTGCTATAACTTCTCGTCAAATAGAAATAAAAACCAATATTATTTTTATTTAGTTGAAAAAAAACTCTTTTTAAGTATGTTTTGATTTTTTTTATAGTTTTCGTCACATATCTACAAAGTGGCTCAAAATATGAATAACAGAAATACAGGAATAATAACTGGGATTTGTTAAATATAAAATCAAATAAATTCATTTGCTTCAATGTGAGTCGTTCTAATTATTGTCAAGTAACATTTACATACATAATGGTTTATGTAGTAAACCTACAGGGTAAATTAAACATTTTTTAAATTAAACAAATAATGGGTGTACTCACTGTGTAGCGGAATAATGTGTTTAACGGGATGCGTCAGATCAGGTGAAGTTGAGATATGTTAAAGCCCGAGCCATCCTGAAACTTGCTCAAAAAAATTGGGGGGGGGGGGTCATCGGTTTCGTTTTTGAGCAATACTTTTATGGATTTTCGCTACAACTTCTATCTCTTTATGGGGATAAAAAGTTGATATTTAAACTTTTATCAATTAAGTTTGTTTACAAACTTTCTTTCTGAAAATTTTTGGCAGAACCCCCGAAAAGGGGTGTGTAGACCCCTTTTTGTCTCCACATTTCTTATATTCTAGCATTAAATAAGTATAACTCGAAAACAAAACCGATCACCACCCACTTTTTCAAGTATTACGACGGTTTAGGCTCTAACATAACTCAAATTCAGTGCATCTGACGCATCTTAGTAAACACTTTCCACACACTATTCGATAGGCAATTAGTACACATGTTATGCGAATTTCAAAACTGTTTGACATACTATTCATAGTTTGAGCCACTATGTAGATATGTGACGAAAACTATATGTCAAAAAATGAGAACATACTTAAAAAGACTCTTTTTTTTTCAGCAAAATAAAATTCATATTTTTTTTCTATTTTTCTTTCACGAGAAGTTATAACAAAAAACTATAAAATCTTACATTTTTCCATAATCCATTGGCGCGCCTTTAAATAATTATAGCTCTAAAACGAAACCGATGACCCCCAATTTTTTTTAAACAAGCATCCGGATGGTTTAGGCTCAAACATATCTTTAATTCACCTCATTTGACGCATCCCAGTAAACACACTATTTCGTAGACAATTAGTAAATATGTCATGCGTTGAATTATTTTTTTTTTGAAATACCCTGTTAGCTTATAACATAACGTATTATGCAAACATCACTCGATAATAGTTAAAACGACTCACATGAAAGCAAGTGAAGTTCATTTTGACTATGCATTTTTAGTTCCCTTTCTTTATACGTAATAAATCTCAGGTATTTTTCCTGTGTTTTTTTTTTATTATTTTGAGCCACTCTGTAGGTATGTGATGCAAACTATATGTTAAAAATTGATAAAATTCCTAAAAGGACTCTTTTGTACAATACAATAAGACTAATATCATTTTTTTGTATTTATTTGGCGATAAGTTATTACAAAAAAACGACAAACGGTCCATATTTTTCCATATTTCACTGGCGCGCATTTAAATAATTATAGCTCGAAAACGAATCCTATGACCCCCCCATTTTTTTTTTGGTAAAAATATCAGGAAGGTTGGGCCTTCAACATATCTCAAATTGAGCTCACCTGACGCGTCCCGGTAAACAATGTATTTAGTGCCTCCTCCTTTCCATTTTAATTTTGCTACTACTCCTCTGACATCCCTTAATTTTCGTTTGTCTCTTTTGTCAGAAATTCGGAACATTTTGTCAAGGTTTTAAAAGGGATCGAATTAGATCCTGATGATAGATCTGTAAGTTTTGATGTAGAAAGTCTGTACACCAACATGTTAATACATGAGTCACTGAGTATCATCAAAAACAAATTACAAACTAATGATACACTTCACGAGAGAACAACGCTCTTGGTGAAGGAGGTGATGGGTTCGTCTCTTTCGCCATGCGATCAACACAGCAAAAGTCAAATAAAAACTATGGCTGCGATACATGGATGATGGATGACACGTTTATTATATGGCCGAAAAATGATGACGAACTACAAAATTTTCTGCACCTGAACGGTATTCGACCAACGATCAAATGCACCATGGAAATTGAAAAAGATTTGACCTTACCTTTTTTGGATGTTCTTGTCACACGATTAGACAGAAACCTACACACACGGGACCATTGGCGTAGCTAGGGGGGCAGGGGGGGGCCTGGCCCCCCCTGAAGTCCCTCAGGCCCCCCTAAGATATTTTAGGCCTCCCCTACCGACTACTAGTAAAAGAACATGACGCTGAAAATACATACTTTTCTATTATTATTCGGGAAATATTCAAATAAAATAGGTGCATTAAAATTTAAAATCATTCAGATAATGTTTACATTTCAGGAAAAAGCCCTTGTCTTGCGGAATTAGGCTTTTTCTCTTTAAATTATCGGTAACTTTTCTGCACTTATGCAATTTCCCGAAAATACTTTTTAAATTTAAACATAATTATGCATATTGAATATTTCATACATATTGGCGACATCTTGTAAAATATTATAGAAGTGTAAGTTAAATTTCGCATTTAATAAAGACAGCGACCTTTGCCCCTCTGTTTCCGAAATCGGGTTGTAGATGTCGTAAGGTTATAAAAGACCTTTTTAAACTGTTTTTCTAAAATAAATATAATTATCTTTTTAGTTTTTTTGAGGTTAGCGTTTAGTGTCTTATGAAAATTTTCCGATTTTGGTGACAATTTCATAACCATTTTCATATTAAGGTTTCCCACGTCGTTAAATGGAATAAATTCGTCGAGCAATACCGGGAAATTTTTAATATTAATACTTCTACTCTAAGAGCAGAAATGACCGTTTTAAAGAAATGTATTTTTCGGTTAAATCAAACTGTTGGTCATGATTCTATCAAACAACATATAGCAGAAAACACTTATCCAAAACTCTACCAACTTTTTAAGGTTGCGAGTATTCTTCCAATTTGAAGTGCAACTTGCGAGAGGTCTTTCTCTGCCATGAGGAGAGTTTTTAATTGGCTTAGAACAACTATGACTCAAGAGAGACACTCAGGTTTGTCATTGTTATTCATAGAAAAAGATGTTGAGGTCGACTTAGACAGTGTGGTAGACGCTTTCAGTCAGCGACGTAGAAAACTTTCTTTGTAGAATTGCTGAATTACATACTTCCTGTGTATACATATAAATAAGTTGGTAAATGTATTATTAAATTTGTTATATTAAAATATTAGAACATTTAATGCGCGTATTTTTTTTTATTCATTGCACACTTTGCATGACTCTTTAAAACCTATGTTTGCTTTTTGTTCAAGATAGACCGGGGCCACGGCCCCCCCTGAAAAGCAAGGCTAGCTACGCCAATGCACGGGACAGTATAAAAATTTTAAGTCCAATCATGTTGCTGTTGCTACAAAATAAGGAGTTATAAGAAGTTTGTATTTAAGAGTCGTAAATATTTGTAGTATAATAATGAAGAATTAACCACATAAATTAACAACATTAAAAAGGACTTACAACAGAATGGTTATTCCAAAAAATGAATAAACTCAACGATCTCTAAAATTAAAAACAAACCAAATGTAGCAAATTCTCAAAATAATAATCCGTTGAGTGTTATTAACATTCCATATGTTCAAGGGATTTCAAAAAACATAAGACGAATAGCCAAGCTCTATAATATAAAAACAGTATTCTCTTCGGGAAATACGATACGGAGTTTTGTAACTAAAACAAAACCAGAAAATCCCTCAAATAATAAGGAATATATTTATCAAATCCCGTGTGAGTGGTAAATCATATGTAGGTGAAACGAAACTCCCTCTTCAGGTTAGAGTAAATTAATATCTAAAAAGTATCCAATTAGGGGATATTGACAAATCCAGTTTAGCGGATCATGCATGGTCAAATGATCACAGCATTCAGTGGCCAGAAGCCAAAGTTTTGTATAAGGAGCCGCATTGACGAAAAAGAAAGTTTATTGAAGCTGCGTTTATAATGCAGAATAAAGAAGTTTTCAGTTAACGAAGCACGGACATACAAAACATACGGAAACCACTCCTTAAGGAAAACAGGCGTCTTAGGATTTATAAAAAAGGGGGCGAGCCGTCACACCTGATTGGACACCAAGTAGTATAAGTAGTAGGCTAGAGACTAGATTTCAAAACGAATTTTATACTTCACACAAAGGTGTGTGTGCCTAACTTGCGAGTGTCAGAAGGAGAGGGACGAAACTTGTCATAGATGGCGCTTCGGCGTCTCAGACAAGACGATGCCAGTATGTTAAAACTTTCGAGTGCTCGAGCCAGTCCGCTAGATGGCGCAACAACTTGTAATTTATTCGCATTGCACCGCCGCGAGTATTTCATATATAGGAGTTGGTTTTGGTTAAAATTGGCTTACCTGGGTTTGCTGTTCTCTACTGATGACGTGAAACACACAGAAACGTACGTCTAGAGATGCAACCTTGTGTAAGTAGGAAAACAACCAAAATCAACCCTTCCCTCTCCTTCTGACACTCGCAAGTTAGGCACACACACCTTTGTGTGAAGTATAAAATTCGTTTTGATTTTTATCGATCCACACACAGCACGTTTTCCATCTTTCTTCTTTGTAGAGACTAGATTGTTTAGTTTACACTTGAAAACGATTAGAAATACTTGCTAACCGAAACGTCGTGATTAAAATAAATAAAGACAATGGAAGTCCGAAATTGTATTTCTATCCCTTACTTTTGTTGTATTTCTTATCCATTTAGAAATATTTATAATATTTACCCAAAATTCCCTGCGTGGCTAGTTGCTGCCCTACACCACTGTCTCTTTTGGCTGGATAGGTTTTCGGTCAATTAATCAGCATTAATAAATGAGGTGCTTTGGCGTTAGTTTAAAAACTATAATTACTTCCACAACTTTTTAAAACTTGTTTGCTAAACCTAAAGAAGTTGCAGGGAAGTTATGAACTTTAATTCTCTTTCTAAATAACATTATATAGGGTATTTCAAAATGTAATTTGAAAACTTAAAATCGACCGGAAAAACGTTTAAATAAGATAGAACTTTAAATATTACCCATAGATAATTTATACAAAATATTGTTGAGATACTTATATTATTATATAATGAAGAATTATTGGAGTAAAGCCAGCCTATTCTCATACTCCTTCGATCCTGACAATCATCTTCCGTGAGATTTTTTTAACTGATTGATCTTTGAACTTTGATTGATCTGGCATTCGAGTTTAGGAAGACCTCTTTTTCTGCGCCCCATTGGTTGCAATTCTAGGACCTGCTTTGGTAATCTTTCGTCGTTTATCCGTTATACATGGCTGCACCATTTCAGTTGTCTTTTAGTGATGTCATCCGTTATGCTTTCCTCCATTCCCATTCTTTCTTTGATGATCTCATTTTTTATATGATCTGTTCTAGGTCTTCTCATTGATATTTTTATTGCATCCATTTCTTTTTATTCCATACAACAGCGTGCTTTTCACCACTGTTTCATATATGTTAAATTTTACTTTCTTTTTTTATCTATCTGCTCCATAAAATACTGTTAAGGCAACCAATAACCTTTTTTGCTTTTATTATTCTTTTTTTCAGTTTTTTACAGTCTGTTCCTGTCTTATCAAGTGTGACACCCAAGTACACATACTCATTGCATGGAGTTATTGTTTGTCCATTGTCTAGTTCTAACTCACTTGATTCGTTTCCAATACATAAGTTCTGTGTGTTGTCCACCTTCACTGTTAACCCCCACTTTTGGTATTCTTCCGTTAACTTTCTCATTATATGCTCCATAATATGTTCTTCATCATTAGCTACAATTAGGTACTTAGTCTTCAGCAAACTGTAGTGTGTATATGCTAAATCGGTCGATAAGTTGAATTCCCATGCCGTGTACTTTGCGTTTCCAGTTTTTTAGAGCTACTGCGATATATATTTTAAAAAGAGTTGGAGAGATACAACATCCCCGTCTTAAGCCTTTCGTTACCAGGAATTCTTTTCATAGTCGATTTCCAATTTTAATTTTAGATTTTGACCCTTTCTATAGTTCTTTTATCGCTTTTATATATGTATGATTGATATAAGTGTGTTCTAACACCGGCCACAAAGGTAACATGAGTCTCTCTATGTCTGGCACTCCTTTTCTCAATTACTTGTTTAAGACAAAAAACATTATCACTACAAGATCTGCCTGCACGGAACCCACTTTGCTCTTCTTCTTCTTGGTCATGAAAATCATTTTCTTTTAAGGGTTCATCTCACCGACTTTTTTTTCGTAAAGCGTTTCTTAATATAATCAACGTAATAAGGAACACTTAAGTAAGGAAAAAAAAAGGCGGTGCGATGTGCTATAAAAATCCTACCGTAAAAAGGAAAGAAGTCCAGATGCGAGTGAAGGAAGTGCAAGGGACATGTTACCGGGAGTAAATCTTTCTCGCAAAACCAGTTCCGTACAATGTAATGTTGCTGTGCTCGGCTGTGCTCGGCTGTCCCATTCACAAATAAAGCAACAATATTTTACTTTTTTATTATAGTTTCTGCATGAGCGCATACAATGGGGGAGAGGGGCTTGGGGGCGAAAGCCCCCCCAAGAATCTAAAAATAGATTATGTTAAACTTTCCAAGCCCCTCCAAGGCGATTTTTGTTATACGCCAGTGGTTTCTGTATATATATATATATATATATATATATATATATATATATATATACATACTTTTATATACTAATATGTTGCCATGGTTACAGAAATTCCTCTGTAGTTGTTGCAATCCAGCTTGTTTCCTTTTTTATATATATATTGAGGATATTAATGCAATTTTCCAATCATCAGGTACTGGATGTTCGTTTATGCATTGATTGATAATATATGTAAGATTTTCTAGTAGTTTCTCTTATCCATATTTGAGCATTTCAGCGTATATTCCCCCAGGTCTGCTAGCTTTTATGGATTTAAGCTTTTTAATACTATTCTTTATCATTTTTTTTCGATAATTACTTCCTCTCCATGTACTTCTATGTCTTTCCTCGGAGAGCCTGACAGATATTCGGGTTTTGTTTCCTTCAGCCGTCTCTTGTAGTGTTCTGTCTATTGTTCTGCTTTGATAATCTGAATTTATGTTTTATTTTGTTGCGTTTTTTTACTTCAGAAAATGATTTATTAAAACCGTTTAGGATTTTTTTTCTTAAAATAAGCTTAGGAATCACACCCCTATATATTATCATATTTAGGGAACACCCTGTATAAATAAATTCCAAAATATATCCTAATAAATCTTCTATACAAACCCAAACAAAATCCCATTAAAGAGAAAAGCAGCTAAAAATTTTGCATTGCCCAACCCGACCTCTATGCATACCGAATAATTCAATAACTCAACTGTACCACCACTTCTGCACTCAACATCCAGCCCCCACTTCGTTACTGTTAACTTCTTGAAAAAACTGCTAATACTACTCGCCACTGTAGTACTTTCTTATAACCACCAAGAATTTATCCTAGGTCAAATTATTGACCACATTCTTATTTTTTCATCACTTCTACATTAACGTACCAATTTTCAACATTTTACTGCAAAAAACTTCTGAGTTATAGAAAATACCCAAATTTATGTAAAAAATTTATAAAAAACAGAAAAATGGCTAAATCTCAGCCAATAAATTTTTTCCAAACACAATATTTTGACTTTTGTCTACCCTTCAGGTAGGTAATATGCCCACAAAAAATCGAGAAAATCGGAGAGGGTTCGGTTCGGTTCGGTCTGGCTTTTCTTAAATAATTTTGCTGTATACCCATTGGATATGCATGTACCGAAACACAGTGGCGCACCCAGAAATATCTTGGAGGGGGCCCGAGACCTCATGATGTCGTATTTTATGCTTTTTTTCTGTTTACTCATGAAATATGAAGAAAATATCTAAAAAAAATCTTATGTTATGGAGAGCTCGGGTCACGAGGCCCCCCCTGGGTGCGCCCATGTGAAACATATGAAATCAATTTCAGACGCGCTCTGTAGAAGCCAACAGTTTGATCAGCGAACCGTAACACTGTAACAAAACGGGATTTGAATATATATGGTATTTTTGCCATTTATAAGTTTTTAAATATTTTTAATTAAATATTGTTTTGACATCAACAAACATTAATTATATGCAAGACTAGGTTAAGAATAAGCAAAATTTATGGCAACTCCGGCGACTTGTTTTTTGGCATATTTTCAGGTCCGCTGTATTTTAATAAAAGTTGTATTCGGCTAATATGTCCTTTGAGCCACTAACATCAAAATAATTTATATTCTGTAACTGGAAACAAATTTGCAAAATTATTTTCAATTTTTAAAAAACACACTGTGCAATTTTACTTTCTAACGGGTTTTTAAGTCTGGCTTGCGTTGGTATTTTGTCTCTTAGTGGAGCGTTTAAAGCGCAGTCTATCTCTTTCTCGCCAAGGCGTCAGGGAGTAGAATTCTAGCAAATCAACGCCAAGGTATTTGTGCCTGCAAGCTTTAACTGAGACAAGAAACTTTCGAAAGTCGTTACTGAAAACATTCTTTAGTTGGCTCTGCTTTCATTCACACTTCTTAAGGGGGGATTTTTTTTATTAACTGGGGAAATTTATCAATTATTTTTACTTTGTATAAAACTGTTAACTTTATTATTCATAATTATTTTAGTATTTTCTTTTGGAGTTTATTAATTTTAAAGCTTTTAATTATTACTGTTTCCAGTGTTTTGAAATAATGTTTTCAACTGTTTTATGGTTTTTTTAACAAAAAAAAATACAAACCATTCATTGCCCTAAAATCGGAGGGGGAAGTTTTATGGGGGCGGGTGGCTTGATAGACAGGTTATTGTACTAGAACAAAAACTGGTTGGAAGGTATAGTTTTTGCAAAGTCAGTTGCAAAGGTTAAAGCCGACCATCGGCATATCCTTTAAAGAAAGTGACACGGGCAGCGGTAGATATACTCATGAAAATTATTTCATTTAATTATGGCGTAAACTAAAGAAATAAAAATAGATAATAAAACATTCTATTCCTACACATACAGAAACGACACTGATTTATTTTCTAACTCTGCATACTGCCGACTAACGGGGTCCCGAAACACCCAAAAGCAATTAAAAGCGCATCTCAAAAAATCTGCCAATCAGGTGCCGTCTATCCACCTCTGCTGGGTCGGTCAGAAAACAAATACTTTGTGCTCGGACCGCAAAGATCCGCGCCTTTTCTCTGTCGGTAGGGTTGAAATTATACCAGGAAGATTTTATATGAATTTAAACGGACATCCAGTACCTATTGATTGGAAAATTGCATTCATATCCTCAATACATATAAAAGGAAACAAGCTGGATTGCAACAATTACAGAGGAATTTCAGTAACCAGGACTCTAAGTAGATTGTACGGTAGGATTCTTAGAGATCTAATAGAGAATGATTTTCATGAACAAGAAGAAGAAGAGCAAAGTGGGTTTCGCGCAGGCAGATCTTGTAGTGATAATGTTTTTTGTCTTAAACAAGTAATTGAGAAAAGGAGCGCCAGAAATATAGAGACTCATGTTACCTTTGTGGACCCACAAAAAGCATATGATACCGTTCCAGTAGAAAAATTATAGACAGTTTTAGAGCAAACTAATATCAATCATACATACATAAAAGCGATAAAAGAACTATACAAAGGGTCAAAATCTAAAAATAAAATTGGAAATCGACTTTCAAAAGAATTCCTGGTAACAAAAGGCTTAAGACAGGGATGTTGTATCCCTCCAACTCTTTTTAAAATATATATCGCAGTAGCTCTAAAAAACTGGAAACGTAAAGTGCACGGCATGGGAATACAACTTAACGACCGATTTACCATATACACACTACAGTTTGCTGACGACCAAGTAATTGTGGCTAATGGTAAAGAAGACATGGAGTATATGATGAGAAAGTTAACAGAAGAATACCAAAAGTGGGGATTAACAGTGAACGTGGACAAGACACAGTACTTATGTATTGGAAACGAATCCAGTGAGTTAGTACTAGAAAATGGACAAACAATATCTCCATGCAATGAGTATGTATACTTGGGTGTCACATTTGATAAGACAGGAACAGACTGTAAAGAATTGGAAAAAAGAATAGTAAAAGCAAAAAAAGTTATTGGATGTCTTAACAGTATTTTATGGAGCAGAGAGATAAAAAAGAATGTTGTATGGAATAGAGACTTGTCGCGTAACAGAAAAATACAAAACAAAAATGGAAAGTGTCGAAATGGATGCAATAAGAAGATCAATGAGAATATCTAGAATAGATCACATAAGAAATGAGATCATAAAAGAAAGAATGGGAATCGAGGGAAGCATAACGTATGACATCACTAAAAGAAAACTGATATGGTACGGCCATGTAGAACGGATGAACGACGAAAGATTACCAAAGCAGGTCCTAGAATGGCAACCAATAGGGCGCAGAAAAAGAGGGCGTCCTAAACTAGAATGGCAACAGTCAATCCAAATATCAATGAGTCAAAAGAATCTGACAGAGGATGACTGTCAGGATCGAAGGAGGTGAAGAATAGGCGTCGGACAACGTAGAAAAACGTTCTAAACCGACATAGTAGTAGTATACTCCTCCGTGCGTCAGCTAGTTCGACTAGTGTGAACTCCAACACCTCAAAGCCGAATCCAAGGCTAGAAGTAGATTACCAGAGCTCGATATGCTTTATATTTTTTTGGAAAAAAAGAACCGCTTATTTTTACAACCGCTATATTGCATAAAAGTAAAGAGATACTCGAAACCGTGTATGTTCGACGGCCGAACCAGTTCGGATTACCATGTTCCATAAAAATCGAAAAATACTGATATAGATGGATGTTTTGCTGAGGGAATTTTATACTTACATACTTTAGATGCCTAAGCATTTGCATAATTACATTTACAATCTTTCCTTAAAAAAGTGGAATATAAATATTATGCTTTGTGCCTGCATCTCTATTTAAAAACAAAAAGTTTGCCCAAAGTTAAGCAGCGGGAGAATAAGGATTAAAGTAACAAGTTTACTGCCAGGGAGCAACCTCACACCCTGCAATGACCAGTGTGCTTGATCCGGTTCGAAGGACCAATGTGCAAGTACTGCTGGACTCGAAGGACTAGATGTGTTTGATCCGGTTCGAAGGGCCCAATGTGCTTAACTCGGCTTGGTTAAGCAGCGGGACAATAAGCATTAAAGTAAGAAGTTTACTGCCAGGGAGCAGCCTCACACCCTGCAATGACCATTCAAGAAGGCTTATGGTACAGGAAACTTAAGTAGATATAGTGAGAACAACTATCAAATGTTGAATCTCGTTTATTAAGATAAATCTCTTCTTTTTATATAAGAAAATTGTTGTCGTTCGTGACAAATGATAAAATCTAAAATTTATATAATTAAAATAGGTAAACTTGAGAAACCAGCTTAGAAGAACGAAAAGTGCAAAACATGGTTTTGCGGAAATAAGAAAGTGGTTCCGCCTCCCTCGAAAATGGTAAACAGTTGGTTGCCACCTACCTACACAGCAGGTGGTTGATGCGAGAAAAACTACTGAAAGTCAAGAGTGGGAGTTGTAATGGTTAAGCGTGGTGATACATCGAGTAGAGAGAGGGTTTCCCGCAGCCAACGATAAAGACCGGCCATGGCGCGTTATAAGCAAGTCGGCGATCATGTGATCTTAGGAGTCCCAGGATTCTTATTGTATTGCTTAATATATTATATGTTTTAACACAATTTAAATAAATTAACAAAAAATTTTTGTTCTTTTATAGGCAAAAATTGAAAAAAATATTTTGCTGATATATGTGTTTATTATGGATAAAAGAACTGAATCTATAAAATAAAAAATTATACAAAATTTGCACTTTAATATCTTCAGGTACATATATTAGGTACATAATATCGTTAGTAACTTCAAATCTATACAAGTCTTTCAAAATTCGACATATCAAACCTAAGCTTTTAGTTTTTTAATTTTTCTTTGAGTGTCATCATCTTTGTCTCAGTTCTTATTCAAAGATTTATTAGCAGATATAAATCATTGTGCTTTTTAATAAAATTATTTAAAAAAACTTTACATGCCCTTAAACTAATTTTTTCAAGCTTTGACAATAGTTTTTCTCCACAAAAACACTCGCTAGAGTTATCTGAAGAAAAATTTTCAATATAAAACATTTCACAATAATTTATTAAAAAGAAACAAGTGATTTTGTGAATAAGTGAGATGGTTTTCACATTCAATAAACTGAATTTAGTGGTCGTCAATAATTTTTTGAAAAATTACCCAACTCAAAGTTTAATATATATTTCATTAAAGTGTAAGTTAACTATCAACTCATGTTCTTTTAAAAGCTGTATCTTACTTTTTAAATATTTCACACTACCAGAGAGATTACTATCTGTTTTTAATATTGCGAGGGTGCGGAAGACATATTACCTTAGAATTGTAAATTGACGTGTATGCACTGGATGACTGGATAAACAAAGATGAAGCCAACATTAAAGTGTATCCACCATATCTTCGATTCTCAGGTTACCTTTTCAAGAGACCTAATTGTTCAATAAGAAATGACAACTGAACACATTTTTCACTCTCACTATCGAAAATGTCACTAAGGATGTCTATTAGTTGATCAATCTTATCCAAGATCTTATCTTTTACCACTTCTTTCCCGTTTGCAACATATTAGGTTTCAGTTCTATAGTTGGACCGACAAGGAACAACATTAATTACACGTTCGCGGCATTGTTTATATTATAGGTATTTTCTTTATAATTTATTCATTAGCCATTAATTATTTTAACGCAGCCCACTACACTCTTTTTCGTTTGCTGCGTTATTTTAATAACTTTGATAAAATTCACATAAAATTCGTGCCCGAATTAAAAAAGAATCGACGTAAACAAACATACCAAAACTGAAAACACACATGTTTTACAATGACAGCGGGCCGTGAGGCGTTTTTTTGTGAGCCTCCTACGGTCACGTGATATTTCCGCGCCCGGGCCGGTCTTTCTCGTGGGCTGCGGGTTTTCCCTACAAAGTGATTGGCTATGAAAAAACTGCGGGATAAGAAAATGTTGTCTGTCTATATTTTATCGCTGTTTTCGTTTAGGTTCACTTGTTTAGCTCATTAGCTAAAATGTAAAGTAAACACTGACTTGGTTCCTCCAAGCTCTTCAAAGAGGGGATAATGAATTACTAAGAGACAAGTCGGTAGTCACATTCTAAGTTTTATTGAACTTAAACTAAAAACCTCTATAAGAAATAGTAAAGAAACATAAGATTTGTCTATTTGAAGAACATTTTGCAGTTTGTTATTTTGGTATGTTATAGTTTTTATTTTAATATTTTGGGTCTTGTCTGTTTTAGAGGTCATAAGAAAAGTCTTGTAACAATTTGTAAATTGCAAAATAGTTTTTTTTTAAATTAAGGTTTGTAACGTTTTTAAAACTGTTTTATATCATAACAAAAACATTTCATGTAAGAAAAAGCCAAGTACGCGAAAATGGCATTCCGTAAAAAGAATTGAGATAAATGTAAAGCCAAGTTCTCCAATACAAATTTCAAAATGAAAGGTTCTAACTAGTTTGGAAATGTTTTTTAAACTTTGCTATTACAGCCAAACTTCTTTATGTTGAATTTAGCACTGTGCCTAAGAGCCATTTACAGCCGTAATAGCCAAGTTTAGTAAAATATTTCCAAACTAGTAAGAACCTTTCATTTTGAAATTTGTATTGGAGAACTTGGCTTTACTTTTATCTCAATTCTTTTTACGGAATGCCATTTTCGCGTACTTGGCTTTTTTTTACATGAAATGTTTTTGTTATGATTTCACTTCTTTTTTAAAGGAACTGGATAATACTTAATTTTTAAAGTAGTAAATTATGCGGAATATTGTTCAAAACTTTTGCAATGCCTTACTTAAATTTTTAAGGTTTTTTAATTTTTTTCCATGGTTTTATGGTAGGTCCTATCAGCGTTCCAAAGCTCAGCTCTCTAGCGTTTCTGAAAGTGCACAATGTTACTTTTACATAACTTTACATGTATAGTGGAGGGAAATAAATTAAAATTGTCGTGTTTTTAAATTTTTTCATATAGTTTTATCATAGTGTCTTTCAGTCTTAAAATGTTCAGCTCTCTAGCGTTTCTGGAAGTGGGCAGTGTTACTTTTACATAACTTTACATTTATAGGGGAGGGAAGTAAATTAGAATTTTGGGGTGTTTTAATTTTTTTCTATAACTTTATCATAGTTACTATCGGTCTTCCAAAGCTCAGCTCTCTAGCGTGTCTGGAAGTGGGCAATGTTACTTTTACTTAACTTTACATTTATAGGGGAGGGAAGTAAATTAGAATTTTGGGGTGTTTTAATTTTTTCCTATAGTTTTATCATAGTTCCTATCAGTCTGCCAAAGCTCAACTCTCTAGCCTTTCTGGAAGTGGGCAATGCTACTTTTACTTAACTTTAAATTTATAGGGGAGGGAAGTAAATTAGAATTTTGGGGTTTTTTGATTTTTTCCAGGGGTTTGGTCATAAGTTCTATGAGTCTGCCAAATTTCAGCTTTGTAGCAGGTCTGGAAGTACAGAGAATATTGATGATCTATACATGAGTGAGTGAGTGAGTGAGTGGTAATTTCGACGTTTTTTGAAATTTCGTAACTACTTTACTACTCTATGGAATTCCATGAAATTTGGAGGGGTTGTTAACTCCATGAAGATCTACGACTCTGCAAAGTTTGAGATTCGTAGCTCATTCCGAAGTAGAGTTTTAGATAGGTCAAATATCGGCTGAAATGTTTCCAGAAAAGATGGTTACGGCGCGCGAACTTGGCGAGGCAGATTTATTTTATACACACAACAGATCTACTACGGTACCTCGATAAGATAATACGACTCGATAGCCAAACCACAATTACAAATTTTAATAATAATTTTAAAGAAGAATACGCCAAATTGAGAGTTATAAGAAAAAATTAAATTTTGTTACAACCTGCCCCGGCCTCCACTACATTTTGACTGTTGTTGGAAAACACAGTCAAATATATCAAGGAAATTACATTTAATTACGTAAAAACCTTGCCGAAAGCTGGACCATTGATCCTGGATAAAAAATCCAATGTTAAAAAAATATTATCAATTAATCTTTTTAAGAAATTTCCGATTTATTTATTTTAAATAATTATGTTTATTTAAGCTCTTTTCATTACAGAACGGTAAAGATTCTTCAAAAGATTTAATTACGCGCCCGTTTAAAAGAAAAGTTCTAAAGAAAATTGCTTTTAAGCTGTTTTTTTTTTTAGAAAAACGTCGAGAAACTAGCTTGTACCTACGGAAAAAAAACGCTCTAATTTAAGCTAAGTCTGACGCCATTATCGCTTAAGTTCTTTAGCTAAAAGAATTTTTGATGAATGCTTTAAATGGGATCTTGTGTTTAAGTTTATATAAGCTAACTGAAACTTCTTAAGAGGGTGATGTCAAGGGAGTATCCAGGAGGGGGCAAAGGAGCCGCTTTTCTTACAAGATTTCTAAAAATAAAAAAATTAAATTCAAATAGATTATGATTTTGCCCCCAATAGTCTATGGACAAATCGGCCTAAAAGGGGGTTTCGTGTGCAAGTCGTGCCAACTTTTTGCCGATAAGCCAAGTTTGTTAAGGGCACTCCATAGATCAGGTTTTGAGTTGTTGTCATTCTGGTAAATGCGTTTTTTTAAAGATATGGCCCCCACCACTTTTTTTTGCACGATACTTTTTAAAACGATGTATCTTTCTTAGAAATAGTCGCAGAGGGTTGCAAAAAATGACAAATGAATCAGTAAACACCCGCAATAAAATAACTTTCTATTATATTTTTCAAAATTTTGCTTCGTTTTTTTAGAAAAAATAAAATAACTGAATTTTTACTTTTTTTTTGTATAGCTAGTAAAGTTTAACTTACATTTTTAATACCACCAACGCAAAATTTAAAAAAAAAGTTTAAATAAAAGTTATAGAATGAACATTTTTCTTTAATTTGGTGTATATAAGTCTTATATAGATGTATATTTTATATTTATTTCAATAAAAAAACAATTTTTTGTCACCAAAACGACTACCGTACGCGGACGCCTATAAAACGGCGCGCGGCTTTACGCAGCTAAGGCGTCTAGTAAAACAGGTGATTTCTATTATTATTGTTATCGTTGTTTGATGGACATTATCAAACAACGTTGTTATTGTTATTTTTGAAAGTGACTATCAATCGACGAAAGTTTTTACAATATAGTGCAGGTGCTAGAGGTAGTTGAGTATGCAAAATATGAGGACCGCAATTTGACAATGGATCCTAGCTGAGAATAGGTCACAGACTAACGATTTGGATGTTGCCGGGCAAGTTTTTGGTCCAATTTTTTTTATCCCCCCTCCTTATATAGTCGTGTTCGAATTTCCAAAACTGTAACTAAGTTGATGCATTAAGTCACAATAACATAGAAATGGATCAAAAATGTGTAAAATCTAATTTAAAAATAAAATTATATTAGTTTTTTAAATTTTAGCTGGAAAGTCCCCCAAAACCCCCCAGACTCCCCAAATCCTGAAACTTTTAGATTTTTTTCAAATTTTCTTAAAAACTAAGCTTACGGAAAAATATGTACTAATCTTTATTGTAGACCATAAAATTTCCTTTTCAACAATGTATAAGTCAGTCGGGTACGACTAATGACAAACTCTCCAGCGGCGTCCGTTTATTGAGGTAGTGTAAATAAATTTAAAAAAGAAACATGTTATTACAGGTTTTACCCGATTTTCTTAAAAACCTAGCTTTATATCAAAAAATATAATACACACTTTGTTATAAATAAATAAATTGCCTTTTAAATGATGTATAATAAGGTAATGGTAGTTTTATCTAAACAATTTAGGGGCGTCCGTAAATAAAATCAATTTTGAAAAATCACTAAATTTATCCATTTTTTGCAAGTTATATATAATTTCCTCAAAAATTAAGCTTTTTGGAAAAAAATTATTTTGCCGTTTATTGTAGAAAATAAAATTTCCTTTTTAACAATGTATTATTCAGTGGGGTCAGGCTAATGACAAACTCTCCAGCGGCGTCCGTTTATTAAGAAAATATAAAAACATTAAAGAAACCACATAGGTTTTACCCGATTATCTTAAAAACCAAGCTCTCTATCAAAAATTGTGAGGTATAGTTGATTGTAGTCAATAAAATTTCCTTTTAAACGTGTATAATAGTGTAAGATTTATCTTCAGATTAAAACTTCACAGGCCAGTGCAACTAAAATCAATTTTTACAAATCACCAAACAAATTACTTCAGTTACAAGTTTTTTCCAATTTTCTCAGAAACTAAGCTCAATTGACAAAAATGTATTTTATACTTTATTGTAGGAAATAAAATTTTCTTTTTAACAATGTGTAAGTCAGTGGGGTTTAATTAATGACAAACCCTTCAGCGACGTCCGTATATGGGGGTCAATTAAAAAATAAAATAAATAAAATCATTTTTGTCACATGTTTCACCCGATTTTTTTTTCGAATATTAAAAAAAAATACATTTTTTAAAAAGTATTTTTTTAATACATTTGAAATCAAGTAATTTAACCTTCGTTGTATTAAAATCGGATAAAAAATAAAAAAGATACAATTTGTTTTTAAATATGCTTTTCCGCCATATTTAATCCGACATATTTAAAAAAAGGCGCGATTATCACAATGACAATAAGTCAAAACCTGATCTGCTAGGTATGTTAAACAAATTTAACTTACTTTCAAAAGGTTCTTATGGTTTTCATTAAAAGCATAATTTTTAAATATACCCCAAAGACTCCTATTTTTTCCAGTTATTTGGAAATAACTCAAAAACCAATTGGCGCATTAAAACACTTGAACCAGATTTGAATAAAGAATCAAAATTGCTATCTTTTTTATATTTACTTTTTTTTTCTAGCTCCAATAGTTTTAGAAATAAAATAAAAAAAATAAAAAAATTTTACCTTTTTTTTTTTAATTTTTTTATTTTTTTGACAAATACAAAAAAAATACATATGTTCTGACTAATACATTTTTAAGTAAATTACAAAGCAAGTATTTTAAACTTTGTTCCATGAAAATCGGATAAGAAATAAGAAAGTTACAATTTTTTTAAAGACACGCCTTTCCGCCATTTTTAATCCGCCATATCTTTCAAGAAACGCATTTACCAGAATGACAACAAGTCAAAACCTGATAAATGGGACGCCCTTAACAAAGTTAGCTTATCGGCAGAAAGTTGGCACGACTTGCACACGAAACTTGATTTGTCCATAGACTACAACCCTGAAGTTAAGAAGGCAATGGAAATTAGTAACTTACCCCCTTCTCTTTTGGGCTAGATACCCCCTTGTGCAGTAAGTTATGGTATTAAGATTTTTTTTAAATAAATCTATCTATCTAGTTAGCCTTCTTCGATCCATCTTTGGACATAGGCCTTCCCTAATATCGTCCACTCTTCTATGTCTGTCGTCGTGTTCATCCCTCTAAATCCCGCGTGTTTCTTTAAATCGTCCGCCCATCTCATTTGGGGTCTTCCCTTCTTTTATTTTCCCAAGGGATCCAGTTTACAATACATTTGTTCCATCAATCGTCTTTCTGACGGCAAATTTACAATTTAATTTTGCTACTTTTCCCTGACATCCCTTACTTTTGTTTTATTTCTTATCCATTCATTCCTTTTTCTATCTGTTAGCTTTACGTGTAACATTTGTCTTTCCATTGATCTTTGGGCTTTTGTTACCCTATCCATGTTTGATTTTGTGTCCAGGTCTGGGATCCATAGGTAGGAACAGAAAGGATACATTGGTTATACACTTTCGTTTTGAGGTACTGAGGATATTTTTTATTTCTTAATATGTAGCTTAATTTACCGAATGCTGCCCAGGCTAATCTTACTCGTCTCTTGATTTCAGCTGTTTGGTTTTTTTTTTAGTTTAATAATTTGTCCCAGGTATATACTTTCCTCTACTTCTATTTTTTTTTGGTTTATTCTGACCGTACTATCTTCATCTGTGTTTGTTATGATTTTAGTTTGTTTGTTTTTAATTCATACTTAAGCGTATATTTTTAGCTGCTGTATCCAAATCTTCCAGCATTTTTATCAGTTCTTCTTTCTTGTCTGTTATTAAGGCAATATCATCAGCATATCTTAGGTGGTTGAAGAATTGTCCGTTTACTTTGATGCCTATTAGGTTCTTCCCAATCTAAGCTCTTAAAAACATCTTCTAGGGCCAGGTTAAATAATTTAGGGAATATTGTGTCACCCTGCTGACACCTCTTCTTATGCGGATTGGCTTGGTTCCTTCGAGGATATTGATTGATGTTGTTGCTTCGCTATATATATATTGGCTATTAAATCTGTGTATCTGTGATCTTCGGCTATTAATTAAAGATGCTTCTACTTTCCAGTGCTCGTGCTATCGAAAGCTTTTTAAAGTCTACAAACGCAATATACAGTGGAATATTGTATTCCTTGGTTCGCTCTATTAGGATTTTCATGGTTAATAGGTGGTCAACTGTACTGAAACCTTTTCTAAAGCCTGCTTGTTTTTTTTTTATTGATATTTGTCAAATTTTGTTGTTGGTATATCTGTTAATATTTTCGTGAAAAGCTTATAAATTACATTGAGGAGTGTTATAACTCGATAGTTTTTTAGGACTGCTCTATCGCCTTTCTTGTGTAGACTAATGGTTACTGATTTTTTCCAGTAGTTTGAAATTATTTTTTCTTTTAGTATTTTATTGAGGAGAATATGGAGGGTATTCATTACAGTTTTACCACTGTACTTTAGCATTTCTGCCGTTACTCCATCTTTTCCAGGTGATTTGTTATTTTTTTTATTATACTATTATTTATTTTCGCTTTGCTTATTTCGGGTTGTAGTTCTGAGTTTATGTTCCTTATTTTTATTTATATATTTTAGAGTTTCTTTATGGTGTTTCGCGATGGTTCCCTTTTTGTTTGGTATAATTCTGTATACACTGTGTCCCATTTAAAACTTTCCACCTGGGGTTTCTCGAGAACTGCTGAAAATTTTTAAAAATGCAGCGATATTTAAGTGAATTACTTACATGTTTCAATTTACACTTACTTCCCAAACTTGACATTGTCGGAAAATGTGTTCTAATTTCGTAATTTTTATTATATAACTTGCACAAACAAAGCGAAACTGAAAAATAAATTTTTAAATTTATTAAAATGACGTAAAAGTGACTTGACTGACACTTGCTGGACTAAGTACTGGGATTGTCATCTGCTGTCACCTCGGTGCACGTACATCTTAAATATATGAAATGAAAATGACTGCTACAATAAATAAATAAATAAATAAAAACATTTTTTATTATATTAATTTAAAGATTATTTGCAAATAAACAAATCGCGTGTGAGTTTCTTTGGATTTTAATCTGAAGATCCTTTACTTTCCTCGTCAAGACAAATATCGTTTAAAAGCTACATGCTAAAATATAAAAGAGATATGAGAATTTAGTACTAAATGGTTTATCCAGCCTTGTGTATATTGGCCTAAAAAACTCGCTCTAATAGTTAATTGAAGCTAAAAATCGTATAAAATTTTGTCATATCGTTCCTAAATATGATCAAATTTTACATTTTTAACAAATAAATTAACAAAAACGTGATTGTTTTCAAGTTAAAATGAGATAAACCACCCCCCGTAGGTAGTTTACCTGAGATCTTCCAGGGTATCCATTATGTGGGATTGTTATAGAATAGCCAGATAGTTTTTTAAAGTCTTTATTTTCCCACAGTCTGTTTAATAAATTGCGGCGACCGGTTTCGGGATAGCTCCCATCCTCAGGCCAGACTACAATTAAGAAAACGTTTCTATTACAAATTTTGTCAAACATGGTCAATCAATATGATATAGCACTTTTTATAAAATTATCCTTAAGTATCCTATGAACAATGAGTACTATTGATAAAATCGTAAAAAATATAAAAATATAAAAGTTTAAAAATTTTTTAAAAAATTAAAAAATAAAATGGAAAAACACAAAGGTCAGAAAATAATCTTGATTATGTTTTTTATAACCGCCCAATCTAAACCAAAAGAACCACATATTCCAGAAACAATCTTTAAAAATACAAAAAATGACCACCTACCTTACTTTAAATAACCGTCGAAAAAAAAAAAAAAAAAAAAAAAAAAAAAAAAAAAAAAAAAATTGTCCTGCGTGCACATCGTCAAATTTCTCTTGTTTTCCATCAATACACCTACACTTACACAATATATTATTATCTATAAATAGGTATTAATATTTGGTTTTATATAATTTTAGAAGTTCTTTAAAATGGTGCACCGTTAACAACAAAAGGAAAACAATAAAAATGGCGATGAGCATCAGAGACATCTACCTGATAACAATTGAACTGCAAATTATGTTAAAGTAGAACACTAAACCTTAACAATCCATATTTGATACCACCAAGTACATGGTACGAACAGAAAATCAATATTATAATTTTAAGGAATAGAAAATGTGATAAGTCAATATGAATTTAACTAAATGTGCAATCCAAACAATAATCAATATTACAATATTGATAATAAGAGTTAATAAATTTTACTATTTTACTAGGTTCTTTTAGTCCTGAAAGGCTGAAAAATCAAATGATTAAAAAATTTATAAAACAAAAACAAAAAATTAGAAATTACAACATATAACAAATATATAAAACCATTATTTAAAACAATGTTTCTTAAAAAAATTAATTGGAATAATGTTTTTTATAAAGATTTACCAGAAGGGCCAAGAAAAAGGAAAACCAACCGCAAAAACAAATTAAAATAACATTAAAAATATTAAATGAAAAACTAAAAATAATAAAGCAAGTTGACCTGGGATTTCTCAATTAGACAGTTGTCTGAAATACACAAGGATAATAACTAATAATAACTAATAACGGACCCACAAGTCACACACACCAGTACACACACACATCTACACCTACACACACGCACCTACACACACAAACACACACACACACACACACACACACATTTATCAACCAGCATTCATTAATCATTCTCAAAGAAAATCTTTAGAAGACTATTATTTTCCAAATTTAATTGTTGATTGAGGGTATTTTGTGAATCCATTTTGTGTAATCTGGTTATTTCAAGATCTTCGAGCGTTTGTTGAAGGTAAAAGTTATCTGTTCTATGCAAAATTTTGAAGTCTTTTTTAATGTTAGGAGAATGACCTGACTGTAATACATGAGATGCAAAGTGCGAACCTTCCTCTTTGTTATATCTAATGTCACGATAGTGTTCTTTAAATCTAATATTAAAATTTCGACTAGTTCGACCAACATATTTGGCTGAACAGGGGCATTGTAGCTGGTATATCCCTTTACCATCCTCAATGTTGCATTTGTCCTTATTATTAAGTAATTTTTCACCCAAAGTATCTTTATTCTTGAAGGAAATTTTTATATTATTATTTGAAAAAATATTTGATATTTTATGAGAAGATGGACCATTGTATGTTATCGAACAATATTTTTCATTTAGACTATCATAATTTAATTGAGGGTTGTTTGAGCTTTGGTAAAGATTAAGGTAACTGTTCTTTAACTTGCGCCTCTGAAGAAGTCTATCTACTAGTCTGTCTGTAAAATTATATTGTCGAGCAATTTGTTTAATTATTTTGATTTCTTTTGTCAAAGAATCATCAGACATGGGGATTGCCAAGGCTCTATAAATGTAGCTATTTAAGGCGGCCATTTTATGAGAAGTTGGATGAAAGGAGGAGTTGTCTATAATAACGCCCGTATTGGAAGGCTTTCTATATATTGAAAAGCTATGTCTATTATCAATGCGTGTAATAGTAAGGTCTAAAAAGTTTATTTTTGAATTTTCTTCCATTTCAACTGTGAATTTAATTTTTGGGTGAATGCTGTTTATATATTTAACAAACTCTGAGAGAGTCGCTGTATCGCCAAGCCATAAGCAGATTATATCATCCACAAATCTGAAATAATATTTAATAAAATTAGTAAATTTATTGTTTTTTAAATTTTTATTTGTTTCTAAATGATCTAAAAAGAGGTCTGCCGCCGACAATATAATTTTACAGACAGACTAGTAGATAGACTTCTTCAGAGGCGCAAGTTAAAGAACAGTTACCTTAATCTTTACCAAAGCTCAAACAACCCTCAATTAAATTATGATAGTCTAAATGAAAAAAAAAAAAAAAAAAAAAATATTGTTCGATAACATACAATGGTCCATCTTCTCATAAAATATCAAATATTTTTTCAAATAATAATATAAAAATTGCCTTCAAGAATAAAGATACTTTGGGTGAAAAATTACTTAATAATAAGGACAAATGCAACATTGAGGATGGTAAAGGGATATACCAGCTACAATGCCCCTGTTCAGCCAAATATGTTGGTCGAACTAGTCGAAATTTTAATATTAGATTTAAAGAACACTATCGTGACATTAGATATAACAAAGAGGAAGGTTCGCACTTTGCATCTCATGTATTACAGTCAGGTCATTCTCCTAACATTAAAAAAGACTTCAAAATTTTGCATAGAACAGATAACTTTTACCTTCAACAAACGCTCGAAGATCTTGAAATAACCAGATTACACAAAATGGATTCACAAAATACCCTCAATCAACAATTAAATTTGGAAAATAATAGTCTTCTAAAGATTTTCTTTGAGAATGATTAATGAATGCTGGTTGATAAATGTGTGTGTGTGTGTGTGTGTGTGTGTGTGTGTTTGTGTGTGTAGGTGCGTGTGTGTAGGTGTAGATGTGTGTGTGTACTGGTGTGTGTGACTTGTGGGTCCGTTATTAGTTATTATTAGTTATTATCCTTGTGTATTTCAGACAACTGTCTAATTGAGAAATCCCAGGTCAACTTGCTTTATTATTTTTAGTTTTTCATTTAATATTTTTAATGTTATTTTAATTTGTTTTTGCGGTTGGTTTTCCTTTTTCTTGGCCCTTCTGGTAAATCTTTATAAAAAACATTATTCCAATTAATTTTTTTAAGAAACATTGTTTTAAATAATGGTTTTATATATTTGTTATATGTTGTAATTTCTAATTTTTTGTTTTTGTTTTATAAATTTTTTAATCATTTGATTTTTCAGCCTTTCAGGACTAAAAGAACCTAGTAAAATAGTAAAATTTATTAACTCTTATTATCAATATTGTAATATTGATTATTGTTTGGATTGCACATTTAGTTAAATTCATATTGACTTATCACATTTTCTATTCCTTAAAATTATAATATTGATTTTCTGTTCGTACCATGTAATTGGTAGTATCAAATATGGATTGTTAAGGTTTAGTGTTCTACTTTAACATAATTTGCAGTTCAATTGTTATCATGTAGATGTCTCTGATGCTCATCGCCATTTTTATTGTTTTCCTTTTGTTGTTAACGGTGCACCATTTTAAAGAACTTCTAAAATTATATAAAACCAAATATTAATACCTATTTATAGATAATAATATATTGTGTAAGTGTAGGTGTATTGATGGAAAACAAGAGAAATTTGACGATGTGCACGCAGGACAATTTTTTTTTTTTTTTCGACGGTTATTTAAAGTAAGGTAGGTGGTCATTTTTTGTATTTTTAAAGATTGTTTCTGGAATATGTGGTTCTTTTGGTTTAGATTGGGCGGTTATAAAAAACATAATCAAGATTATTTTCTGACCTTTGTGTTTTTCCATTTTATTTTTTAATTTTTTAAAAAATTTTTAAACTTTTATATTTTTATATTTTTTACGATTTTATCAATAGTACTCATTGTTCATAGGATACTTAAGGATAATTTTATAAAAAGTGCTATATCATATTGATTGACCATGTTTGACAAAATTTGTAATAGAAACGTTTTCTTAATTGTAGTCTGGCCTGAGGATGGGAGCTATCCCGAAACCGGTCGCCGCAATTTATTAAACAGACTGTGGGAAAATAAAGACTTTAAAAAACTATCTGGCTATTCTAGTTTACCTGACCTAGAGGTTTAAAGTGACGTAGAAGTCTAAATTAGATAGTTGTAGAAAAATCAGTTTTCCATGTTTTCTTCTTTTATCCGGTCTATATGGTCCATTTCAAGAACAAATCGTCTTAAATTTCAATTTTTAGGACATTTTATCGTCCGTACAGGTAAAAATACCAAATCAATTGCGGCCTGTTTCGGCAAAAAATCAATTTTTCCAAACCAATGCACATTTAAATTTTAAACCTAAGCCTTAAACTTAAACCAAAACCTAGACTAAAACTTACGCCTTAGTAAATACTGTTGATAGTGTTTAGCGCTTTACTTTTGTAGGCTATGATCAGTATCAAAAAATATATTTTTTGTTTCAACCTGCCCCATTTTCCCCTACTCTTCATGAATTAGTCAAGAACAGCATGTGTTTGCTGTTCTCGAGTATTAGACCTAAAGAATTCCATCAGCAACATGTGCAAAAACCCAAATTTAACATTTTAGTAACTATGTTGTCCTTTATAAAACATGCACATAATTTTCCATTAAGGGTCCATAGATTTTGTCGGAGACTAAATGCACTTTCCTGCATGTGTAAAGTTTCACCAGTATAGCACCCTCATTTACCTATTTAAAATATTTTAATATACCTACATAAAATAAATGAAAAATTTAAAAAAAAAAGAAGTTGTAGTGTTGTTTTAAGCATATTAGGTTACTTAATTCTCTGTGTATTGACTGTGTACTAATAGTGTATTAATATTTGTCACTAAAAACTCCTCAAGAGGCTACTTTATGAAAAAAATTGACTCTCTCTAATGGATCTTATAGGTTAGGGGCAATTTTTCCCACCGAACTGCATTAAGCTGCGTACCCATATGAGCATAAACGCGAATGAGGCAGCCCGAGGACGCATGAGCATACGTATGTGTACGTCTGAACGAGGCGTGCAAATTTGTTTGAACCCGCATGCATTTGGCCTCGACCCGATCTAACTGTTGGCGGTACATCAAAGTGAGACATCTGCTCGTGCGCTGCTCATATTTATGGATCGATTCCGCACAACGCCTGTGCGTCCACTATTCAGGCATATACGTAATAGTACGTACAGTGGCGGCTCGTGACAGTAAAGTTTGTGAGTTCTGCCGATAGGGTATAAAAAATGCTATTTTTTTACAATCTCCAGATCACGTGTCTATTATAAAAAGTAAAAAATTGCCAAGTTTGGTTTGGCAAAAATTACAATGCCTAGGAAAAAAAAGCGTTTTTACAAAAGATTTAATTCACATTCACTACCTTAGCATAATATGTACTCACCAATGTTTTGCCTGCACGTATTTTCTAGACATCTGAGAACTCGTACTCGTACACTTTAGGGCAGTACTCGAATAAGTTTGTATTTAAATGTATTTAAATTTAACTTCATTAATTAAATTAAATTATCCACCACATTCATTGTGACACAATTATACAAAAACAAACAACAAACACGACCATAACCTCCCGCTCATGCGTTTGGCGTCTACTAAATAAATAAATGCGCCCGCAAACATGCAACGCTAAGCCCGCCCGCTCGGAATTGTAGTGGAACTGCAAGTTTTGCAGCTCTATTTTTGCCAAGAGACGAAGGGAGGGGTTCCTAGCCGAGCACAGATCTCGTTAGCCGCCCAGCTACGTTGTGTTGCAATTTAGCAGCGCAACAATGCCAATAACTTCATTTGACCGACTGTGAAATGCAGCCTTCGGCGGTGAGCCGCGGCGTCATACTCCACACACGTACGCGATTTGAAGGCCTACTATACCAACACCGGACCGAAAATATACTGCTATTCCAATAATTTTAGAAATAAAATAATTATATTAGAAAAATAGCAGCGGCTGAAAAATAGTCAAATAATGTGAAAATTTTGGGGGCTCTGCAGCTCTGCATCCCTTATGCACAGGTCACTCAGGTTTATGTGAGTACCCAAGATACATGCAACTTTTCGAGATGCATAGAAATCTTAAAACACACTTTGTTCAATATTTCGGGGGGATTGATCCTTCTTGATCCCCCTCTAGGTCCGGCTTAGAGTCAGTATTTCAACCCCACCCCGCATAAATATGATATTTATGTGGTATATGGTTGTAAAAGCTCTATGGAACGTAATTAAAGCACTCCAAAAACTTTATATAATTTACGTTTTCGAAGGTAACATTCGGTTTCCTGGCAAATTTGGTTCGCCATTCAACCTAGCCTATACTAAATTTCACATTTCAATAACTTTCCAAACTAAGTAACTCTTGAATATAAATGTTTAATAATGTATTTTCCAGTGGCGGTGCATGATCTCTAATAATTCACAAGTTTAAAAAAAGAGATGATACATTTTTTTGAAAGCTCATTGCATGCAAGTGCATTAAAAAATACTCTGCCAATCAAGTTCAAGTTCAAGTTCAAGTTCTTTATTCATCCTTAAAGATCATTACAATGACATAGGACAAGTCTTAAAAATCTTATTTCTATACTAGGTACCTAACATATTTTTTCTATCGAAACAATAAGAATCATAAAAAGAAAATACTCTTATCTTAAAATTAACAACACACAAACAAATTGTCGAGAATAAGTAAAAAATATAAAGTCACAAAAAAATTTTGCTATATATGCTATTTAAAATTCAGGCTGTTAGGCCAGTAAAATATTTATATAGAGCAAATATATTAATTTAAAAGTCTATACAATAATCAAAAGAACGACATAGACAAAATAATAAAAATTTATTTAGAAAAATTGAGATCATGAATAATTATTATTAAAATTAAAATATTCGATAGTGGTATAAAAACAGTTTTCGATTAAAAACATTTTTAGCTTTTTTTGAAATTTGATAGGATTTGTCTGTGTTTTTATAATTGTGGGTAGATAGTTAAATAATTTGCATCCCATATAGTCCGGACTTTTTTCAAACAAAGATGTTTTATGTTTTTGGTTTATGAAATCTTGTCTATTTCTACTAAACAGTGAAAACTGGAGTTTATTTCATGTGTGTTACGGTAATCTCTAACAAACAAAATGCACTTATATATGTACAAACTGGCTAGTGTCATAATATTATATTGTTTAAATCTATGGGCACCTAAGCTCACACTAGGTAGTATAGTTATAGTGTGAGCTAATATAATCAAAAACTGAAATATATTTTATTCAACTCCAGACTCAATTACCTTTCGTTTGATACCACACAAGCCATGTTTTGACTTAAACTCAAATTTTTTTAATCTACCCCCAACCCTTTAAAAAAAACTAAAATGTATTTTGTTTAACTCCAGACTCAATTACCTTTCGTTTGATATCACACACGCCATATTTTCACTTAAACTCTAATTTTTGACATCTACCCCCACCCTTTTTTTAAAAATAAACTAAAATTCATTTTTTTTAACTCCAGACTTAATTACCTTTCGTTTGATATCACACACGCCATATTTTCACATAAACTTTAATTTTTGGAATCTACCCCCACCCTTTTATTTGGCTTGCGTTCGGTGGATTTTGTTCATTTTTAAATGGGACCATCACGGCCCAAGACCCAACTTAGGTACCAAATTTCTTTAAAATCGGATAAGCGGTTTTTGAGTTATGCGGGTTGGTCGTTACAGACAGACATACAGACAGACAGACAGACAGACAGACAGACAGCAAAACAAAAAAGTTTCAAAATCATCTGAAACGCAAAGATATATAAAAATTTTTGAAATCGGAGCAACTTTTTTTTTCTCGAAAAAATTAGGATCACCATAGCTCACACTACTTATAGTAGTAGTGTGAGCTAATAGGTGGACACCAGCGGCGTAGCGTGGGGGGGGCGCGGGGGGGTTCGTCGCCCCCCCCCCCCGCCCCGAGGTTAGTGGCGCCCCATAGGTGGCCGAAGCGCCCTCAGCTTTATTAAGTCGGGCCGGTAACGGCCAATTGAGTGGGTGCCAAAGGAAACTAACGACATGAAGACTTTTTTTTTTTTTTTGGTCGCAAGATTCGTGAGAGGCGCCCTTGTGACTTATCGGCTGCCCCCTCACACATGACCGTTTTTTTTTTGTCGCAAGATTTGTGAGAGGCGCCCTTGTGACTTATCGGCCGCCCCCTCACACATGATGACCTTTTGTTTTTTTTTTTTTTGGTCGCCAGATTTGTGAGAGGCGCCCTTTTGACCTTTTTGTTTTTTTGTTGTCACAAGATTTTTCATCAGTTTTCAGAGGCGCCCTTTTTAGCTGTCGCCCCCCCCCCCGCCCTTTCGGGCACGCTACGCCGCTGGTGGACACACGATGGCTCTGATACCTTCCAAGCCCATTAGCACACTTCAAGTAAAGTCGCTACAACAACCTTGTAAATATCTCAAAAACGAAAGCTACTAAGTTTGTAACCCATTAAGATTCTGATGATTCAAGAAAAATCCTTTAACTTTAATAATAACGAAGATTAAGTAAAATATGGCAATCACCCGGTAGTTGACATATGCATATGTCAACTTTTTTGACTACTAAATACATATCGCATATCGTTTTTTTTCCTCTTCAGCAAATAACATAAAAAATTAATATTTTGAGAGTGTGTGTAAGTAATTAGCTTAAAGCTTTTTTTATTTTACATAATTTTTTCATAAAAATTTAGCTAAATTTATTAATCCTGCTATACCATACATCAATATAGATCAATCACTATGAAATTTTGCAAGATTTCTTTATCATGCACTGATATTTTTGATCGTAGTCTTTATATTCGCTCTTTTCACGTACATAGTTCAAAACGGATTGATTTTTATTCTGTGAAACCGGTGTCTTGTGCCATACGTTAAATAAATTACGTCGGCCAATCCCATGAGCCAACGCTGAAACAAAAAACCGGAAGCTGAATGTAGCACAAATGCAACCCTGGATGCATGATTGAAATAGT
Organism: Aspidapion aeneum; assembly: GCA_963576565.1. Lineage (NCBI taxonomy): Eukaryota > Metazoa > Arthropoda > Insecta > Coleoptera > Brentidae > Aspidapion > Aspidapion aeneum. The sequence goes on from OY755041.1 coordinate 120,302,954, forward strand.
AGTCACAAACGCAATTGATACGTAATGATAATATCGTTGTTTGAGTTGTTGAGGTGAGGTTTGAGGAGTTGAGGTGAGGTTTGAGGAAATTGAAACTTTGCAAATGGTTTAATAGTAAAATTTAAAGATACAAACACATTGGGGCTCCCTGGTGGTCCAGATAGGAGAGTTGTCTGGAATTTAACGGTGTCAGATGTGGACTGTAATTTTAAGGGAATAAGGTCATAGGCTAAGCTGGTACAAGGGATTCTGAAATGGTCTAGTTTACCTTCTAGGTTAGTGTAGCAATAAACAAATGTATGTAAGGTAAAAATAATGCATTTTCACTTACCATTTTTATACAGGAAGTGGAACTCATGGGAGGACACGCTGTTTAACCGTATTCTTTGCACCCACATTCATGTGGTAGGAGAGTCGCTAACACGCGTGTATTATCGTTCGAAGGCGAAACGGTTCTCTGTGTTGCGGCAGCAGGTATCGCTGCTGCGTTCATTCTCCCACATGGCGCCCAGTGGCGTCGTTAATCCATAGGCGTAGGAGAAAAGGGAATAAGTAGGAGGGAATGAGATTACGAAGGTCCATATTAAAGGAACTAGGAACCTTAGTAATTCAAAATGCATTTTATGTAAAGTAAATTGATTATAGCAAATTGTAATATTTGCCTTTAAAACCGCGGGAGTTTCAAATGCAAATAACCCAGTAATTTTAAGTACTTAATTAGTTAATTAATACTAAATAAACAAAAAATAGAAAATGCTCTAGTGAATCACCAAATAGCCTAATTCGAACCAATTTGGTAAATTATAGTAAAAAGAACATATTTACAAAAAGGAAGGCGGGACGAACCATTTCCCACCCCCCTGAGAATGCCCAGGGGCATTTCAGAGAGTTTAATTTGTAGGCAGGGCGCATAGTTTTACCAAAGGCCGTTTGTAGGTACCTTTAGTAGTCTTTACAATAGCAACCCGTGGAATATTATCAGAACCTTTAATAAGGTCTTCAATGCGGCCTAGGGGCCAATCCAATGGAGTGGAATTTTCATCTTTGATCAGTACCATAGTACCAATATCAATGGAAGCAAGAGGTTGGTGCCATTTGGCTCGCTGTTGCAAAGTGTGCAAATATTCGCGATGCCAGCGAATCCAAAAATCGCGGTGCATTCTTTGCAACAGTTGCCACCTGGACAGCCTGTTTAACGCAATATCGCAGTAGTTTGGATCGGGTATTGTACCTGGAGGCCTCAAATTTAAAAAATTATTAGGAGTCAAGACCGCCAGATCAGTAGGATCGGTGCTTAAGGCACATAAAGGACGTGAGTTCATTATGGCTTCAACTTGGGTTAAAACCGTATTTAATTCCTCATAGGTGAGTATTTGATTTCCAACTACCCTGTGAAGATGAGTCTTTAAAGATTTAATGTTTGATTCCCAAATGCCTCCCATGTGGGGAGCAGCAGGTGGGTTAAAAGACCAAACTATACCTTCCCCCTTCACGCAATCAGAAAAAATTTGTCGCAAGTATTTTTCAGAGGCCACGAAGTTGGTCCCGCAGTCTGAAGAGATCTTTGAGCATAGTCCTCTTCTAGCTATGAAGCGGCGCAGAGCAGCCAGAAAGGCTTCTGATGTCATATCAGAGACTAACTCTAAATGCACGGCTTTAACAGCGCAACAGATAAATAAACAGACATATGCTTTCATGGTTTTTGCACCTCTGGTCCGACCAAGAGTAATCGTGAACGGACCACAAAAATCTATACCTACATTTTCGAACACCTTTGCTTCGGAAACTCTAAATTTCGGTAGGTTACCCATAGGGGGTTGAAGAGAGTTAGGTTTAGTTTTCCAGCAAGTATGGCAAGAACTTAAAACTTTTCTCACTACCTTTTTAGCAGACAATACCCAGAAGTTTTGCATTAGTAAAAAAGTTGTGGTCTGTATACCACAATGAAGATTGCTGCGATGCAAATCTAAAATCAGTAATTCAGTGAATTTTGCACTAGAAGGCAAAAGAATTGGAAATTTTTTATCGTATGATAAATTTGAATGGCATAAACGGCCTCCAACACGAAGCAAATCGTAGCTTTCATTATGCAAAAATGGACATAATTTTGAAAAGCTTTTGGAAGCTGTTTCTTATCTTTTAGTAATTCAATTTCTTTTTGGAAAGAAAAAGATTGTACGCATTTCGAAATAAAAAGTAAGCTTTTGTAGTAATCCTGATTTGTAAGGTAATCAGTAGCAAAATTGTATGAGGGATTTTTAAACTTTTGTAACCCTCGCAAAAAGTAAGCAACTATTCTCTTAATTTTAAAAAGAGAACTGTATTTTTCAAACAAGTTGTTTACATAATATTCAACTGTTTGTTCGCAAGTAAAAACGTTAAAAATATTTTTTCGCTGTTCTTCCAAAACTGCATTCCCATCGTAAGTAACTGTCATAAAATCCCAAGTATTTGTAGGTTGGTTTAGAAAAGAAGGCCCTTCTAACCAAAAATAAAATCTTTGTAAATCAGAGGGATACATTTCCCTAGTACCGCAGTCAGCAGGATTTTGTTCAGTAGGAACATAATGCCAAAACTCAGGGCTAATTCTTCCTTGTATATAGGCAGTTCTATTCGAAACAAATGTTTTAAATTTGTGAGGAGATCCCTGAATCCAAGATAAGGTCACTGTGCTATCAGTAAAAGCAAGAATTTTATCAAATTTAATTTTTTCCGAGAACGTTTCTAGTAAAAAATCCATTAATTTAGCCAACAAAACAGCTCCTAAAAGCTCTAGTCTTGGTAAAGTTAGTTTACGACGCAACGGTGCGACTCTAGATTTACTACAAACAAAAAAAACTTTAATGTTTCCATCAGAATAAAAAATTCGAATATAAGCGACAGCACAATAGGCCCGTTCTGAACTATCGCAAAATCCTACTAGCTGGATTTGACTAGCATTAGGCAAAATTATTTGACGAGGAATTTTAACAGAATGCAAAAACTTTAATTCATTTTTAAATTTTTCCCATTTAAAAACAATTTCCGGACTGACAGGGTCGTCCCAGTTTAAGTCTTCTGCCCAGCAGTATTGAACAATTAATTTTAAAATTAAAACTATTGGCGCCAAAAAAGACAGAGGGTCGTAAATGCGGGCCAAATTACTTAAAATTGTTCTTTTAGTGCATGTTTGGAGAGAACAGTCGAAAGTATAAAAAAATTCATCAGTATGAGGGTTCCAATTTAAACCGAGAATTTTCAAAGTTGAATTTTCAGCATCTAAATCGAGAGAAAGAGCCTTCATCGAAATGTGTGACTCAGGAAGATCGGATAGTAACTCGGGACAATTGCTCGCCCATTTACGCAATTCGAATCCACCTCGGCTAAGTAGCTCGATTAATTGATTTTTCATCTCAGTGGCCTTAAAAAAGTCATCACTTCCCGAAATCACATCATCGACAAAAACTGCCTCCTCAATGATTTTTGAGGCAAGAGGAAGGTCCTCATGCTCTCTAGCAAGTTGCAGCAAAGTTCTGATAGCCAAAAAGGGGCTACAAGAGACCCCGAATAAAACTCTATTTATTTCGAAGTCTTGAATAGGCTGGTTAGGATCAAACCTCCAAACTATTCTTTGAAAATTAGTTTGACTAGGGTCAACTAAAATCATCCTGTACATTTGACGGATGTCGCAACAAAAGCAAAATTTATGCAAACGATAAAGTAATAAAATTTTTTGTAAGTCCCTTTGTAAAGGGGGCCCAGTATAAACAGCGTTGTTGAGCGAGATTTTGCCAGGGGCGTGCATGCTCGCATCAAAAACCACCCTCAGGGGGGTGCTAGTAGAATCTTTTTTAAACACCGCATGGTGTGCAATATAAAAATGATTTGAAATTTCGGTCGGCAAAGGTGCAGAAACCGGTTGCATATGATTATTATCTAAATAATCTTGTAAAACAGAGCTGTAGGCAGCATAAAAATCAGGGTTTTGTAGCAATTTCTTCTCAAGGGAGAAAAAACGACGTACGGCAATGGATCGAGTGTCGCCAAAATCTGGAGCAGTAACTTTAAATGGTAAAGATACAATATATCTCCCCTCCTCATTTTTTGAGGTAGTTTTCAAAAAATAATTTTCGCAAAACTCATCTTCGGGGTCAATGGCCTTGACATTAGGTATGTCATCTATTTGCCAAAATCGTTGTAGATTTTTATCTAAATTGACAAAAGAATCGTTCATTGACGTAGTAAAAAATGTTTTAATTTGATTTGTAGTTGAAGGTGAAAGTGAAAGATTGCCCATTATTCCCCACCCAAAAATAGTATTAATGCAGACGGGGTTGTTGGGTCCCGTAGACAAACGACCATCTAGCAAAATGTAAGGGTACACATCGCCGCCCAACAATAAATCAATTTTATCGCTTTTATTAAAGCCTGGGTCAGCTAGTTCTAAGTTGGCGAGAAAAGGAAAACTTTTAATCGAAAATGAGGAATGAGGTAAATCACTACAAATTTTATCGAGTATTATCGCATCAAAATTAAAAACAAAATTATTATCACGCAAAGAGGATATATTGCAATTAATTCCAGATTTTGCCGAAGTTGTCATTCGATCTAAGCTTTGTAGAGTCATGGCGATATTAAATTTAGGAAGGCCCAAACTATCAGCACATGACTTAGATATAAATGAAGATTGAGCACCAGAGTCACAGATGGCGCGCACTGTGTGCCAATTTTGAAAAACATCCTGTATTTGTATTAAAGCGGTACAGAGAAGTACTTCGCGATCATTTAAAGACATACCAGTAACAATGGTGTTAGTGGTTCTATTAAATTCGGTAGCCACGGGGCTCCTCGGGGGTTGCACTGCAGAAGTAGAGGGGCTACTCGCAGAACTAGGTGTAGAATTAATAGGAAAAAAATGTAAGAGACTGTGATGAAATTGGCCACAATGTAAACATCTTTTTTCTGATTTGCATTGCTGGGGTAAATTATGCTTTGAGGCCAAACAGTTGACACACGCTTTATGTTGTTTAACAATCTCAAAACGTTGCTGGGGAGTTTTCGCCAAAAAATTAGGACATCTGTATATTATATGATCGCCACTTTTACAGAGAAAACAAAAATTTTGAGGGTTTGGAGTATTATTTAAGCCACTTTGGCCATTTGGAGACTGGGAGGCATTTTTGGAGGCTCTCTGAGTATTAGCAAACAAAGCAGATCGATTTTGAAACTTTGCTTGATTTTTCTGACTTGAAATTGACAAATCTTTATTTTTTAAGTAATCTTGAGTTTGTTGTATTTGTTCCAACGCAATGCAATGGCTAGAAACAAAAGCACGAATTTTATCATAAGAGGGGATCTCATTGGAGCAATAATTTTGCTCAAATGCCTTGCGCGTGGTTAGGTCCAACCTATCCAAGAGCATTTGTGCCATAATATAATCCCAAAACTCCGTTTTAAAACCCATGACTTTTAAAGCACTTAAGTTTTTCGAAAAACAATCAAGCAAATTCCTCAAATTCGTAGCATTCTCTTTAGTAAGAGGAGAGAAGCCTTCAATTGCCTTCCAGTGAAGGTAAGCTTGTAATCGTTTATTTGTATACCTATCCACCAAGGTGTGGTAGGCATTTAAATAATTTTCAGCAAGGATAGGAATGTCAGAAATGACATCCAGGGCAGGGCCCTTTAAATTAGAAAAAAGCAAATTGAATTTTTCAAAGTTTCCCAGCGACCTATTATTGTGCACGGTAGCATTAAAGGCTTGCAAAAAGGTTGGAAACTCCTTAAATTCCCCTTGAAAAAGAGGTATTTTTATCCTAGGCAGTAAACCATGCTGGTTTGTGGAGGCACAGGGACTGCCCATGGGATTTATCGTACTGCTCAAAAGCCCTACATCTTCAAAGGGTAGTTCGAAAAGTTCGTAAAATATAGTGGAAATCTCGTCACAGCGTTTGCAAAAGTCCATAGACACTTTGGTTTCTACTACTAAGCGATCCTCATCAGAGGCTACCAACGTCAACAAAGTATTATGGTGCTTTTCAAAATCTTTTTTGATTTTTGACAATGTCCGAAATTTGACTTTAAAGCCGCTGTGATAGGCAGGGTCATTTTTTGCGAGGGTCGCGGATTCAATGATCAAATTTAGCTGTGAAATCGCACTATAGCGCAAGGCTTTAGCCTTTAAAATTTTATCCGAACTAGACATGATTTAAAAAAAAATCCAAAAAATAATTGACAAAAATTAGGTAAACTGAAAAAAAAATCAAAATTTGGACACCCTGTATAAATATTAATGTCCTACGTTTAATTACAATAATCAAACTATAAGCGCACAAAAGTAAAGAAAATACCCGATGCAAACTAATGATAACAAAAAACTTGTGTATAAGTTTTTTTATCTTCGCCTCGCGAATTCAAATAAGTAGGTACCTATGTATTAAATTTAAAAATAAATACCTACAAATCAAAAGCATTTAATTTGGTAAAACTATTTATCTGCCTTTACACGAAAACAAATTCTCAAGTTAAGAATTAAATTTCCTTCAAAATTTATTATGCACGCAAAAAATGGATACAATCATAGCCATTTGCAGACAGATATTATAATAGTAAATTAGAAATAGATATATTCATAGCAATTTTTACGCAAAAACGAATATAGTAAAGCATCCGCAATCGGATATAGTCATAGCAATTTGCAATAAGCAAAAATGAATATGGCAATTTGGAGATTTTTTTTCGAGCAAATTGGATATAATTATAGCAATCCACAAATGTGAAGGCACAACGGCTAAAATAATAGCACTTTGCAGACACTATTTTAAACTATTTCCAGTGACAAACAAAAAAAACACCCAAATACCATACGGTTTTTTTTTTTTACAAAAAAGAAACGAAAAAACTTGATTTATTCGAAACAAAAAAAAAGCATAGTAGTTTACAGATTTTATCTGTGTTTGGTTTTTCGCATGAAAAGGTTAAATTTATTGGTAAAAATATTTAATTTTTACACAAAAAAAATCGCAAAATGTATTTTAGAAACCTAAGGGTTTTCTAAAGTAGGCATGTAAGAAAAACAAGGGTTTTTCTTGCATTTGTTTTTACACAAAAAAAAATCGCAAAATGTATTTTAGAAACCTAGGGGTTTTCTAAAGTAGGCATGTAAGAAAAACAAGGGTTTTTCTTGCATTTAAAACCAGTAAAAAAGGCATTTAGGAAAAACAAGGGTTTTTCTTGCATTTGAAACCAGTAAAAAAAACTAACCTAAAAAGGCAAAAAAACGATTCCAGAAATCCGGTTCGAAGGACCAAAAATGGGGCTCCCTGGTGGTCCAGATAGGAGAGTTGTCTGGAATTTAACGGTGTCAGATGTGGACTGTAATTTTAAGGGAATAAGGTCATAGGCTAAGCTGGTACAAGGGATTCTGAAATGGTCTAGTTTACCTTCTAGGTTAGTGTAGCAATAAACAAATGTATGTAAGGTAAAAATAATGCATTTTCACTTACCATTTTTATACAGGAAGTGGAACTCATGGGAGGACACGCTGTTTAACCGTATTCTTTGCACCCACATTCATGTGGTAGGAGAGTCGCTAACACGCGTGTATTATCGTTCGAAGGCGAAACGGTTCTCTGTGTTGCGGCAGCAGGTATCGCTGCTGCGTTCATTCTCCCACATGGCGCCCAGTGGCGTCGTTAATCCATAGGCGTAGGAGAAAAGGGAATAAGTAGGAGGGAATGAGATTACGAAGGTCCATATTAAAGGAACTAGGAACCTTAGTAATTCAAAATGCATTTTATGTAAAGTAAATTGATTATAGCAAATTGTAATATTTGCCTTTAAAACCGCGGGAGTTTCAAATGCAAATAACCCAGTAATTTTAAGTACTTAATTAGTTAATTAATACTAAATAAACAAAAAATAGAAAATGCTCTAGTGAATCACCAAATAGCCTAATTCGAACCAATTTGGTAAATTATAGTAAAAAGAACATATTTACAAAAAGGAAGGCGGGACGAACCACACATATTTATAATGTACGAGAAGAAACATAAACTCTGGTTTACCAACTTGGAGCACTTTTGAAAATCTCTCCGCGCGGAATAAGTGCGGATCATTATACAGGCTATCAAGCGGCCTATGACTTGTCGTCGTGACAAGTGATAACGAGTTAGTTGATCGGTTTTCTGCATTGGGGTTTACTAATAAGGTAATTGGGCACTTTTTTAAGACTTAGTGGTTATGATAAAAATAGTTCATTATTGCCCAAGTAACATTATTACGACTCATTTTTATTAATTTAGTTCCTATAGGTTATTTAGAGGGTGCTGTTATGGGTTTTAGGATCAATTTGGCTACATAAAGGTAATTTATATTGCCAATTACCTAAAGGGGTGTTATACAACCAAAAAGTGATTTATAAAGGGAGTATAATAAAACTGATATTCCTTCTGTTCATTTTAGATACTTTTGGTTTTATTGATTTCTGATTTATAAAGATGGTCTTATAAAACCATTTTACCTACAGTTTTTTAAAAGAAATAAATATAAACTTTGGTCATTTAGTTTTTTTAATTATTTTAGGTCATCACAAAAGTGTTTTATAATAGAGCTAAAAGGTTATCTTATATCCTTTTGTTTTTATAGTTACCAGTAGTTTAAAAGTAAATATGATTAGATAGGCGGCCATATAGAACCTAGTTTTCAAGAGTGGTAAATATAAACTTTAGACTTTTGGTTTTTGCCATTACTTTTAGGCATTTTAAATAGGTTTTATAGGAAGGCTTAAAGGTAAACTTAATTCTTTTCTATTTATAGTTACCCATAGCTGTATATTAAATATTATTTAAATAGGCGGCCATATAAAACCTTGTTTCATTAAGATTTCTAACTTTTATTTATAATTTTATTTCTTGTAAAAAGAATAGATATACCTAGGTACAGATTGGTACCTACCTATTGCAAGATTGATTATTTAAAGTCCAATAATTAATAATTGTTGAGTTTCCGTCCTCCTGGGTAGGACACCCAGGCCAATATAAGAGGTTGCCCTGCAACCTGCAGGCACAACGAATATCATTGCACTGGCCCTCTCGATTGTGTCGAAATTGCACGATAAAAAACATTTAAAAGTGTTGAATTATACGCTTTTAAACACTTTAAAAACAAATACAAAAAATTTAAGTGAGGTTATGTTGACTATGTTTACATTGTTCGTTTTTGTTGGTTTCATAAGGGCACTCAAAAATCCTTGTTGCGATACAGTAACAAATAAAACCAAGTGACCACTATAAAACCATAATGGCGTATATAAATTTATTTAAAAAATATTGTAAAGAGAAAATATTTATCTAGTCGTTTTAGCAGTGTTTTTTAAAAATAATTTTACTTTAATTTTGATTTATGTAAACCAAACAGACTTTTTTAATGGTGAATAGTGTAAATAATTTTTTTTTAATTTTAAATATTTGTTATTTTGTTATCAAAAAACTATTAAAAAGCATTCTTGAGCTGGCGCGCTTGTTTTGAGAGCTTTTGAGATACGATTTTATCAGAAAAATAAATCTGGCAGGCAGTTTGATCATCAACAAAACGACAAATCGGTATATTTTTAGTGATAAAATAATTTTGGGACTGACATTTTTGGCAATTTTATGACCTAAATTATTTTATATAGCCATTGTGAATCTAAAATATCGCCATAGCTTTTATAGAAAAACTTCTTTACTCTAAAGGTATTATGGTATTCAACAGAATCGCCAGGATACCAAATTATCAAATCTAGTTTTATAATAGTATAGATGACGTTTCTGAGTTGCTTTTAGAACCTGGCACAATAGCTTTAGACTCTAAAAGGTTCTATCCAGTATGGAACCGCTAGAGGGCGAAGCTGGAGTTTATTTCTTATGGTTTTATAGTGAGTTTAATACATAGGTTGCCACCACCAATTGGGGAGTCTCATTTAGGAGGTCTAAGGGGTATATAAGGGTAATGGGAACGTGCTAGTGACCAAACATTGAAACTAATGGTTTTAAGGAAAGGCGCTGGCAACCTTTTAGCTTCTGCTATACATAAAGAAATGTTACTTGGGTGAGGTTTCGATCGTTTAAATTTGAGAAGCTGACCTCTGTGCGCTGCTGGTATTTACGTCTCGCTCCGTTTATATATTGACTTTGTTTTATTTATGCGAATTCCCAACTTTTAAGTGATTCAAAGAAAACTAAACAATAATACATCTTGTTTGTCATGTACTTGCAAAATAAAAAATTCATGTGCAACACGGTGTCTTAGTAAATGAAATTATTTTTCCGACTAATTCATGTTTTTCGAACAAAAATATGAATAAAACAAGCATCCTGTAACAGCTTTTGCCGCTTAATCTTAATTCTATGTTAAATTGCTGTCAAATTTAAGATGGATAGCTTTCGAAACGCCTGCTTGTGCTCCACTTCATATTAGACTTGAAGTCTGTAAAAATAAAACCGTTGAGACATTTTCGATTCCATATATACAGGGCGTCCCGGTAAAACATGCAATTTTGGTTAAATACACGGTAAAAAAATTCTTGTTCACCAAGAAAATATTTTCTTAATATTGCCCAAAAAATGTCTTGCGTCTTTATTTTAATTGAAACAGAAATTGTTTTATTATAAATTGGAACTGAATTAATCTAAGGCACCGTTTTCTCTGGAAGCAAAATATTACTTATATCAAGACATTTGCTTTGTTACAAAATGGAGTATTGAAACAAAACAATTAAAGAAGAAAGATAAAGTCCCATTTCAAGATTAAACGCTGCGTTGAACTAAAAAGAAATATTTTAATTCAAAACAAATTGTTTTAAGGTAAAACAATTTATTCAAGAAAAGAACGTGTTTTCATTGTAGACAAAATTTTTTACCGTGTAAGATGGAAAAAATCTGCGCTATATAAAGGGTTTTCAAAACATCCAGCACGATCTAAAAATCATGTTTTGCAAAAAATTTAAATATCGTCGTTATTTTGTATACAAATTTATTAACATTGCAAGACAAGGACCAACACAACTGACAGGATGGACTCCTTCTAGAAGTGTGTAAAACATTGAACACATCAAACAAGTTTCGTGGATAATCGGGTAAAAAGGAGATGGCGCTTCTTGCGAAAGTTTTCTCACTATTACACAGGATTAGAGACAAAACCATCTAATTAACTTCGCAAGAGTGTCACATTGACCAAGCAGTGTTCTGAGGAATCCCATAAGGACGAAACAGTTAACTGTCAACACTTATTAGGTGTTCATTAGATCTTGGACCCCCGTGAGGTTAAGCTTTCGAGCTACCCACGGAAAAATATGAGAGAAACAAAAACTTCTTTTTACCCGATTAGCCACGAAACTTGTTTGATTTTTTAAATTCACGGGTACTAAATTTCACGAATGAAAACATCCTTTTATGATTTCTTCCTAGTCCTTACAAGGGATGAGATCATCCATATTACAGCAGAGTGATAGGGAAATTACTAGAGCTGTTTAGTGGTGGTGGTGGGGTAAACGAGCTTCACAGCTATTATGCATTAAAGGACGGCCAGAAACACAGAATAGCAGCAATCAATAAAAGTTTACGTAACCTTTTTTCCTCTTATATTAAGCAATCAGTTATTTAAACAAAGAGAGTTAAATTGGCCCTTTTCCTTCATGAGGAAAATATGAGTGCTAATAAAAAAAAGTCATGGTAAAAAAATTATTCTTATAAAAATAAAAAAAGAACAATTTCTACAATTATAATTTAGAGAGTTATGCCGCAATAGTAAGGCAAAAGTTAAAATAAAAGCAAAACTAACCAAAGGCTCTCAAGTAAATAAAGGTCTTAAACAAGGTTGCTGTATCTCGCCTACGCTCTTCAAGATATACTTGGAACAAGTCCTTAAAGTATGGAAGAGAAAATGCCAAAACATGGGAATTCCGTTGGACGAAACAACCTTGTATACTTTATGTTTCGCCGATGATCAGATAGTAGCTCAGGATTATGATGACTTCGAATATATGACACGAAAACTAATAGAAGAGTACAATAAGTGGGGACTAGAGGTTAATCTCAATAAGACAGAGTATATGTGTATCGGTGGAATGAATCAGGATCCAAGGCCAACACAAAAATAGAGGCCACGACCCTGAAAAAATCAGCTGTTCTCCCGGGGCTGAATTTTACATTGGGTCTTATGGGAGGTCAGATGTTTTTTCATGATATTTTCAAAATGGCACTACAGATTTCCGCAAAATTTCAGTGAAATATGCTCAGACACCATCCCGATATTCTACCAAAGGTTTGTAAGGAAGCAACATGATTAAAAGGTTAAAATCTTCAAGATTTAGCATTCCTTATTTTGAATTCAAATTACCCGCCATGTACGACATGCCAACTGTTATATTTGACATGTATTTGACTTTCTCATATGTGATTGTCACAGTCGCTTCTGCTTTAAACTTAATTTTTGTGAGCTTATGAAGCGGCTATGAAAAATTAGGGCTAACTATACATTTTAAAAAAATTGTTCTGCCAGAATAAAGTAAAAACAATCTCAAAAACGGCTTTATTTTTAAAAAAATCAAATATCCATGAACCGTCATTCCAACTACAATATTTTAAAGACAATCAGCTGTGTCGTAACGTGACCATCAAAAAAAAATCAGCCCCGGATGTGACGTCAACAAAGTGGAGGATCGTGGCCCGTCCATTTTGACAGCCCTGCAGGATCTAATCTTAAATACCGGGCAGCGAATTCAGTCCTGTGATGAGTATAAATACTTAGGTCTAAAAATTACAGCTGACGGAACACTAGACAAACCTATAAAAGATCGAAACGTACAAGGAAGAAAAGCAATAACTTTATTAAATGGAATAATTTGGGACCAAGGTATATCAAAACATAACAAAAAGCTTATATATAACACCATTGTAAAAAGTATTATTACATACGGCTCAGAAGTATGGCCAATCAAGGATAGAACAGAAAAAATGCTTTCCGCTACGAAGATGGACTATTGGAGAAGAGCAGCAGGGAAATCAAAAAGAGAAAGAGTTACGAATCAAAGAATAAGAGAAATTATGACAGTGGGTGAACGTACTTTAGTGGATGATATAAGAACAAAACAACTGGTGTGGTACGGACATGTACAAAGAATGAATGATGCAAGACTACCTAAACAAATACTACAATGGAAACCAACTGGCCGAAGAATAAGAGGCCTAGATGATGAATTATGGGCAAACAGAAACGAGTGGAGATTGGGTATCGGAAGACGTAGAACGTTGTGAAACCGATAAATATATATATTATATAATTTTTATTCATATGAGTAAATCCACGATTCATCACCACTGACAGTGCTGTACACGTTTTTTGAGTTTCCTGCCTTAAAGTGGTCTAGAGTTTGCCTACACCAATTGACCCAAGCTTCTTTCTGTTCTTCGGTTAACAGTTGCGATATCCAGCGGGAAACTAATTTTCTGACCACTAATTCTTCATGCAAAATTTTGTGAATTGAGGTCTTTGAAATCCCCAATAAAGCCTCAATGTTGCAATATGTCCCATGTCGATCTTCCGTTGTCAGCATGCGCACAGCATCGATGTTTTCCTGGGTGATAGCTGTTTTTGCACCTGTGCTTGGATCGTCGCTAAGGCTAATCCGTCCACGCTTGAATTCTTCATACCAACGAGAAACTGTCGACTGTGGTGATGCTTTATTACCGAAAGCAGAAATAAACTCGTCAAGGCATTGTTGTTGAGATAATTACCTTCGAAAGTTGTAAAAAATTATAGTTCAAAAATGGTCTCGGTTTAATACCATTTTTCGACTGATTTGTTAACTTAAAAAATTCACTGTGGCTATAAAACTATATGTATCACACTGTTGTTTTAAATTTAGGTTAAGTAAAGATTGAGGTTAAGTTTTAGTAACGACATTCGATCAGTGTCGCCCTCTATGTTCCTCTGTATGCCAAATACAGGGTGTTCGGCACTTGAACTGTCAAAATTTTTTGGGATGTTGTTGGGGTCATTTGCTACCTTTTTAACCATGGAACTTAGGTCCTAAGAGTCAAAGCTAAAGAGATGAATTTTTAAATTTTTTTTCTCAAATTACCCAAAATCTCACCTTTAAACCCTCGTAAGCCTTTTTTTAATTCTGTAATCTTATGCTTCTTCAACTAAATAATAGATTTGTTAAAATTGATGTACCAAAGGGACACGAGGTTTTTTATTGAAGAACATTAGTGATTTTGTGAAAGAAAACCAATTTCAAAATTAAAATTTAAAAAAAGTATCGACAATTGAGAACTTTATTTTCTTTTAAAAACTTTTTTAGTTGATTACCTTTCTAACGGTATGCTACACATTGATAAAAAAGAACATTTCTGCTTTAAAATACGGATATTGCGTCAGAAGGGCGAGACTCGTTCGGAATTGGTAAGAAAAACAATTTGATGTTTATGATCGTTTACCTACTTAAACAAAAGTTAAACTTTTAACAATAATGTATTGTGTTCTTTATATATAAATTTTGTTCAAGTCCGAACGATTATTGCCTGTCTCACGGAATATCCGTATTTTAAAGCAAAATTGTTTTTTTTATTCAATGTGTAGCATACCGTTAGAAAGGTAATCAACTAGAGTAGTTTTGTCATTCAATTAAAAGCCTCGTATGTCCCTTTGGTACATAAATTTTAACAAATCTATTAATTAGTTGAAGTAGCATAAAATAACAGAATTATAAAAAAAAATTATGCTTTTCCAGACATTAATAAAAAGTTTACGAGGGTTTAAAGGTGGGATTTTGGGTAATTTAAGAAAAAAATTAAAAAAATTCATATCTCTTTAGCCGTGACTCTAAGGACCCAAGTTCCAAGGTTGAAATAACCCAGTGGCGTATATACGGGGGGCCTGGGAGACCCGGGCCCCCCCAAAGCTAAGATTTTTTTGAATATTTTCCACATATTTCATGAATATTAATAAAAATTAATAAAAATACCATAAAATACAGCCTCATGAGGTCTCGGGCCCCCCCCCCAAAACTGTCTCGGGCCCACCCCGAAACTTTTTTCTATATACGCCACTGAAATAACCCCAACAATATCCCAAAAAATTTTGACGGTTCATGTGCCGAAGACCCTGTATAAAAGACAAATCTCATAATAGCAAAAAAATACCAATTTCTATTTTATTAAATAAAATTACTGTAGATTCTAGTAATTACCAGGTCTTAAAACTACCCTTTTGAGGTACTAAAGCTAAAGTTTTCTTTCAGAAATGCTTTTAAAAATCAAAACCGAAAAAACTAATGTCAATTTAGGTTCCTGAAATCTGTTAATAGGGACTTATTGGAATAAAATCTGACTTTATTTTAGAGTCGACTTTATTTTGACACATTTACACAGAAAACTAACAGCTGACCTCTCAAAATTGACATACCAAAGCCAAAGTTAATAATGAAGACGCTAACTTTCTTTTAATAAATACCGACACTAATAAATCCGGTTTTTCAATACACAAAGGCCGAATTTTGAAGCAAAGCAACTGTTTTTTATATGCAAATCTGTCACCATAGGGTCGATGTTTAAATAAGGTCAGGTTTTATTCCAATATGTGTCTAATACTGTGAAGCGACTAGGTATTACGCTATATACAGCCCATTACCGTTATAATCGTGCAAGAGATCTATTATCAAACAGTTTCCTGAATTTGCTCCCCTTTATCTAAGTTTGTCCTAACTCGGCAATAAGTGGGTATATTATTCAGGATATAAACACCACTATTTGTAGAATTCGAGCGAAATGCAGCATGCAGCAGGATATTAAAAACAAATAAGTTAGAGTGTTTGTCCATTTGAGATTAGTGGCAGGAAAGTTCTATAAACAGTTACTTTGAGCTCTTGGTTTATTTTATTAAAAATTAATTCAACAGAACTGTCAGAACGTACTACAGGAACTGACAGTACTAAAATTCCCATATTTCATAATTATATTTTAAGCCATATATTGTAAATTTTAATTCGTTCGGTTCGGTTGGTTTGGTTCGGTTCGACAGGGGGGGGTAGGAGGGCCCAACCTTATATACGCCACTGACGTTTTGTGTTAATGCGAATGTCTTTCTTATGGCTGCCTTAAGGTTTTTTCCTATCAATTTAAGTTTGTAAAACTTTTAAACGCATATATCTCCAAAACTAATAAATGAAATAATCTCAACTTGTATATTTTTGAAATCAGGAAAAAAATATCTATAAATATTTAAAATAATATACAGGGTGTTCCAATTAAGAAAACCATCAACCTGTCTAATTTTGACCCAAAGATTCGTAAAAAATTATGAACCTTTTGTATTTATCATATTTTGACATCTATTCAGCGAAAGGACGCATTTTAGCATGAAACATAGTCATAGTAACCATTGGCGTAGCTAGGGGGGGGGGCAGGGGGGGCCTGGCCCCCCCTGAAGTCCTTCAGGCCCCCCCTAAGATATTTTAGGCCTCCCCTACCGACTACTAGTAATAGAACATGACGCTGAAAATACATACTTTTCTATTATTATTCGGGAAATATTCAAATAAAATAGGTGCATTAAAATTTAAAATCATTCAGATAATGTTTACATTTCAGGAAAAAGCCCTTGTCTTGCGGAATTAGGCTTTTTCTCTTTAAATTATCGGTAACTTTTCTGCACTTATGCAATTTCCCGAAAATATTTTTTAAATTTAAACATAATTATGCATATTGAATATTTCATACATATTGGCGACATCTTGTAAAATATTATAGATGTGTAAGTTAAATTTCGCATTTAATAAAGACAGCGACCTTTGCCCCTCTGTTTCCGAAATCCGGTTGTAGATGTCGTAAGGTTATAAAAGACCTTTTTAAACTGTTTTTCTAAAATAAATATAATAATCTTTTTAGTTTTTTGAGGTTAGCGTTTAGTGTCTTATGAAAATTTTCCGATTTTGGTGACAATTTCATAACCATTTTCATATTAAGTTTTCCCACGTCGTTAAATGGAATAAATTCGTCGAGCAATACCGGGAAATTTTTTATATTAATACTTCTGCTCTAAGAGCAGAAATGACCGTTTTAAAGAATTGTATTTTTCGGTTAAATCAAACTGTTGGTCATGATTCTATCAAACAACATATAGCAGAAAACACCTATCCAAACCTCTACCAACTTTTTAAAGTTGCGAGTATTCTTCCAATTTCAAGTGCAACTTGCGAGAGGTCTTTCTCTGCCATGAGGAGAGTTTTTAATTGGCTTAGAACAACTATGACTCAAGAGAGACACTCAGGTTTGTCATTGTTATTCATAGAAAAAGATGTTGAGGTCGACTTAGACAGTGTGGTAGACGCTTTCAGTCAGCGACGTAGAAAACTTTCTTTGTAGAATTGCTGAATTACCTACATACTTGCTGTGTATACATATAAATAAGTTGGTAAATGTATTATTAAATTTGTTATATCAAAATATTAGAACATTTAATGCGCGTATTTTTTTTATTCATTGCACACTTTGCACGACTCTTTAAAACCTATGTTTGCTTTTTGTTCAAGATAGACCGGGGCCACGGCCCCCCCTGAAAAGCAAGGCTAGCTACGCCAATGAGTAACTTTAAGTGCGCTTCTTTCAAAATATCACTCAGCATCGTAGCTATGGCAGGTAGCTGTCCAAGCCAGTTAAAACTTTGGAAAAATTGGATGTTTTGGCTATAAAAACTGATTTTTTTTTTCAAAAATTATGAAAGATACGACGATACTTGTTGTAGCAAGTTTTCTACTGGCTCTATATGGATTAAAGAAACTTTTAAGGAAACTTACTTGGTTTTTAGGCAGTCTCTGTACTGCACAGTTTAAGTCCTAATGGTGCGGTTTTGTGCATAATCGAGTTGTTGTTTCCATCTGCAAGTTAAATGTACAACATTAATTGAAAACGGCCATGTAATGGAGACCTAACCGATATGATTAAGTAATTTAATAACTGGATAACCCTTCGCAAACCA
This sequence comes from Aspidapion aeneum, assembly GCA_963576565.1. NCBI lineage: Eukaryota > Metazoa > Arthropoda > Insecta > Coleoptera > Brentidae > Aspidapion > Aspidapion aeneum. The sequence continues at coordinate 120,320,948 of OY755041.1, forward strand.
AGCACTCACCGGATGTTTCGTACAACTACCGTTATTTATCTTTTCTACTCAGAAAATCAAATTTTCGAAAATAAATTATTATCGTCCCCTTGCTTTTAAAAATGGCAAAGTGGGTACCTTGGATTCTAAGAAATTGCTTAAACTTAAAAACGGTAAATTAGTTTTAAATAAAATGTAAAAGTCAGTGAAATCAGCATATTGCAAACCGTTTGTGGTTGTGTATTTTAGTTCAGGCAAGATTCGGGAAAATCCACTTTCTAGAAGCATTTTATATTACTTTTTGTCAAATGGGCAATTCCCCCTATTTTGACCCCGCTGAATTCGAATATCCCTGTTGCCAACTCGAAATATTGACAGGGGCTGAGATATTCAAGATGGCGGCCAAAATGGCGGCGGAATTTTAAATTGCCGCTGAAAAGCCCAAATTGTCACAGGTGTACATTCAAAATATATATTTGTATAATTAAAAAATAATAAATTATTTATTTTTTTTAAATGGCTGCAAAAACCTCCTAAACCCCCCCAGACCCCTCAAAATCTGAAAGTTTGAGGTTTTTTCAAATTTTCTCAAAAACTAAGCTTCTAAGAGAAAAATGTATAATATACTTTATTGTAGACAATAAAATTCCCTTTTCAACATGGTATAACTTAATAAAGTTAGACTAATAACAAGCTCTCCAGCGGCGTCCGTTAATTGAAGTAATTAAAAAAAGCATAAAAGGGTGTAGTTACCGTTGGTTCGTTTCCACGCCCTTAGTTAATATTTTGAACTACAAAACATTTTTATTTGATTTTATTAATTTATTTTTTGAAATTTGATTTCAACCCGGTGTTAAAAATAAATAACACTCGGTACCTTGGGATAAGAAAACCAGATATGTTTTTTGCTTATATGATTTTAAAACTGACCCATTTAAAAATACGAGTGTACCTACCTAAATTCGTGGAGTCAAGAAGCGAGAGAAGAAAACAACGATAAGACAGTGTGCTTTAATCATTTGTCCCTGCCAAACGCATACTGAAAAAGGGTTGATCATAGCCGCCCTGTGGCATCAATCTACGGCCCTTGCCGAATTAATTAGTGTTAAACTAAACATAATTAAACGAAAATTCAAAATCGTTAAGCCGCGCGCGCGCAAAAACATAACAGTGCATTAAAGATATATTAGAGCGGTTAAAACCATAAACCCTATAAAAACTAAAAAAGAGTTAACAACGCCGAAAGAAGACATCATCATCGGATTACTCCATTTCCATGGTACCCTTCCTTTTAAAGAAAACACCATCGAGGTAAGTCATTTTTTTCAAACATAACTCTTTTTTAGCTCCTTTTCTCTCCTTTTTATACCCATTAAGGGTCGTTCCCCCACCTCACTGCGTCATCTGAAATTACGCTCCTGTTGTTCTCGTGCTCCCTATTGTTTACAGTACGTGTCCGATTGAGTGGTAGCTCCATAGCTCCTTAGCGAAGAAGCTACCACTCAATCGGACACCTACTGTAAACAATAGGGAGCGCGAGAACAACAGGAGCGTAATTTCAGATGACGCAGTGAGGTGGGGGAACGACCCTTAATGGGTATAAAAAGGAGAGAAAAGGAGCTAAAAAAGAGTTATGTTTGAAAAAAATTACTTACCCCCCTCAAATCCGCGATTGACTCGACAGTTACAAAACTCAGCATTAAAAATGTCCGTATAACGTAACTACCAGCCCAATCCGGCCCTGCCGATATCTAGCGGAAGCTTCGTTTTTAATATTACCGATTTTTTCCTCCCTTTTAACCTAAATTACCAATTAAATTTTCTAAAAACCAATCATGATTTCGCGTCACTCTTGATGGACAATTTATGCATGCATTAAACATTCGCTTATTTAAAATCAAAAAGCTACGCTTCGATAAAAAATTTAAAAAAATATTATTCATCAAAGTGCATTTATGGGTCGGCTTAAATTGCGTAAGTATTAATTTTTTTTGCATTTAAAATAAAAAACTTTATTAAGTTTAGGTTGGAAGTTAAAAAATATTTATTCCACAAGAGAAAAATTGCAAAACTAGAGTTTTTGGTGCAGATTTTGTAATTAATTGTTTTAATAATGTTTCTTTAAATAAAATAATATTTCTTAGTCAAATATTTAATCAGTACGGATTTAAGAACAAAAATAAATAAATAAAATGTTATTTATGTTATATATACCTAGTTTTAAGCCGATTTTTGCGTATAGTTTTGAAGCAAAGATCTTGGAAAAAGAAACTAATTATTACAAACGCTCCATTTTGGAAATGATATATATAAACATGAATAAAGATAGAGCAGTTAATTTACGTAGCGATGTTAACAAATTGAGTACGGTCTATAACTCCCTACTCAATAGAATTCGCTTAAAATAACCCCCAAATGACGATTAATGAAATTAACAATAAACAAAATAAAGTAAACTTAAAAGAAAATTATATTTAAAAAATAATATAAAATATTTATAGAAAAATATATATATTAATATACATTAATATTAATATTATAAAAATGATCAAAATTATATAAAATATAAAAAAAAATAACAATAGAAATTAAAAAAAATAATAATAATAATAACATTAATAAAAAATATAAATATAATATGTGTATGTATGTATGTGCATGTGTGGATATGTATGTATGTATGTGATTGTATGTATGTATATGTGGGTGTATGTATGTATATGTATAATATAAAAGGAAAAAATAAAGCTTTTCCCCAATTAAACCATGACAACAAAATACGAAGTGTCTTTCTAAGTAGTCATGAATACGTAAATTAGTTGAAAATTAGCGCTCAACCAAAAAATATTTTTTGCTTTTTTAAAAATTAATTGTATATACCAAGGTTTAAACAGGAAAAGTTTTGTGTTCTGACAACAATGCATGTTATCAATGCATTTTAATATACAACAACTCCAAACTAGAAAATAAGTTCCATCACTGTCTTAATTGTATCATACTATATACACTTGTCCCACTCTAAATTAAATCAGTACCGTACACTACTAGTTCCACTCTATTCAAGGTTGCCTTTTGCTTTAAACTTAAAGAATTTTAATTTGTTTTAATATTTCGGAACAATGAAAATCCAGAATAGTGACAACAATGCGGACTAATTTTGCCGCCGATAATATAACCTGTCTGATAAACAAAACAAAAGAAAATATAAATAATTAGCAGATTATTGTTGGGTTTCGTTTTTAATTTTGTGCCGTTTGTTTTCCTGATGTGCTCGAATTCTTGTTTTTTGTTGTTCCAATGTACGATCTAGTCTGAAGGGTGAGTACGGAATTTTAAATATTTTAACAGTCCTTTTTAAATTTTAACATAGGTTTATAATGTGTACATTGTTGTTATTTTCTACATGGTATTATGGCTTGCTACAGGTTTTATTTGTTATTGTTGTTTTTATATGAATAGCTGATTGATCTCTTTGTGCGTATTTTATTGAGCCACCCATCAGTTACTATAGTGACAAAAAATTTTTTGAACCTTTGTATAAAATTTTTTATATATGTATATTTAAAAAAAAAAAGAAGAAAAATAAACCATAATTATTTCTTTATATAAATAAATAAAAAAATCAGTTACATATACATTAAAAGGGAAAAAAATATTTAGGAAAAAAATAATATATTGTCAATAAGGTCATTTTAAATGTTATTTATTGGGAAAAGAATAATAATTTTTAATTGGTGATGTATTAATGTGCCGTATTTTGTATTATCTTACTAATGAGTTGTAACCTTTTTAGTCTGATGAAGACAGAAACCATTGTCGAAACGTTACCGATGGATTAAAACGTATATTTACCAGAACAACAGTGTCCTTATTCCCACTAAATTTACCTATGATAATTTAGTTTAATTTTTAATATTTTTTTTACATTTATTGTGTTTAAAAACTTGAAACTCACGTTATTTTTATATTATATGAAAATAAATGTTATTTGATTTTGACTATTGACCCCACAAGAATGTATAATTTGGTTAATTTACGTTTATTTGAGCTATTTGTGCTTGTATAAATATAATTTGTGGTTTCTCAATTTCTCAATTTTTTTCCAATGTTTCCAAGGTATGTGAAAAAAACGGTAAAAAACGAGTTTTTTTTCCAATTTTTCCGGTTTTTTTCCCAAGCGTTAAATCACTCTAGTTTTGACCTAACCTCCCAGGTAGCAAGGTGACGTTTTTTAAACGTCAAAAACAGGTCATTTTTAATGACCATTGACGTATCTAATCTGACGTGTAAATGACCTTTAAAGGACGTTCAAAAGACACACCCAAAATGACGTCATTTTTAGACGTTTTAACGACGTCAGCAATATGACGTATTTGGGACCAAATCAGAATATTAGACACACACACAGACACAAACCTATTTATGAATTTTTCTAAATTCGTCTGAATATATGAAATATTTCCTGCAGTTGAGAACACTGAAGGAAACTTAGACACAGAAGGTGACTCTTCTGTGACTTAGACCTGGAAGTACTGGAACAGGTACAGCGGTGTTCGTCTGTGAGGTACAGATCAAAATAGACAGATAGACATTAGACCTATACCTAGACTTACACATCTCCAGCTTGAAGCGAAAGAAGCCTCGAAGTTTGTCTTGATTTAATATTTAATTTATTTTACATACGTACCCCCAAATTCCGTATAAATCCGGTCAAGTACAGACTGGGGCACCATCTATGTAAGTATCAGTGTATGTCCCTTGGACAAAGTGTGCAGTGTGGGTAGTGACCAATATATGACGTTTTTCAAACGTCAAAAACTACACTACGAAAAGACGTCAAGTAACTGACGCCTTAAAGACAATATTTTTTGGTAGATGACCTGCTGGTCATCCAAATGACCATTTTTCGAAGGAAAAAAGACGTCATTTGATGATCCCTTGCTACCTGGGCTTAAGATGAACCGCCACTGGAATTTGGTATCCTTGCTGATGTCCTAAAAATTATGGACCACAATTAGTTACGGGATGGAATCGGGACAAAAATCATTTTTTCCCGATGGCATCGGCAGTCCATCAGCGCAAATTCATAAAATTGATGGGTTTTATAATTAAATTGACTGCGTCAACATAAATGTTTATCGAACAAACATTGCAATTTTTTCAATTTTTCCCAAAACCAAATCTAATGATGGCTTTCGGGCTAATAACGACCACGGGAGTTGGTTTTGCGCGTTTAAAAAAAAAATCAATTAAAAGTTAATTTTTTTATTTGTGAAATAAACTGAAAGTTCAGTAGAGTAACTTCAGGGGCGTGTCGCCCCTTAAAATCTCGTGTAATTGTTTTTTTCTGCACCCTGGAAACTAGAATTCGTTATTGTACTTTTAATCCGTCTTTTGCAGTACTAAATGATGATGATTTCTCAAATATTACAAGCTTTTTTTTTAGCTTCAGATGTTCTGTCTAAGTAACTATCTAACTAACTATCTATCAAATCTTGTGAAGCGTTTTTGACACACTTCCCATTACCCGATTTGGATGAAATTTGGTACACCTATAGTGGTCCCATGACAATACTACATTAAGAAAAAAATATCCTCCCACCCCTACCCCCACCCCTTCTATAGAAAAATATGTTTTTGACACACTTCCCGTTATCCGATTTGGATAAAATTTGGTATACACATAGTGGTCCGATGATAATACAACAATAAGAAAAACATATCATCCCACCCCTACCCTCACCTCCTTCCATAGAAAATGCGTTTTTGACAGCCTTCCCATTATCCGATTTGGATGAAATTTGGTATACATATAGTGGTCCGATGACAATACAACATTGAAAAAAAAATCCTACCACTCCTACCCCCACCCCCATTTATAGAAAAATGCGTTTTTGACACACTTCCCATTATCCGATTTGGATGAAATTTGGTATACATATAGTGGTCCTACCCCCCACCCCCTTCCATAAAAAATGCGTTTTTGACACACTTCACTTCAAATGACTTTTATAAAATTTGGTATATGCATAAAGGTCCGATGGCAATACAGCCCAAACAAAAAATATATTTCTACCTCTACCCCCACCCTCTCCTTCCCCCAATAGAAAAATGAGTTTCCAAACAACTCACGATCAGCGATTTCATTATAATCTAGAATAAACTCTTCTGTTATGTTATTGAACAAATATTTTCATTTAATAGAGTAGATAGCTGAGACTAAAAACTAGAAAATAAATTGGTAAAAAAAATTTTTTAGTCACAAGCTTTTATAAAATGCACTAAAAATTAATAAATAATTTTCTAAAATTCTAATATTATCATAATAATAAAAGCGATGGCCGCAAATCAAAGCATAAGTTAATCTGAAGTTGTGATCTAAACACTTAAAGAATATTCAACATAGCAGGTCATCAAAGATATGTTTGATGTGCCGCAATGTTATGCCATTGCCATACCTATGTCAGAGAAAAGCTGGGGTATCTTAGGTCGGGTTGGGTGGGTTTGGTACCTCTGCATTTTTCTGCTAGATTGATTCTTGCAAATAGTGATATTTAATTGATACGGATATCTTATCGTGCTAACATCGTCAAAATTTCCATCAGTCGGCCATCGCTTTTATTATTATGATAATATTAGAATGTTAGAAAATTATTCTTTAATTTTTAGTGCATTTTATAAAAGCTTGTGACTAAAAAAAATTTTTTTACCAATTTATTTTTTGAATATTTCTGATACTTTTCCACTTATCCATCAACTCAGCGGTAACTAGGGTTTGAGCCGTAGGCTTATTACCTAGAAAATGGCTAACACATTCTAGATAGATAAATTGCAAAGTTTTTTACAAAAATTGCGCCGCAGGTTTAACTTTTAAAAAACTCAATTATGTTTTGGATGGAATCACGCCGCGGAAACTACTACTACTACTAATAAAAAGCTTAAGACAGGGATGTTGTACCTCTCCAACTCTTTTTAAAATACATATAGCGGTAGCTCTAACAAACTGGAAACGTAAAATACACGGCATGGGAATACAATTTAACGACTGATTTACCATATACACACTACAGTTTGCCGACAACCAAGTAATTATAGCTAATGATAAAGAAGACATGGAGTATATGATGAGAAAGTTAACAGAAAAATAGCAAAAGTGGGGGTTAACAGTGAACGTGGACAAGACACAGTACTTATGTATTGGAAACGAATCCAGTGAGTTAGAACTAGACGAAGGACAAACGATATCTCCATGCAATGCGTATGTATACTTGGGTGTCACATTTGATAAGACAGGAACAGACTGTAAAGAATTGTCTTAACAGTATTTCATGGAGCAGAGACTTAAAAAGGAATGTAAAATTTAAAATATATTAAACAATGGTGAAAAGCACACAGTTGTGTAGTGTGTTGTGCGTAACAGAAAAATACAAAACAAAAATTTTAAGTGTGGAAATTGATGCAAAAAGAAGATCAATGAAAATATCTAGAACAGATCATATTAGAAATGAGATCATCACTAAAAGACAACTGATATGGTACGGCCATGTACAAAGGATGAACGACGAAAGATTACCAAAGCAGGTCCTAAAATGGCAACCAATAGGGCGCAGAAAAAGAGGGCGTCCTAATCTGGAATGGCAACAGTCAGGATCGCAGGAGGAGTAGAATAGGCGTCGGATAACGTAGAAAAACGTTCTAAGCCGACATAATAGTAGTAGTAGTATGTATGTATAATGTACTATTTTTTAAAAACCAGTTTTTTCAGAAAGCAATTTTTTGCCCGTATAAATTATTGCAACATCAGGTAGAACACCTACATATTTGATATTTTTTACCAAATTGATGATTGAACGCAAAAAGTAAAAATGCAAATTTTAATGAACATCGCTAGGTCACTAAGGTCACTCATCGTAAAGCAAAAGCAGGCTTTATAGGTAGCGAGCCTGTCATTAGAGAATTATTGAAATATAGCCAGGCTATAATTGTGCCAGGCACTATTTTGACACATTCACATTGAAAACTGACAGTTGATCCTTCAAAATTGACATACCATAGTTTATTTTCAATTAATAAAAGAAGGCACTATTTATTCCAGTTCATATATTAAACAAAGGCCGTGTGTTGAAAGTTCATAGCTGATATTACAATGTGAAGGTGTCAAAATTGTGCCTGGCACTATTATAGCCTGACTTTAATTCAATAATTCTCTATTGATTTTCTTTTTTTTGATTATAATTTTTAAAATGTTTTCCTCGGTTTTGCATTAGTGGCTCGCTCTTATTTTAAAAATGTGGTTTTAATACATTCTAAATATCAATTTACTAACAACAGAGTTTTAAGATAGTTTAGGTACCTTCAGACTGTGTTAAACAAGATCTTTAAAATAAAACCGAGCCGCCATGCCAATGCGAAACCGAGGAAAACATGTCAAAAATAATAACCAAAATGTCGAGAATCAATGTCAGGCTTCGCTTCCTATTAGGCTTGCCTTTACGATGAGTAACCTTAGGTAAAACAATATAAAAAATCGCACCTACAATATTTTTCTCAAAAAAGAGTACGCATAATATACCTAGGCTACCACTGAAAAACGTTAGTGGGTTACAGTGGCGTATATAGAAAAAAGTTTCGGGGGGGGCCGAGACAGTTTAGACAGTTTCGGGGGGAGGGGGGGGCAAGACCTCATGAGGCCGTATTTTATGCTATTTTATGTTTGTATTCATGAAATATGTGGAAAATATCTAAAAAAGTCTTAGCTTCGCCCCCCCCCTTTTATACGCCACTGGTTGGTTGCTACCTTTGCATATCAAAGAAAATGTTTCTTACAGCATTGACATTTTGCAAATTTTTAAAATTATTTTTCTAGGGGGGAGTAATTATCGGGTTAGCCCTGGATTTATTAACTAAAAGTATATATTTTTTTTTACAGCTAAGAAATTTGATACACACAGAAAATTATTAAATATTCGAGCGCAAATGCCACGATATAAATACACACGTAGGAGGCAGGCCGAGTTCTGAAGTATGGAAGTTCATTTCTACAGTAAAAAAACGAAACAAAAGAAAAAGTAAACATCGAGATCATCAAACCAGAACAATGGACAGATCACTACAAGGGACTGCTGCAGGAGACGAGACCCGAATATCTGGCAGCCTCTCCGAGGAGAGACATAGAAGTACATAAAAGCTAGCGGACCTGGAGGGATATAAGATGCTGAGATGCTCAAATATGGATCAGAGAAAATCTCACATATATTATCAATTAATGCATAAACGGATATCCAGTACCTGATGATTGGAAAATTGCATTCATATCCTTAATACATAAAAAAGGAAACAAGCTAGATTGCAACAATTACAGAGGAATTTCAGTAACCAGTACTCTAAGTAGATTGTACCGTAGGATTCTTAGAGATCTAATAGAGAATGATTTTTATGAACAAGAAGAATAAGAGCAAAGTGGTTAATGTTTTTTGTCTTAAACAAGTAACTGAGAAAAGGAGCGCCAGAAATATTTTGTGGACCTGCAAAAAGTATATGATATCGTTCCAGTAGAAAAACTATGGACAGTGTTAGAGCAGACTAATATCAATCATACATACATAAAAGCGATAAAATAACTATACAAAGGGTCAAAATCTAAAATTAAAATTGGAAATCGACTTTCAAAAGAATTCCTGGTAACAAAAAGCTTAAGACAGGGATGTTGTCTCCAACTCTTTTTAAAATATATATCGCAGTAGCTCTAAAAGATGGAAACGTAAAGTGCACGGCATGGGAATACAACTTAACGACCGATTTACCTTATACACACTACAGTTTGCTGGCGGCCAAGTAATTGTAGCTAATGATAAAGAAGACATGATGAGAAAGTTAATGGAAGAATACCAAAAGTGGAGATTAACAGTGAACGTGGACAAGACACAGTACTTATGTATTGGAAACGAATCCAGTGAGTTAGAACTAGACAATGGACAAGTAATATCTCCATGCAATGAGCATATATACTTGAGTGTCATATTTGATAAGACAGGAACAGACTGTAAAGAACTGGAAAAAAGAATAGTAAAAGCAAAAAAGGTTATTGGATGTCTTAACAGTGTTTTATGGAGCAGAGAGATAAAAAATAATGTAAAATTTAACATATATGATACAATGGTGAAAAGCAAGCTGTGGTATGGAATAGAGACTTAACAATACAAAACAAAAATGGAAAGTGTCGAAATGGATACAATAAGAAGATCAATGAGAATACTCTGCCAATATATGGGCCCCTAAGCTCACACTAGGTACTATAGTTATAGTGTACGTGTGAGCTAATATAACTAAAAACTGAAATATATTTTATTCAACTCCAGACTAAATTACCTTTTGTTTGATACCACACAAGCCATGTTTTGACTTAAACTCAAATTTTTGAAATCCACCCCCACCCTTAAAAAGAACAAAAACTAAAATGTATTTTGTTGAACTCCGGACTTAATTACCTTTCGTTTGATATCACACACGCCATATTTTCACTTAAACTCTAATTTTTGAAATATACCCCCACCCTTTTTTTTAAATAAATTAAAATGTATTTTGTTTAACTCCAGACTCAATTATCTTTCGTTTGATATCACACACGCCATATTTTCACATAAACTCTAATTTTTGAAATCTATCCCCACCCTTTTATTTGGTTTGTGTTCGGTGGATTTTGTTCATTTTTAAATGGGACCATCTCGACCCAAGACCCAGCCTAGGTACCAAATTTCATTGAAATCGGCCAAGCGGTTTTTGAGTTATGAGCGTTGGTCGTTACAGACAGACATACAGACAGACAGACATACAGACAGACAGACAGACAGACAGACAGACAGACGGCGCAACAAAAAAGTTTCAAAATCATCTGAAACGCAAAGATATATAAAAATTTTTGAAATCGGAGCAACTTTTTTTTTCTCGAAAAAATTAGGATCACCATAGCTCACACTACTATAGTATAGTATATGTGTGAGCTAATATCTAGAACAGATCACATAAGAAATGAGATCATAAAATAAAGAATGGGAATCGAGAGAAGCATAACGGATGACATCACTAAAAGGCAACTGATTGACTACGGCCATGTACAACGGATGAACGACGAAAGATTACCAAAGCAGGTCCTAGAATGGCAGAAAAAGAGGGCGTCCTAAACTAGAATGGCAACAGTCAATCCAAAGATCAATGAGTCAAAAAAATCTGACAGAAGATGATTGTCAGGATCGAAGGAGGTGGAGAATAGGCGTCGGACAATGTAGAAAAACGTTCTAAAACTAAATAAAAAAATATTCATATATTTTTTACTAGGGAAGGGGGGTAATTACCAGGTTACCCTCTCCCTCAAATATACGTATGTTGTTTTAAAGAATTACCCCTCTCAAGATCAAATCCTGGATACGCCGCGTGCTTGCGCTATCGCAGAATTATTTATCACTCTATTCCAAGGTTTCCATTCATTTTTGACAAAGAAACAGCGTATTTTAGTTTGATCCCTGCTGAAATGAAACAGTTAAAAGGTTTTGGCCAACCCGCACCATGCTGCCAGGCCTGCCGTCACTCTTTTTGTTATGCAGTGGCGGATATAGGGGAGCCAGCCCTCTAGTAAAGGGTTGCTTGTTGGTCAAATGCTTTTTGAAAGATACTATCAGGGCAAAGAAGCTTTTAATGCTGCACAAAAAGAAGCTTTTGAGCAGTGAAAAGTACAGCGTGAGGTGGTTTCTTTTTAGTTTGTACATCATTAGACATCATCATCGGGTGTGCCCCGATCTGAACAAAACGCAACAGACTGGGTATAAAAGTTAAAGAAGAGGGGAAACATCACAGGAGAAATTATAGGCAGGTAGACAAGAGCTGACTAGGGATATCAGGAGAGATCCAACGAGGTCGCGTTGAAGGGATCAAGATTATCTTTTCTTTTAAATCAGCGAAGCAAGAAGGAGGTAAGAATTGCGTTTTTATAAACCTTGCTTATTTCTTTCTCGGACATTATGCCGATGGTAAAATTTACTATCGAAAAAAAGGTTCAAATGTTAAAATGGTATTTTGCAGGAAACTCGGCTTCGGATGTAATAAATTTGTTTATTGCTGAGTTTAAGGACCGTGATACTTTTTGCAAAACTACCATTTTGAATATAATTTAGCTCTGTAGAAAATGTAACGACAATAGGGTGTTTGATATCTCTTTAGGTCTTGGGAATGCTAAAAATAAACTGTTTTGTTTAATTTTTTCTCAAATTCATAGTTTTTTTAATTAAATAAATTAATTGAATTCAAACAATTAGTCACGTGATTCAAAACAGGCGGTCTACCAATCAGCTGCGACGTCACAAAACAGTAAACGCCTCGAACGAACCTATTTTCTGTGTTATTTTCTTCTGGATGGTAATGTTTGCTTTGGTTTAAAGTGCGAATTATCGTCCTAAATTAGATTTTATTTTGTGTTTTGCTTATAAAAAACATTTTCAATGGAAAACGGATTCTCCAAAGCTAATAGCTCCAACTTGCCAATGCTGAATTCCTTTATGGTGGCAGGCTTCTTTGCCAAGAATAGTGATTTTTATACTGCGAAATTTAGAAACGTTAAAATGTTGATGTAAGTATTCGATGAGTTGTTTTGTATATAACTCAAAGTTTTTTTACGATATTCTTCGCCTACTTTTACTCATTTAGATTTTGAGGATAGGTTATATGTTTTGCTTTTTTGTTTAATATGCCACTTACAATAGATTCAATTAAATACCCAATCATTATTATTTTAAGCATTAAGAAACAATCAAAAATTGCTTTTTGAAAACAACATTTTCTAAATACAATTTGTTTCAAAGAATTCTTATGACCCTTCATAACAAATATGCACTGCCCAGTCTTGCATATGCAGTGCTCATTCCTACATTTAGCCTGCATGTGCATTGCCTAATCCTGCATTTAGAGGTACTTCCTAGTCCTGCCTAATAACTGCCTAGCACCGCCTAAAAATTTGTACACCTTTCTGCCTATTATAGTTGTTCACCCCTTCTAATAAACATAACCTCAAAAATTTCATCGTCATTTACGAAATAGTTATATATATTATAGACAACGTGAGAAAAATTAATAGAAACAATTTAGTTATACTCACATCAAAGTGATCTTCACAAATGTAAAGTGAAGATGTATTAGATAAGGCCCTTGGGTCTCTTCGAGCAAGTTCTAGCCACTTTTTTCGTTCTTTTACTGCTGTAGGCACATGAATAAATAGTTTCTCAGGTGTTTTATGCTAGTATTCGAACACTGAGGCACTACACACCACTTATAGGACATTTTTTTACAAAAAAACACAGACCAAAAACAAATAAACACTTGAATGCCGTGTATCTGTCCGCGAGTCTACTGCGCTATGACGTCATTGCAACGCCATGCTAGAAATGAGCGTTTTAGCGGCAAATTCAAATCGCAAATTAGAGAACTTGATTTTAAATGTTGTCATGATAAAATATACTATTTTAATAATTTTGCGTAGCAAATTAGGGATCTATGTATCATTCTAAACTCATTTCTAAAATTTGTCAAATACCCTATGAAGAGGATCCAAGACTCATGTCGGAACAAATGCAACAGCGAGAACCTGCCGTTTGTACTGCGGCTGAAATACTCCCTCCTTGTTCAAGTTCAGCCATTGCTAAAGAGATACCTTATGATATTCCTCGCAGAACCATCCGAAACATTTTAAAAAGACATGGATACAAAGCTACAAGTTAAAAAATTTCAGGAACTGTTTTATGAGGACAATATTTTAAGGATGGAACTTTGTTAAAAAATGATGGATCGTGCAAATTAAGATGAACATTTTGTCAGCTGTTGATTTGGCTGTTCCGTGACAACAACACTGTAAAATACTCTGCCAATATATGGGCCCCTAAGCTCACACTAGGTACTATAGTTATAGTCGGTTATAGTGTACGTGTGAGCTAATATAACTAAAAACTGAAATATATTTTATTTAACTCCAGACTAAATTACCTTTTGTTTGACACCACACAAGCCATGTTTTGACTTTAACTCAAATTTTTGAAATCTACCCCCACCCTTAAAAAAAACAAAAACTATAATGTATTTTGTTAAACTCCGGACCCAATTACCTTTCGTTTGATAACACACACGCCATATTTTCACTTAAAGTCTAATTTTTAAAAAATACCCCCACCCTTTTTTTTAAATAAATTAAAATGTATTTTGTTTAACTCCAGACTCAATTACCTTTCGTTTGATATCACACACGCCATATTTTCACATAAACTCTAATTTTTTTATTCAACCCCCACCCTTTTATTTGGTTTGTATTCGGTGGATATTGTTCATTTTTAAATGGGACCATCTCGACCCAAGACCCAGTCTAGGTACCAAATTTCATTAAAATCGGCCAAGCGGACAGACAGACAGACAGACAGACAGACAGACAGACAGACAGACAGACAGACAGACAGACAGACAGACAGACAGACAGACAGACAGACAGACAGACAGACAGACAGACAGACAGACAGACAGACAGACAGACAGACAGACAGACAGACAGACAGACAGACAGACAGACAGACAGACAGACAGACAGACAGACAGACAGACAGACAGACAGACAGACAGACAGACAGACAGACAGACAGACAGACAGACAGACAGACAGACAGACAGACAGACAGACAGACAGACAGACAGACAGACAGACAGACAGACAGACAGACAGACAGACAGACAGACAGACAGACAGACAGACAGACAGACAGACAGACAGACAGACAGACAGACAGACAGACAGACAGACAGACAGACAGACAGACAGACAGACAGACAGACAGACAGACAGACAGACAGACAGACAGACAGACAGACAGACAGACAGACAGACAGACAGACAGACAGACAGACAGACAGACAGACAGACAGACAGACAGACAGACAGACAGACAGACAGACAGACAGACAGACAGACAGACAGACAGACAGACAGACAGACAGACAGACAGACAGACAGACAGACAGACAGACAGACAGACAGACAGACAGACAGACAGACAGACAGACAGACAGACAGACAGACAGACAGACAGACAGACAGACAGACAGACAGACAGACAGACAGACAGACAGACAGACAGACAGACAGACAGACAGACAGACAGACAGACAGACAGACAGACAGACAGACAGACAGACAGACAGACAGACAGACAGACAGACAGACAGACAGACAGACAGACAGACAGACAGACAGACAGACAGACAGACAGACAGACAGACAGACAGACAGACAGACAGACAGACAGACAGACAGACAGACAGACAGACAGACAGACAGACAGACAGACAGACAGACAGACAGACAGACAGACAGACAGACAGACAGACAGACAGACAGACAGACAGACAGACAGACAGACAGACAGACAGACAGACAGACAGACAGACAGACAGACAGACAGACAGACAGACAGACAGACAGACAGACAGACAGACAGACAGACAGACAGACAGACAGACAGACAGACAGACAGACAGACAGACAGACAGACAGACAGACAGACAGACAGACAGACAGACAGACAGACAGACAGACAGACAGACAGACAGACAGACAGACAGACAGACAGACAGACAGACAGACAGACAGACAGACAGACAGACGGCGCAACAAAAAACTTTCAAAATCGTCTGAAACGCAAAGATATATAAAAAATTTTGAAATCGGAGCAACTTTTTTTTTTCGAAAAAATTAGGATCACCATAGCTCACACTACTATAGTATAGTATATGTGTGAGCTAAAATCAATTTTATTGGTAGGATATCGCAGCATGTTTGGTAAAATAATTTTTTATAAAAATGGGTACAATACTTTCGATAATCATAGGACACTACAATTTCAAGATAGAAGAAGTTGTTCTATAGATTGTACTAATGATAGGGATAGGTTGTTCTCTTTATTTTATAACCTGCTAATTAGTTTTCACTACTATGTTACGAATCTTCTTTGTCCTATAGCTTTCTTACCATGAAGTACGATTACATTATACTTAAATTCGGTAAGTGTCGCATTCGTTCGTTCGGTAGGTTCGGTTCGTGTGTTCGATTATACTTACATGAGCGTAAGGATCAAATATTTTGAAGTTAGTCACAATGTTTTTGCTTTTGAAGGTTAGCAAACATTTTGCAAAATTAGCAGCAGATGCCAAATTTTAGCTCATACTATACTATAGTAGTGTGAGCTACGGTGATCCTAATTTTTTCGAGAAAAAAAAAGTTGCTCCGATTTCAAAAATTTTTAAATATCTTTGCGTTTCAGATGATTTTGAAACTTTTTTGTCGCGCCGTCTGTCTGTCTGTATGTCTGTCTGTCTGTCTGTATGTCTGTATGTCTGTCTGTAACGACCAACGCGCATAACTCAAAAACCGCTTGACCGATTTTAATAAAATTTGGTACCTAGGCTGGGTCTTGGGTCGAGATGGTCCCATTTAAAAATTAACAAAATCCACCGAACACAAGACAAATAAAAGGGTGGGGGAAGATTTTAAAAATTAGAGTTAATGTGAAAATATGGCGTGTGTGATATCAAACGAAAAGTAATTGAGTATGGAGTTAAAAAAAATACATTTTAGTTTTTTTTTCTTCAAAAAGGGTGGGGGTAGATTAAAAAAATTAGAGTTTACGTAAAAATATGGCGTGTGTGATATCAAACGAAAGGTAATTGAGTCCGGAGTTAAACAAAATATATTTTAGTTTTTGTTTTTTAAAAAGTGGGGGTAGATTTCAAAAATTTGAGTTTAAGTCAATACATGGCTTGTGTGGTATCAAACAAAAGGTAATTTAGTCTGGAGTTGATTAAGATATATTTCAGTTTTTACTTTTATTTGCTCGCACGTACACTATAACTATAGTACCTAGTGTGAGCTTAGGAGCCCCTATATTGGCAGAGTATTGTTTCTTTTTTACGCAAAAATTATGTTAATTTTTTAACGTGTTCGTAAAAAACCGCAAAGAAAATATATTTTTCCGACTCTGGCCCCTCCCTCCCGGAAATCCTTGGAAGCCACTGTCTGTTTGCCAGCCCAGATAGAGCCAATTAAAACTTTTTTGGCGGGCATATAAAACGCTTTTGTTTTCCGTCAAAATTAGCGCCGGAATCGAAAGTTGCTGCTGGTTCTTTGTCACATTAATTGCGCTTGCTACTGCTGCAGATATTGTTGTGTAATTAAACTGAGCCATTTCCCGAATTTGTGTGAAATTTTAGAGGCTAAATAATTGAATTTTCAAGCTGAACGAAATAAACATAAATACTCATATTATGCTCTTTAAAATTAAATACTTTTTGAAACAAAATTTCGAAATTTTTCCATTTTTCCATTTTAAAATGGCATTTATTTTTAATTCTGTTGGTTTACAACTTTTACAGAGGGTAACTTATGAATGTGTACTATATAAATTGATTTAACATATTATTTGCCTAATCCTTAAAATCTAACTTATAATTAACTTAAAAAATTATAGCATTACTGTATTTGGTCGTCATTTGGCATTGCATATGTTCTGCGTATGTGTCTTGGTGGCTGTTGATGACTGTCCCTTATCAGAGGGTTTGTATGTTCATTTTTCAAGTCGCTTTGGTGAAGTAATCTTTGTTGAGTTTGTTTATGTGTTCTTCCAGTGTTTCTATTTGAAGGTCTCTGTGAAGGGTGGTATTTCTTACACACCAGGGTGCGTTTACTATTATCCGTAGTGCTTTGTTTTGCACCCGGCTTAAAGTTTTTATATGGCTTCTCTTTGCTGTGCAGAAGGAAGGGCTGCCGTATGTTAATATAGGGCGTATCATTGTCTTGTATATCAGGAGTTTGTTTTTAATTGACATTTTACTTCGCCTTCCTATGACAGGGTACAGTTTGGAGATCTGCCCTATTGCCTTGGCCCTTACTTTCTTTGTATGTTTGTTCCATGTTAAAGATTTTTCCATTGTCATTCCAAGGTATGTGGCTACGTCCTTCCACTCGATGTTATTATTGTGGATTATTATGTGGCCGTGAGGTCTTTGTCTTTTGGACCTTGTGAATAGTATTGCTTGGGTTTTTCTAGGATTGACTTTTATTTTCCAGTCACGCATCCAGTTAACTAGTTGGTTGGTGTGCTGTTGAAGTTTGAGTGTTATCAGCCTTGGACTTCTGCCTGTTGCGGTTGTTATTATGTCATCTGCAAACTGTCCTGACTTGCAGTTTGGGTGTTGAGGAATGTCTTGCGTGTATATGTTGTAGAAGGTTGGGCTAAGGGGTGATCCTTGCGGTACTCCTGCATTGATTCTGATTTGTCTTGAGGTGGCATTATCTGCGGTTACTACTGCGGTTCGATTAAGCAGTAGCGATCTTGCAGTTTTAACCAGGTAGCTTGGCACTTGAAGTGTAATCATTTTAAACAGGAGCCCGTCATGCCAGACTTTGTCAAAGGCCTTGGAGATATCGAACAGGATCGCCCCTGTGTGTTTTCTCCTGTTGAAGCCCTCGGTGATGTGTCTGGTGAATCTTGTTGTCTGGTGAACGGTGGAGTGGCCTGTTCTGAATCCAAATTGCGAGTGAGGAATAGCGTTGTTGTCCTCTAGATGGCTCGTGATTTCGAAATTGTATTGCCTTTATTTATTTTAAACACGACGATGACGTTTCAGGTAGTAAGTACCTACTGTCCTCTAGATGGCTCGTGATTTCGAAATTGTATTGCCTTTATTTATTTTAAACACGACGATGACGTTTCAGGTAGTAAGTACCTACTACCAAGGTATATTTTTAGACTATATTGCAGTGGCGTATATAGAAAAAACTTTCGAGGGGGGCCCGAGAGTTTCGGGGGGGCCCGAGACCTCATGAGGCCGTATTTTATGCTATTTTATGTTTGTATTCATGAAATATGTGGAAAATATCTAAAAAAATCTTAGCTTCGGGGAGGCCCGGGCCCCCCAGGCCCCCCTTATATACGCCACTGCTATATTGTGTATCCATTTGGATACGCAGGCCTTCAGATTGGATACCCAGTAAAAAGAAAATGGATACCCACTTTTGGGCCTAGGCCTGTTATAAAATATAATTAAAATATGATACCTAAAATACAGGGTGTAATTTAAATCATGAACCAAAGAGATAATCTTTTAGTTCAAATAATTTTTGACCAAATTATAGCATTTGTTAGGTTTGGAGAGTATGAAAAAGCGATGCAGTTTTAAAATGACAAATTAAACAAAGTTAAATAAATACACAAATATACCTGGACCAAACCCTCACAAAACCTGAAATCCGTCATTGATTATCTTATCACTAAACAAAAGACAAAACTAAAAATTCAAGATGTCAGAACAAAGCGTGGATCAACATGCGGAAGTGATCACTATTTTCTGGAGACCAAAATGGAGACCAAAATTCTCTTTCCTTATCAAGGCCGAAGCCTCCATCAACAAAATCTTGATGATACAGTGAATGAGGAAATTGATCACTGTCAATATAATCTACTAAGCCTAGAACATGACAGCGTAAAAAACTTATACAAAAAGAGACTGAACGAAAAACTTAATTCAAGTTCAGGTGAAACCCCAGATGAGGAATACGAATGTATCACATTAAGCATCCATCAAGCTGCAAAAGAAGCACTAGGATTAGTGGAAGAAACTCCTAAAAGAACAAAACCATACTGGTGGGATGCTGAGATTGAAAGTGAAATAGAGGAAAAAAGGAAATTATATCACACGTACTTATCCCAAAAGACAGATAGAAGCAGAGAAGAATACAAAATCGCGCAATCAAAGGTGAGAAGAATGATCAGTGATAAGAAGAATCAATCATGGATGCAAAAGTGCCAGAAAATAGATTCTTACTTAGGAGGTAGGAGAAGTACCGAAAGCTGGAAAACTATAAGATCGATCAAAAAAGAAACATGCAGAGATATTATTTCACCAATACCAGACAAAGAATGGGATGAGCATTTTAAAAAACTTTTAACTGAAGATAGAGCCGAATTCAAGGAAGACGAAAGAGACAATATCATTAGAACGATGGGATCTCCAGTACCCCTCACAATATCTGAGGTCAAAAACGTGTGCAAAACCTTAAAAAGCGGTAAATCTGCCGGACCCGGAAATATCCCAGCTGAACTTATTAAATATGGCACTGAAGAATTGTTTTGTAGATTACGGAATCTTTTCCAAAGATATTTAAATGGAGCTGTAGTACCAACTGAGTGGAAAACGTCATATATATCCACAATACACAAAAACGGAAGGAAAGATATATGTGACAATTATAGAGGTATATCTGTAACTAGTACGCTAAGCAGAATATATGGCAAAATAATAAGAAATAAAGTGGAGAGCGAATATAAAGATATGGAGGCAGAAGAACAAGCTGGTTTCAGGGCGGGTAGATCGACTTCAGATCATCTCTTTTGTATAACCCAAGTTATTGAAAAGAAAATGGCATACGGACAAGAGCTCCATCTGCTTTACGTAGATTTGCAGAAGGCATATGATAGTATACCACTAAATCTACTTTGGAAAGCGTTGGAAAAGACAAACATAAGCGTACAACTAATTAAGGCCATCAAAGAGTTATACCGCAATAGTAAGGCAAAAGTTAAAATAAAAGCAAAACTAACCAAAGGCTTTCAAGTAAATAAAGGTCTTAAACAAGGTTGCTGTATCTCGCCTACGCTCTTCAAGATATATTTGGAACAGGTCCTTAAAGTCTGGAAGAGAAAATGCCAAAACATGGGAATTCCGTTGAATGAAACCACCTTGTATACTTTATGTTTCGCCGATGATCAGATAGTGGTGACTCAGGATTATGACGACCTCGAATATATGACACGAAAACTAATAGACGAGTACAATAAGTGGGGACTAGAGGTTAATATCAATAAGACAGAGTATATGTGTATTGGTGGAACGAAACAGGATCTAATCTTAAATACTGGGCAGCGAATTCAGTCCTGTGATGAGTATAAATACTTGGGTCTAAAAATTACAGCTGACGGAACACTAGACAAAGCTATAAAAGATAGAAACGTACAAGGAAGAAAAGCAATAACTTTATTAAATGGAATAATTTGGGACCAAAGTATATCAAAACATAACAAAAAGCTTATATATAACACCATTGTAAAAAGTATTATTACATACGGCTCAGAAGTATGGCCAATCAAAGATAGAACAGAAAAAATGCTTTCCGCTACGGAGATGGACTATTGGAGAAGAGCAGCAGGGAAATCAAAAAGAGAAAGAGTTACCAATCAAAGAATAAGAGAAATTATGACAGTGGGTGAACGTACTCTAGTGGATGATATAAGAACAAAACAACTGGTGTGGTACGGACATGTACAAAGAATGGATGATGGAAGACTACCTAAACAAATATTACAATGGAAACCAACTGGCCGAAGAAAACGAGGAAGACCAAGGAGAAGCTGGAGAGAAGGAATAGATAGTGAAATAAGAATAAGAGGCCTAGATGATGAATTATGGGCAAACAGAAACGAGTGGAGATTGGGTATCGGAAGACGTAGAACGTTGTGAAACCGATAAAGATATATATATAAATAAATTTAATATGATTCAAAAATATTTTATTGCTTTTTTTTCAAAAAATATAGATAGGTTAAGGAAACAGTGTGGCCAAATATTCCTTATAATAGGTATAAAATTGTCAATTCTTTAAAGACTTAATATTTTTAGAAGCTATTAAATTTACACAAAAGAAATTGAAATAGATTTTTGTACATGTCTAAAGACCCCTTAATAAAAGCATAAAATAATAATATTAGCACTACGTTTTAAAAAAAATTTAAAATTTGTTAAAAAATAATATTTTTGGTAATTTTGAGTATTCTTCTTATTTTCAAATAATTTTACCATTTAATTATTACGCATATTGTCATGCATAATTTCAGAAAATCTCGGTTTTCTGTTGTAATTTTTAAGGAAGTTATAACAAAAAATAAAATAAAAGCTGTTAAGTTTGGCACCCTTTATCTAAAAAACAAAGAAATTTGATGCAAAATATAATAAGAAAAAATTCTTCTTTTGATCTTTTCTACCACCTATTAAAGTTTACCATTAGTAGAGTAAATTTTTAAAATAAAGCTGCAAAAAGGGTATATTTTTTATATTTGGCATAGTAGTACCTAACACCAAAAGCTAAATTTTCATTCGAGGATCCCCGATTTTCCGGCCTCAGAATCCAAGATGGCGGCTGCCAAAGTTAAGAAAAAAAGTGATTTCCTTGTTTTAAGAGGAATTAAATTAATTTTGATAATTAAGTGGGATATACTCAATGTAAAAATGTA
Source organism: Aspidapion aeneum (assembly GCA_963576565.1). Taxonomy (NCBI): domain Eukaryota; kingdom Metazoa; phylum Arthropoda; class Insecta; order Coleoptera; family Brentidae; genus Aspidapion; species Aspidapion aeneum. The sequence continues at coordinate 120,343,291 of OY755041.1, forward strand.
AAAAAATTTCTGATTTCAAAAGTATATAATATGTTGACATTTAGTTCAGCCGTTGTTGAAATATTTGCATTTTAAAAATCATATTCATTAACAAAATGGCAACATCCTTATTGTTTATTTAGGTTATTAAAATGCAAATATTTCAATAACGGCTGGTCTAAATGTCAATATATTATATATTTTTGAAATCAGAAAAACGAGTCTTATCAACTAAAAAAATTATATACAGGGTGTTTTATTTAAACAAATAAACCATATGTCAAAAGTTTGACAAGTGCATGACATATGTCATTTTTGACATCAGATTCTGATGATTTAGAAAAAATTATTTAACTTTGGTTATTTAAACATTACTGTTAGATTAATATTAACGGAGATAGCTATTAAGTAAAATATGGTCAATTCAATCAAATCACCCGGTAAGTGACATATGTCAACTTTTTTGACATTTTTAAAATATCTGTGTTTTGTTTACCGATTTGTCTTGTTTTTTCCAGTTTTTTTTGTTAAATTTCGAAAAAATCACGGAACTGTAACATAAATTTATGTTACAGTTCCGTGGAAAAAATAAACAAAAATGTTTTTTTTTTACTTTTTCGACCGCCATCTTTAAAAAATAAATAAATTATATTATTGTTGTACATTATGACTTAAATCTAATTAAGAGTAATATAAAACTACAAATCTTCGTAAAAAAAATTACCAAACCAAGAAGATTATGTTGTTGTTATATTTTGAACGCCGCCATCTTGATTAATAATAGACATGTGTCATTTATGATCAAATATTTAAAATCGGCGACCCCTACTTAGTATAAATCGATATATTACACGGCAATACTAGTTCTGTCAAACAAGAAGAAAAAAATAACTTTTTTATCTGAACTTCAGCCGCCATCTTAAAATTTTTTATGTCAAATTGTAATGTTTTCGAAATTTTTACAAAACTTGGCTTATTATTAATAAAATCCAAAAATTTTTTTTTTAAATTTAATTTGGTCTACAGGTTATAAGGGTCTCTTTTATTTTTTACATATTTAACGCCATCTTTGTGTCGGCTGAGAAACTAATAACTTTTTTTCATTAGAGTTAAAGAGCTGGTCAGTGGCTTTAATATGAGGTATTAAAAATAAATATCGCGCACAAAAAAAAGAAAATATCGAAGAAAAACGATTTTTTTAAAATATAGCCGCCATTTTGTTTTAAAGTGACAGGTGTAAGTTTTTTTTACATTTTTGGATTAAGTGGGTCCCACTTAAAGTAAGTTTATCAAAATTAATTTAATTTGTCTTAAAACAGGGAATTCATTTTTTTCCTTAACTTTAGCAGTCGCCATCTTGGATTCCGATGCCGGAAATCAGGGGATCCTCGATTGAAAATTTAGCTTTTGATGTTAGCTACTACCATGCCAGATATAAAAAAATATACCCTTTTTGCAGCTTTTTATTGAAATACCCTACAAATTTACTCTACTACATTATTACATCCTCATATTAAGGCAAAAGAAAAAAAAAGCAAACAAATATACAATATACTAAATATATTAAGAATTAATAGATATTTGAATCAAATTGGTGTGATTTTTTTTATAAAAATGAGCGCAGTCGAATATACCGGATGTGCAAAAAAACCGGACAAAATGTTTTTCGTTATAACTTTCCAACTATAGCACCGATTATACCAAAGCAAACAGTAGTTTGCAGGGAATTCATCGGACATTTGAGTAAAAGTATATTTTTGTTTATCTTACAATCCAGGATAGCAGACAGAATCAAATTTGACCCTTGACAGAGGCTCGCTTATTCTTATGTTACGGAAATTTTGGATATTTTCGAATAAATTTCAACCCTACTGATATCTACTACTGGCTTGAAATTGGTATTAATTGATTAAAGATTGATTACCAAAAAGTTAAATGATTTAATTACTGGCAGATTTTTACCTTTATGGTGCCGGTGTATTGTTGCGTCATTATGCTGGAAAAAAAAATAACTGAAGGGCAAAGTTGACCTTTTAGCAAATTAAGCTCCCAGCAAAACAAAAATCGAGCGGGAAGCGTGATAGAAAAACCAGTAATTACTTGCGAAAAGAATGATTTATGGTGGAACGAATCTGATTAACAGGCCGGGAAGTTAGGCTCTATATTAAGTATTGATTAAAAAATAAACTAAAAGGGAAAAAGATCCTAATTAGGAAGGTATTAGTCCCTAATAAAAAACTACCAAATTTTATATATTTTATTTTGGTGTATTGGTAAGGGAGGGCATGACGCGTGTAGGAGTCGAGAACAACCCTACCTATCCAGCCTGTGGACAGAAAATACCACCGGCGTATACAAGGGGGGGTACTGGGGGTAATTACACCCCCCCAAGATTGGTAAAACGTAAGGATTTTTCCACAAAAATTCAAAGTTTTTGCCTGCGGCGCATTAAACTTTCTTTATTCTTGCCGAATGCGGACCACCCTTAGTGATATTTGTTTACAATTAACTAAGGGTCCATCTCACCGATTTTTTTTTCGTTACTTAGCTTAAAGCGTTTCTTAATATAATCATAATATGACGTAATAAGGAACTGTAGTGGTCAGCTAACCGCTTAATTTTAAAAATCAACAATGGCAACTTAATTAATAATTTTACTCAGTTAGAGGTTGAACCGTAAAGAAAATTCATTTATTTTTAACACTCACTATTGTACGATATTAAATTAAAGTAACTCACGTTATTGTATTCAACCCATCACATCACTTAAACTTTGACTATAACCACTGACTAACACTTGACAACACCTTACTTGTAGAGACTGTGAGCTTAAATTAAATAAAAAAAGAATAGATCCTAGCCTGTTTATCAACTCGGTTCGATGATGAAATATCCGCCAAATCAAGGTTCTAAAGCCTCGAGACAAAAACGGCGCCAACGCTACCTAATTTTAATTAGGACAGCCAAACAAGGCAAAATCTTGAGTCTATGTTGGCATGGCTTTGCGCATTGCTAAAAATAAAAGCGGGCAGACCGCAAGGTTAATCCCACTAGGCCAAACTTTGATATTTGTATGACCTTAAATGGTGAAAAACATCACGAGAGAGGAAACAACGATGTTGTTCCCCACTTTAAGACTTGTTATAAAAGCGCGATCGGGATAGCAAAAGAGGATCAGTTCAAATCAGTCAAAAACTTAATATCATTCGTAATAAGTTATGATTTTTGAATCCAAACCAAAAAGTGAAAATAAGTAAACAAATAATAAAAGTGACTAAATGTGCCAAAGGTAACTGTAATGCCACAAAACAAAAAAACTAAGTAGTGTTAAATATTAGTGGTGGCATTCTGGCTGTAATTATGGTGAGAGATTTATTTTGAACTTTAATCTATCGGTTGTTGCTTAAAATTCGTGGACTATGAAAATTGACTTTGAATCATTTTGTTTTACCATACAAACTTTTGCTCACAAGAGCGTTTTGCTAATATGTTAACTGATAGACTATGGTCAAAAAGAGTTTATTGAAAAATATGAATTTAATGTTATAGTTTTAACTTTTGTGTGACTTGAATCAAAATAACGACATGCAATACTTTGGAATATGTACTATATTTTATTTATCAATGTATAATAACCTGCTTTAAAGAAGGTGTTTAATTTTTATCAATATAAAACGGTTGTAAACAAAGCAATATACGCTAAAACGCTTACGCTAAAAAGATGGTAAAGATTTTGTAACTGCACCCGGGGTAACTAACTAGATATAGATCATCAATATTCTACTGTACTTCCAGACATGCTACAAAGCTGAAATTTGGCAAACTGATAGAAATTATGACCAAACCCCTGCAAAAAATCAAAAAACCCCAAAATTTTAATTTACTCCCCTCCCCTATACATTTAAAGTTATATAAAAGTAGCATTGCCCACTTCCAGAAATGCTAGAGAGTTGAGCTTTGGCAGACTGATAGGAACTATGATAAAACTATAGGAAAAAATTAACCATAAAATTCAAATTTACTTCCCTCCCCTATAAATGTAAAGTAAAGTAAAAGTAGCATTGCCTATTTCCAGACATACTAGAGAGCTGAGCTTTGGAAGACCGATAGTAACTATGATAAAGTTATAGAAAAAAATTAAAACACCCCAAAATTCTAATTTACTTCCTTCCCCTATTAATGTAAAGTTATGTAAAAGTAACACTGCCCACTTCCAGAAACGCTAGAGAGCTGAACTTTTTAAGACTGAAAGACAATATGATAGAACTATATGAAAAAATTTAAAAACACCAACATTTTAATTTACTTCTCTCTCCTATAAATGTAAATTTATATAAAACTAACATTGCCCACTTCCAAAAATGCTAGAGAGCTGAGCATTGGAATGCTGATAGAAATTATGATAAAACCATGAGAAAAAATTTAAAAAGTCCAATATTTTCATTTACTCTCCTCCCCTATTAATGTAAAGTTATGTAAAAGTAACATTAACCACTTCCAGAAACGCTAGAGAGCTGAGCATTGGAAGACTGATAGGAACTATGATAAAACTATAGGACAAAATTTAAAAACACGACAATTTTTCCCGCCCCTATACATGTAAAGTTATGTAAAAGTAACATTGTGCACTTTCAGAAACGCTAGAGAGCTGAGCTTTGGAAGGCTGATAGGAACTACGATAAAACCATGGAAAAAAATTAAAAAATCTCAAAAATTTAAGTAAGGCATTGCAAAGGTTTTGAACAATATTCCGCATATTTTAGTACTTTAAAAATTAAGTATTATCCAATTCCTTTAAAAAATAAGTGAAATCATAACAAAAACATTTAATGTAAAAAAAAGCCAAGTACGCGAAAATGGCATTCCGTAAAAAGAATTGAGATAAAAGTAATGCCAAGTTTTCCAATATAAATTTCAAAATGAAAGGTTCTTACTAGTTTGGAAATATTTTTCTAAACTTGGCTATTACGGCTGTAAATGACTCAGGCACAGTGCTAAATTGAACATAAAGAAGCTTGGCTGTAATAGCAAAGTTTAAAAAAACATTTGCAAACTAGTTAGAACCTTTCATTTTGAAATTTGTATTGGAAAACTTGGCTTTACTTTTATCTCAATTCTTTTTACGGAATGCCATTTTCGCGTACTTGGCTTTTTTTTACATGAAATGTTTTTGTTATGATTATAATATATTCAAATATGTCAACATACAGGGACTCTAGCGACTCCAACCCTGAGCGAGAAAGAGGTACACTTGCTCAAATTGGCTGACATACTGCACGGTTAGTAAAGAAACCGGTTGCCTGGTAACTCGGGTGTCATGGCGGCCGTTACGTCAGTGTTGAGAGGGTGGTGATCAGTGCTACCTCACAGTTAGCCAAGGAATCAGCAGTTGCATTGTATTTTATAGCGGGTTTGGTTATATTTAGCGAGAATTTTTTTATATTTTGGTTTTATTTTGGTTTTGAAATTGTTTTAATAACAGTTCTGGGGTTGCTATACATTGAAGAAAGACTATAATTATTATTTTTTTTATTATGTGTAGAGGAAGGTCGCTTAATTTTGGATAGTTTTTTATTTTAACTTTTTTTGTGTGATGAAAACATATTTTGTTAATTGTTCTGTTCCTAAAATATGTTGTTACGTCAATAAAAACAGGGTACGCTCACAAAAATATGTATTTCAACCCCAAAGAATACAAAAATTAAACCAAAGTAAAACAAAGCACTTTTTCAAATTTAAAAATAGGGTTACCAAAATTGGATACCCTATATTAGCAACGCAACACATGTGTTCCTAATTTTCGATATCCAAATTTAGGTATAACTTATTCTTATTCAAAATTAGGCAACAAGTCCGTAAGAGAAATTCTTGTTTCAAATACATAGTCTTGTTCTACAACTATTCTTGTACATCCTTGCCAAATTACACTTTCCTAGGCTAAGTACTTACCTTTTAATAATGGTTTACACTTGGAGCAACAAAAAACTCGTTTTCACAATTAAACACATAAGCTTATGTCACCACCTAGTGGTGAACAGTCGAACTATGCGCTTCACAGTGAATCATTTTATGTTAGAGACGCTTCGTTTTGTGGTTTGAGTTGAAGGAAACTGTAAACGGATTTTGAGATAATGCGGTATCCAAAATTAGGCAACTATCCAAAATTAGGCGACTTTCCTCTACTTATTTTTTACTCATTTTTCTTTTAAACTACAACCAAAAAAAATGCCTCCAAGCCATTTTTATTGCTTAAAGGTTGACGGTTAATATTTGTTTGTTAACTAAGTTTTGTCACAGACTTTCTTCCTAACACAAAATATTTTTGGTCAAACCCCCGGAAAGAGGTCTAATGATAATTTACAACGTCTTTTTCCAGAGGGGATCACCCAACTTGCAGTACCTCATTCGAAAGCCTATGAAAAAAGAGAAGCAACGGTATACATTGATATACCCTATAACTAAACCGCTGGTTATTTATACTTTTTCATAAACTTTTAAATGAGTTATCATCACAAGTAAAATACTCTACCAATCTATGGGCACCTAAGCTCACACTAGGTACTATAGTTATAGTGTACGTGTGAGCTAATATAACTAAAAACTGAAATATATTTTATTGAAATCCAGACTCAATTACCTTTCGTTTGATACCACACAAGCCATGTTTTGACTTAAACTTTAATTTTTCAAATCCACCCCCACCTTTTTTTTTTAAACTAAAATGTATTTTGTTTAACTCCAGACTCAATTACCTTTCGTTTGATATCACACACGCCATATTTCCACATAAACACTAATTTTTTTAATTTACCCTCACCCTTTTTTTAAAGTAAAATGTATTTTATTTAACTCCAGACGCAATTACCTTTCGTTTGATATCACACACGCCTTATTTTTACATAAACTCTAATTTTTGAAATATACCCCCACCCTTTTATTTGGCTTGTGTTTGGTGGATTTTGTTCATTTTTAAATGGGACCACCTCGACCCAAAACCATGCGTAGGTACCAAATTTCATTAAAATCGGGCAAGCGGTTTTTGAGTTATGCGCGTTGGTCGTTACAGACAGACAGACATACAGACAGACAGACAGACAGACAGACAGACAGACAGACAACGCAACAAAAAAGTTTCAAAATCATCTGAAACGCAAAGATATATAAAAAATTTTGAAATCGGAGCAACTTTTTTTTCTCGAAAAAATTAGGATCACTATAGCTCACACTACTATAGTATAGTAGTAGTGTGAGCTAAAAATCCCCTCTAAAAAAAAATTTTAATGTGAGTAAGCTTTTTTGGAAGGGTCCGACCAAACATTTTTGGCTGACATTTTTGTACTTATTTCTAAAAAACCAATTATTAACACGCTAGAATCAGCGTCTTATTCAAAGTCGCTACCCGTATGCGCTGCTTAACACTCAAAAAATATTTTTTTAACATCATTTATTTACTCAAATACCAAATTGCAAATAATACAAGGACCTAAAACTATTAACAACAAGTGAAATTAAAAAAAGTTTTTTTATGTCTTCGGCCGGGACTCGAACCCGGAACCTCTGGCTCTGTACGCAAACGTTCTAAGCATTGAACTACCGAAGACCACATATAAATTTTCGGAAAATTTCCATATATGCAGGTGCGCGGTGTCTCAATACAAGAACGAGAAATTCTCAGGGTATTAACTCGACAAAGTCATCAAAATGATTCCTATAATTCTTCTTTCCCACTATCAAAGGTATGAGAACTCAAAATAGACGTAAAGAATCAACGTCTGAAAGCCTGAGATCACCTTTTAGTGTGTTAAAATTTTTGATAGCAATGGGCGATTGCCAATATATTTATCAAATACCAAATTGCAAATAATGCAAGGGCCTAAAACTATAAACAACAAGTGAAATTAAAATTGAAAATTGAAAATGTATGTGTGGTCTTCGGTAGTTCAATTCAATTCTCGAACCGTTTTCGAGGAAAAAGACAAAAAAGGGAAATCATAACAAAAACATTTCATGTAAAAAAAAGCCAAGTACGCGAAAATAGCATTCCGTAAAAAGAATTGAGATAAAAGTAAAGCCAAGTTTTCCAATACAAATTTCAAAATGAAAGGTTCTTACTAGTTTGGAAATGTTTTTTTAAACTTTGCTATTATAGCCAAACTTCTTTATGTTCAATTTAGCACTGTGCCTAAGGGTCATTTACAGCCGTAATAGCCAAGTTTAGAAAAATATTTCCAAACTAGTAAGAACCTTTCATTTTGAAATTTGTATTGGAAAACTTGGCTTTACTTTTATCTCAATTCTTTTTACGGAATGCCATTTTCGCGTACTTGGCTTTTTTTTACATGAAATGTTTTTGTTATGATTTCACTTCTTTTTTAAAGGAATTGGATAATATTTAATTTTTAAAGTAGTAAAATATGCGGAATATTGTTCAAAACTTTTGCAATGCCTTACTTAAATTTTTGAGATTTTTTAATTTTTTTCCATGGTTTTATCGTAGTTCCAATCAGCCTTCCAAAGCTCAGCTCTCTAGCGTTTCTGAAAGTGCACAATGTTACTTTTACATAACTTTACATGTATAGGGGAGAGAAATAAATTAAAATTGTCGTGTTTTTAAATTTTGTCCTATAGTTTTATCATAGTTCCTATCAGTCTTCCAATGCTCAGCTCTCTAGCGTTTCAGGATGTGGGTAATGTTACTTTTACATAACTTTACATTTATAGGGAAGGAGAGTAAATGAAAATATTGGACTTTTAAAATTTTTTCCCATGGTTTTATCATAATTTCTATCAGCATTCCAATGCTCAGCTCTCTAGCATTTCTGGAAGTGGGCAATGTTAGTTTTATATAAATTTAAATTTATAGGAGAGATAAGTAAATTAAAATGTTGGTGTTTTCAGTCTTAAAAAGTTCAGCTCTCTAGCGTTTCTGGAAGTGGGCAGTGTTACTTTTACATAACTTTATATTAATAGGGGAAGGAAGTAAATTAGAATTTTGGGGTGTTTTAATTTTATTCTATAACTTTATCATAGTTACTATCGGTCTTCCAAAGCTCAGCTCTCTAGTATATCTGGAAGTAGGCAATGTTACTTTTACTTAACTTTACATTTATAGGGGAGGGAAGTAAATGAGAATTTTGGGGTTTTTGATTTTTTCCTATAGTTTTATCATAGTTCCTCAGTCTGCCAAAGCTCAACTCTCTAGCATAGAGGGGAGTACATTAAAATTTTGGGGGTTTTTCCAGGGGTTTGGTCATAATTTCTATCAGTCTGCCAAATTTCAGCTTTGTAGCATGTCTGGAAGTACAGTAGAATATTGATGATCTATACTTGAGTGAGTCAGTGAGTGAGTGGCAATTTCGACGATTTTTGAAATTTCGTTACTACTTTATGGAATTCCATGAAACTTAGAGGGGTTGTTAACTCCATGGAGATCTACGACTGTGCAAAGTTTGAGATTCGTAGCTCATTCCGAAGTAGAGTTTTAGGTAGGTCAGATATCGGCTGAAATGTTTCCAGAAAAGATGGTTACGGCGCGCGAACTTGGCCAGGCACTGCCGTGCCCTCAGATTTGTACCCTGCTAAATGACATTTAAATTTAAAGTAGTCACTACATTACATTATGTTAATTTTATGAGAGTTAATCGAAGATACCAATTATCTATTTTTGTCTTTTTTCTCAAAAACTGTTAGAGATACAAAAATTTGCTGATGATCAACAAGTTTCTGAACAAAACAGGAAATTAATTTTATATTTTTGAATCTGCCAGTGACACACTACAAAAAAGTTCTAGGGACAAAAATGGGGCATGACTCCGGAAAATACTCTGCCAATATATGGGCCCCTGAGCTCACACCAAGTACTATAGTTATAGTGTACGTGCGAGCTAATAAAACTAAAACCTGAAATATATCTTATTCAACTCCAGACTAAATTACCTTTTGTTTGATACCACACAAGCCATGTTTTGACTTAAACTCAAATTTTTGAAATCTAACCCCACCCTTAAACAAACAAAAACTAAAATGTATTTTGTTTAACTCCGGACTTAATTACCTTTCGTTTGATATCACACAGGCCATATTTTCACGTAAACTCTAATTTTTGAAATCTACCCCCATCCTTATTGAAGAAAAAAAAACTAAAATGTATTTTGTTTAACTCCATACTCAATTACCTTTCGTTTGATATCACACTCGCCATATTATTTGCGTTGTGTTGGGTGGATTTTGTTCATTTTTAAATGGGACCGTCTCGACCCAAGACCCAGCCTAGGTACCAAATTTCATTAAAATCGGCCTAGCGGTTTTTGAGTTATGCGCGTTGGTCGTTACAGACAGACATACAGACATTCAGACAGACAGACAGACAGACAGACAGACAGACAGACAGACAGAGAGACAGACAGACAGACAGACAGACAGACAGACAGACAGACAGACAGACAGACAGACAGACAGACAGACAGACAGACAGACAGACAGACAGACAGACAGACAGACAGACAGACAGACAGACAGACAGACAGACAGACAGACAGACAGACAGACAGACAGACAGACAGACAGACAGACAGACAGACAGACAGACAGACAGACAGACAGACAGACAGACAGACAGACAGACAGACAGACAGACAGACAGACAGACAGACAGACAGACAGACAGACAGACAGACAGACAGACAGACAGACAGACAGACAGACAGACAGACAGACAGACAGACAGACAGACAGACAGACAGACAGACAGACAGACAGACAGACAGACAGACAGACAGACAGACAGACAGACAGACAGACAGACAGACAGACAGACAGACAGACAGACAGACAGACAGACAGACAGACAGACAGACAGACAGACAGACAGACAGACAGACAGACAGACAGACAGACAGACAGACAGACAGACAGACAGACAGACAGACAGACAGACAGACAGACAGACAGACAGACAGACAGACAGACAGACAGACAGACAGACAGACAGACAGACAGACAGACAGACAGACAGACAGACAGACAGACAGACAGACAGACAGACAGACGGCGCGACAAAAAAGTTTCAAAATCAGCTGAAAGGCAAAGACATAAATTTTTTTTAAATCGGAGCAACTTTTTTTTTTCTCGAAAAAATTAGGATCACCATAGCTCACACTACTATAGTATAGTATATGTGTGAGCTAAAATATCACACTGTAGCTTTTTCCTAATATTTGGCATGCTTAATGACACATGTTCGAGATTTAAGCTAACCATCTCAAAAACTGCACATATTATAAGGAAAAAACAAACAAAAAATTAAAACTTTAACAACCTGTATCTCAAAAACTAAGCAGGCTCATACAAAGTTTTTTTCTTAAAATCACTGAAAGAATAATCCTCTAAAGTTTGGAGACATTCTTAGTAACACCCTGTATAAAAGAAACACGTCATGTGCGTCTAAAAAACGAGTTACCATTTAGGGCAACGTGCTGTAGATTCAATTTACAAATACCACTACTTGAGACGGGACAGCTACTTTTAGCCACAGCGCTGCCCCATGTCAAAAGTGGCTGTGCAAATTTATACACACCCTGTTTACATAGGAAAGCTTTATGAGATACCAGGATAGCAAATATGGAAACAAGATTAGTGTTGACTTAACCAGAGAAATGAATAAATTGGTAAAAAAAAATTTTTAAGTCACAAGCTTTTAAATATATATATTTATCGGTTTCACAACGTTCTACGTCTTCCGATACCCAATCTCCACTCGTTTCTGTTTGCCCATAATTCATCATCTAGGCCTCTTATTCTTATTTCACTGTCTATTCCTTCTCTCCAGCTTCTCCTTGGCCGTCCTCGTTTTCTTCGGCCAGTTGGTTTCCATTGTAGTATTTGTTTAGGTAGTCTTTCATCATTCATTCTTTGTACATGTCCGTACAACACCAGTTGTTTTGTTCTTATATCATCCACTAAAGTACGTTCACCCACTGTCATAATATCTCGATATTTTTTTCTGAATATTGTATTGTTATCGGATCACTATATGTATACCAAATTTCATCCAAATCGGATAACGGGAAGTGTGTCAAAAACAAATTTTTCTATGGAAGGGGGTGGGGATAGGGGTGGGAGGATATTTTTTTCTTAATGTTGTATTGTCATGGGACCACTATGTGTGTATAAAATTTCATCCAAATCGGATAATGGGAAGTGTGTCAAAAACGCTTCACAAGATTTGATAGATAGTTAGACAGAACATCTGAAGCTAAATAAAAGATTATAAAAAATTATGGAGAAAAAGAACAACGTTAAAATAACTTAGGTACTCCTACTATATCGGTTTAAAACGTTTTTCTATGTTGTTCGACGCCTATTCTCTACCTCCTTTGATCCTGTCAATCATCTTCTGTCTGGTTCTTTTGACTCATTGATCTTTAGAATGACTGTTGCCATTCCAGTTTAGGAAACCCTCTTTTTCTGCGCCCTATTGGTTGCCATTCTAGGACCTGCTTTGGTAATCTTTCGTCGTTCATCCGTTGTAGATGGCCGTACCATATCAGCGGTCTTTCAGTGATTGCATCACCTCGATTCCCATTCTTTCTTATAGGATCTCATTTCTAGATATTTCCATTGATCTTTTTATTGCATCCATTTCGACACTTTCCATTCCTGATTTGTTATTTTCTCTCACGCGACGAGTCTCTTGTCCATACAACAGCGTGCTTTTCACCAATGTTTCATATATGTTAAATTTTACATTCTTTTTTACCTCTCTGTTTATAAAGATATCAAATAACATTTTTTTTGCTTTTACTATTCTATTTTCCAGTTCTTTACAGTCTATACATGTCTTATCAAATATGACATCCAAGTATACATACTCATTGCAGTAGCGCACCCAGGAATATGTCTTGGGGGGGGCCCGAGGCCTTATTTCATGCTATTTTTTTGTGTTTATTCATGAAATATGTGGAAAATATATACAAAAATCTTAGGCTTGGGGGGGGCCCGGGCCCCGGGGCCCCGGGGCCCCCCCCTGGGTGCGCCCATGCTCATTGCATGGAGATATTGTTTGTCCATTGACTAGTTCTCACTTGATTCGTTTCCAATGCATCACTACTGTGCCTTGTCCACGTTCACTGTTAACTCCCACTTTTCGTATCCTTCCGTTAACTTTATCATCATATACTCCATATCTTCTTTATCATTAGCTACCATTAATTGGTCGTCAGCAAACTGTAGTCTGTATATGGTAAATCGGTCGTTCAGTTGTATTCCCATGTACTTTAAATTTCCAATTTTTTAGAGCTACTGCGATATAGATTTTAAAGAGAGTTGAATTTTAGATTATGACCTTTTGTATAGTTCTTTTATCGCTTTTATATACGTATGTATGATTGATATTAGTTTGCTCCAACACTGTCCATAATTTTTCTATCATATGCTTTTTGTAGGTCCACATAGGTAATATGAGTCTCTATATTTCTGGGACTCCTTTTCTAAATTACTTGTTTAAGACACAGAACATTATCACTACAAGATCTGGCTGCACGAAACCCACTTTGCTCTTCTTCTTGTTCATGAAAATCATTCTCTATTAGATCTCTAATACCCTGTTTCCACCAATGCATGCCCACCCCGATTCAAAAAAACGCATCACGTGATGGCTTTGCACCGGTTTTAAATGCGTCACCTGATGCGTTTTTTGAATCGGGGTGGGCATGCATTGGTGGACACAGGGTATAAGAATCCTACCGTACAATGTGCTTAGAGTACTGGTTACTGAAATTCGTGTGTAATTGTTGCAATCCAGCTTGTTTCCTTTTTTATGTATTGATGATATGAATGCAATTATCCAATAATCAGGTACTGGATGTCGTCGGTACACGTAGTAAAGTAAATCACTGCATTTCTTACATCATAGGGCTTTTCTGTTGAAAATTGGAGTTTGGTTACGTGTGAATTTTCAAGTTACGTTATAAAGCTAGAATGTTAAAAACTTTTCGTCGAGAAGTAAAGTGAAAAATAAATTAACATCAGATTATCTTATTTTAGTACAAAACCAAGGCCAACACAAAAATAGAGGCCACGACCCTGAAAAAATCAGCTGTTCTCCCGGGGCTGAATTTTACATTGGGTCTTATCGGAGGTCAGAGGTTTTTTTATGGTATTTTCAAAATGGCACTACAGATTTCCGCAAAATTTCAGTGAAATATTCTCAGTTACCATCCCGATATTCCACCAAAGGTTTGTAAGGAAGCAACATGATTAAAAGGTTAAAATCTTCAAGATTTAGCATTCCTTATTTTGAATTCAAATTACCCGCCATGTACCACATGCCAACTGTTATATTTGACATGCATTTGACTTTGTCATCTGTGATTGTCACATTTGCTTCTGCTTTAAATTTAATTTTTGTGTGAGCTAATGAAGCGGCTATGAAAAATTAAGGATTACTATACATTTTTAAAAAATTGTTCTGCCAGAATAAAGTAAAAACAATCTCAAAAATGACTTTATTTAAAAAAAAATCAAATATTCATGAACCGTCATTCCAACTTCGTTTTAAAAAGACAATCAGCTGTGTCGTAACGTGACCATAAAAAAAATCAGCCCCGGATGTGACGTCAAGAAAGTGGAGGATCGTGGCCCGTCCGTTTTGATAGCCCTGACAAAACCTACCAAGGCTAACAAAAAAATAGAGGCCACGACCCTGAAAAATTCAGCTGTCCTCAGGGGGCTAACTTTTACATTGGATCTTATAGGAGGTCAGATGTTTTTTATGATATTTTCAAAATAGCACTACAGATTTCCGCGAAATTTCAGTAAAATATTCTCAAACACCATCCCGATATTCGACTACCAAACTTTTGTAAGGATACAATATGATTAAAAGGTTAAAATCTTCACATTCCTTATTTTGAATTCAAACTACCCGTCATGTACCTCATGCCAACTGTTATATTTGACATCTCTTTGATTTTGTCATTATGTGTTTGTCATGGCCAAAGATTATAGATTATAATATATATTTCATGGCATTTGTTTATTTGTTTGTACTGTAAAGCTTTTTCGGTTTTTTAATGATTGTTTACAATAAACTTCATTTAGAATCCAAAAATACCCACGTTAATCTTTTTAAAACAAAATTATACTTCAAAAAAATAATTTTTTGATGTTGTAATTTCTGTAGACCAGTGGCGGTTTCTTCATAAGTGCACATGTGCACGTGCACTCCCAAATTTTACTTAAAAAAATACTAAAATTTAATTAATAATTACCCCAAACGAAATTCACTAAAGACTGGAATATTACCTACAAATTAATACCCGGTATGTATGAGTTTGTATTCGTGTTCAAACACGCGGTGCATGCTGGCGGATGCGCTATATAGTTAGTTCGAATCTAATTATTCACTTTTATTTGCTCCGTAGATGTTGTGTCGCATTCTAATTACGAAATATAGAAAGAGAGGACGACATGTCCTAATAGAATTTCACAGTACATAGAATCTGAACCTTCCTGCGTCAGTGCCTAGGACAAAATCTGTGCAAAAACTAGCCTCGATGCCGCCCGCACCCCCGTGACGCCCCCCGCACCTATGGTTCGCGTTGCATGTTAGAGGAGCCCAAGGGCACTTTTAATTAGTGCACTTAGACAATTTGGCATAGTGATGTGCAACCATTACTTTTCCAAGTATTGAGTAGATACTCCTATTCGAGTATTAGATTTTATTATTATTTATATTATATTATCGGTAAATCCAATATATAAATATCGGTCCAAATGATTACTCCAAAGTACTCCAAACTCGTTACTCATACGGCCGATGCCGATACAATTGATACGAAAGTAACACTTCGGCTTCGGTGCCATTCGAGATTCGAGTAACGAGTATTTGGCGTCGAAGGATATTCGATTACTTCGAATCCGCCCATGTATCAGATATTAAAGTATCGAGTAGATAGTATTTGCACACCACTAATTTGGCATTATCGGTCGGGCGCTGGCGGTTTGTTTTGATTTCAACGATTTGGTATTTACGACAATGACGGAAGTTTCTTATTCTGATAGCATTAGCGTGCAATATTTAAAAACAATTAAATTTTCATCTTTGCCATTAGAAGAGAATATATGTAAACTAGGTATGATACATTTATTATTTATTTATAATTTCAATAATAATAGGTAGGTAACTAATATCTAACTAAATATCTCATTTTTTAATTATTTGCAAAAAAAAAATTCCGCCTGCGCCGCAATTTTTTTTTTTTTTTTTTGGTTTGCACTCCGATAGCTTTTTACCACGCGCCGCCACTGAAACAAATGTAAATAATTATATTAAGTTGTAAAAGTCTGTCGAGGGCCAAATATAAATAAATAAATTAAGCTAATCCGATTACTTTCTACGCAGAAACGAACACATTCGCTACTGCTTTAAATTTAATTTTTGTGTGAGCAAATGAAGCGGCTCTAAAAAATTAAGGAATACTAAACATTTAAAAAAAGGTGTTCTGCAAGATATAAAATTAATCACAAAACCGGCTTTATTTAAAAAAAAATCAAATACTCAAGAAGCGTCATTTCAACTTCAATATTTTAAAGACAATCAGCTGTGTCGTAACGTGACCATCAAAAAAAAATCAGCCCCGGATGTGACGTCAACAAAGTGGAGGACCGTGGCCCGTCCGTTTTGATAGCCCTGGACCTGCATCAAGGCTAACACACACAAAAATAGAGGCCACGACCCTGAAAAAATCAGCTGTTCTCCCGGGGCTGAATTTTACATTGGGTCTTATGGGAGTTCAGACGTTTTTTTATGATATTTTCAAAATGGCCCTACAGATTTCCACAAAATTTCACTGAAATATTCTCAGACACCATCCCGATATTCCACCAAAGGTTTGTAAGGAAGCAACATGATTAAAAGGTTAAAATCTTCAAGATTTAGCATTCCTTATTTTGAATTCAAATTACCCGCCATGTACCGCATGCCAACTGTTATATTTGACATGTATTTGACTTTGTCATCTGTGTTTGTCACATTCGCTTCTGCTTTAAACTTAATTTTTGTGTGAGCTATTGAAGCGGCTATGAAAAATTAGGGCTTACTATACATTTAAAAAAAAATTGTTCTGCCAGAATAAAGTAAAAACAATCTTAAAAACGGCTTTATTTAAAAAAAATCAAATATCCATGAACCGTCATTTTAACTTCAATATTTTAAAGACAATCAGCTGTGTCGTAGCGTGACCATCAAAAAAAAATCAGCCCCGGATGTGACGTCAACAAAGTGGAGGATCGTGGCCCGTCCATTTTGATAGCCCTGCCATCATAAATAACCTTTTTATTGTCAAGCCTAGAGACCCTGTATGTATCACATATTTTAAAGAAATAGAGACTTGACCAAATTATCAAAGTCAAATTTATTTAAGTCAAAATCAATTAGGGAAATATCGGTCATCTATACTCTGGTCTTGTTTAAAGAGGGACGCACCTGGGACGCACCTTCCGTCCTTTTTTTTTGACAAAGATTTACAGGGGGTGACGGACAAACATGTTTGTTTAAATGTTGCATGGTGGTTGGTGTCACTCACCGCTGACAACATAAATTATTTTAGTGAAACGTCAATGAACAAGGCCAGAAAATAACATAACCAAAAAATGTGATTTTAAAAATGTTATACATACAGGATCTCTAGTCGGACCTTGTATTGCCTTGTAAAAAATCAAATTCCACAAATAAAAACTTGAAGTCTATGTGAAATTCAATTTGAATCAAAATCGATCTAAAAAGAATCCTGTAAACGGAGTAATGGCCTTAAGAAAGGATTTTCCATGAAGTCGTTGTAGAGGATGACAAGGGTCCAGTTTTCCATAAAACGAATGAGACATGTGACAATATATATAAGACTACACAAAAAGATTAAGTAACAAAGTGGGCCCCAGTGACAGTTAAGGGGATATTAAGCACTTAGGACTCACTTCTAAACCATATCCCGTTAACGTATCAATTTAAAGGACGTTTTACAACAAATCCCTTGAAATGCCACAGTTATTGCTTTCAAAAAGTCCGATTATTTATAAATTTGTTTTAAACTTAAATAAATTTTTGGCTGACAAAAAAGCTTTTTTAGTTTTTTGTCATACAGTATGGTTAAAATCTATAGGAGGCATAGACTGCTTGATGTGCTTAATATGTGTAAGAGAGAAGTAAAAGAGAGAAAAATATATTTTGGGAGGTGTCTTAAAATATTTTTCGCTGTTTTAGACCTGTATTCGGGCTAGTAGTGGGAAAGTAGGGGTGACCTCTCGTCTTCACGAACTTTCTCGTCATTCTGTCGTATGCAGGGAAGCAGGTGAGAAGTGGATATTTGTTTTTTACTCAATTCCAGCTCAAGCCATGTCGGGTATTACATTTAACGTTCAGGAAAAAGTACAGATGGTTCAATGGTATTTCGGGAGAAATAGCTGTCAAGATGTAAAATGTGACAATATATATATATATATATATATATATATATATATATATATATATATATAAGACTACTCAAAAAGATTAAGTAACAAAGTGGGCCCCAGTGACAGTTAAGGGGATATTAAGCACTTAGGACTCACTTCTAAACCATATCCCGTTAACGTATCAATTTAAAGGACGTTTTACAACAAATCCCTTGAAATTCCACAGTTATTGCTTTCAAAAAGTCCGATTATTTATAAATTTGTTTTAAATTTATTAAATTTTTGACTGACAAAAAAGCTTTTTTAATTTTTTGTCATACAGTATGGTTAAAATCTATAGGAGTCAAAAAGACTGCTTGCTGTGCTTAATATGTGTAAGAGAGAAGTAAAAGAGAGAAAAATATATTTTGGGAGGTGTCTTAAAATATTTTTCGCTGTTTTAGACCTGTATTCGGGCTAGTAGTGGGAAAGTAGGGGTGACCTCTCGTCTTCACGAACTTTCTCGTCATTCTGTCGTGTGCAGGGAAGCAGGTGAGAAGTGGGTATTTGTTTTTTACTCAATTCCAGCTCAAGCTATGTCGGGTATTACATTTAACGTTTAGGAAAAAGTATAGATGGTTCAATGGTATTTCGGGAGAAATAGCTGTCAAGATGTTACATGTGACAATATATATATTTAAGACTACACAAAAAGATTAAGTACCAAAGTGGGCCCCAGTGACAGTTAAGGGGATATTAAGCACTTAGGACTCACTTCTAAACCATATCCCGTTAACGTATCAATTTAAAGGACGTTTTATAACAAATCCCTTGAAATTCCACAGTTATTGCTTTCAAAAAGTCCGATTATTTATAAATTTGTTTTAAACTTATTAAATTTTTGACTGACAAAAAAGCTTTTTTAGTTTTTTGTCATACAGTATGGTTAAAATCTATTGGAGGCATAGACTGCTTACTGTGCTTAATATGTGTAAGAGAGAAGTAAAAGAGAGAAAAATATATTTTGGGATGTGTCTTAAAATATTTTTCGCTCTTTTAGACCTGTATTCGGGCTAGTAGTGGGAAAGTAGGGGTGACCTCTCGTCTTCACGAACTTTCTCGTCATTCTGTCGTGTGCAGGGAAGCAGGTGAGAAGTGGGCATTTGTTTTTTACTCAATTCCAGCTCAAGCTATGTCGGGTATTACATTTAACGTTCAGGAAAAAGTATAGATGGTTCAATGGTATTTCGGGAGAAATAGCTGTCAAGATGTTACATGTGACAATATATATATTTAAGACTACACAAAAAGATTAAGTACCAAAGCGGGCCCCAGTGACAGTTAAGGGGATATTAAGCACTTAGGACTCACTTCTAAACCATATCCCGTTAACGTATCAATTTAAAGGACGTTTTACAACAAATCCCTTGAAATTCCACAGTTATTGCTTTCAAAAAGTCCGATTATTTATAAATTTGTTTTAAATTTATTAAATTTTTGACTGACAAAAAAGCTTTTTTAATTTTTTGTCATACAGTATGGTTAAAATCTATAGGAGTCAAAAAGACTGCTTGCTGTGCTTAATATGTGTAAGAGAGAAGTAAAAGAAAGAAAAATATATTTTGGGAGGTGTCTTAAAATATTTTTCGCTGTTTTAGACCTGTATTCGGGCTAGTAGTGGGAAAGTAGGGG
This sequence comes from Aspidapion aeneum, assembly GCA_963576565.1. Taxonomy (NCBI): domain Eukaryota; kingdom Metazoa; phylum Arthropoda; class Insecta; order Coleoptera; family Brentidae; genus Aspidapion; species Aspidapion aeneum. The sequence goes on from OY755041.1 coordinate 120,363,391, forward strand.
TGACCTCTCGTCTTCACGAACTTTCTCGTCATTCTGTCGTGTGCAGGGAAGCAGGTGAGAAGTGGGTATTTGTTTTTTACTCAATTCCAGCTCAAGCTATGTCGGGTATTACATTTAACGTTTAGGAAAAAGTATAGATGGTTCAATGGTATTTCGGGAGAAATAGCTGTCAAGATGTTACATGTGACAATATATATATTTAAGACTACACAAAAAGATTAAGTACCAAAGTGGGCCCCAGTGACAGTTAAGGGGATATTAAGCACTTAGGACTCACTTCTAAACCATATCCCGTTAACGTATCAATTTAAAGGACGTTTTACAACAAATCCCTTGAAATTCCACAGTTATTGCTTTCAAAAAGTCCGATTATTTATAAATTTGTTTTAAATTTATTAAATTTTTGACTGACAAAAAAGCTTGTTTAGTTTTAATCATACAGTATGGTTAAAATCTAAAGGAGTCATAGACTGCTTGCTGTGCTTAATATGTGTAAGAGAGAAGTAAAAGAGAGAAAAATATATTTTGGGAGGTGTCTTAAGATATTTTTCGCTGTTTTAGACCTGTATTCGGGCTAGTAGTGGGAAAGTAGGGGTGACCTCTCATCTTCACGAACTTTCTCGTTATTCTGTCGTGTGTAGGGAAGCAGGTGAGAAGTGGGTATTTGTTTTTTACTCAATTCCAGCTCAAGCCATGTCGGGTATTACATTTAACGTTCAGGAAAAAGTACAGATGTTTCAATATTATTTCGGGAGAAATAGCTGTCAAGATGTAACATGTGACAATATATAAAAGACTACACAAAAAGATTAAGTACCAAAGTGGGCCCCAGTGATAGTTAAGAGGATATTAAGCACTTAGGACTCACTTCTAAACCATATCCCGTTAACGTATCAATTTAAAGGACGTTTTACAACAAACCCCTTGAAATTCCACAATTATTGCTTTCAAAAAGTCCGATTATTTATAAATTTGTTTTAAATTTATTAAATTTTTGACTGACAAAAAGCTTTTTTAGTTTTTTGTCATACAGCAATGTAGAGCATAAGTTTTGTGAAGCCAACAGAAACAACTACTCCTAGGGAAAATACCCCTACCGGCATTGAATTATACTGATGCTTTCGTTGGGAACTTGTTAAAACTGTTTGGTTTTCACTATCTCCAACGTCGATCACACGGAGCTATCGCCTACATTCACCTGAGGATGGCCCAAAAGGTCGAAACCGGTCCGGTCGTGGATTGCCATGGATCACTTGTTCCTGATTATCAGGACGTGTTCCAGACGGGGATCACTCGTATCCCTGTGATCGACGTTGGAGATTGTGAAAACCAAACAGTTTTAATCGCAGAGTAATTCACAAATTTATATTCTATCTTTACTTTTAGTCACGTGGCTTTTAATTTAACTCTCTTGCATATGATCACATCACTAAAGTAAATCAATCACTTCGCCAAAAGCATTCATATTTTGGATTTGGACAGCTTTAAAACAGTTTTCATATTGTATTGCGCGCGCGTTTGGTTTTTTCGTACAGTTGTATGACTGTTTTATGTGATTATGAAAAACTCAATTAATCTTTATAAAAAAAATTATAATTAGATGTCTTGACAACCGTTTCCCCAACCCAAACATGTCAAAATAACGATATGAAAGAGCTAACAGTAAAAAACTAGTTAACGGATAATATTTTTCTGTAACAAAAAACTAGATAGTTTGAAAGTAATAAAGCAGGCAAATAAACGAAACTAAAAAACCACAAACTATGTTTTGTTTTTTTTTGCAGTTATAAATGAGTTCAGCAGTGTTTTTCTGCTTTAATAAATCGACAAAAACTGTTAAAGGAGAAAATTTTAATGAATTTATTAATCTCAACGCTGTTCTGCTCAAGACTTTAGCACTTTTGCCTTGACTAATTGCAGTGCCAAAAAACAAAACTTATGACAGATGACACGAAATGGGTTTCTCTGTGAGAGGCAGAAAAGGAAATAGGGCAAAAGATAAGATGTTATGCCTGAGATTTTGCTTCCTTTTGTAATTCCTGCCTTTCCAGGTTAGGCCTGACTGAGCCTTTCAAATGTAATTATTATCTTGCGTAGGTAATCTGAGAAATTTGTTCATTATACACAGAATTATTAAAAACTAGAATATAAAATTTACGCAAAATTTATAATATACCTTCATCTTCATTCAACTAAAATAAAATTTAAGGAGATAAAAAACTTACCTATACAATTTTATTTTAGCATTTTACAAACAAGCAGCTACTTAGTGTAGTCTTTAGTTTATTAAGCTTATACAGGGTGTCCCAGAACTAATGGTACACGGTGATTTTTTATAATTGCAAGATCGCTATAACTCGGTTATTATTGGGAGTAGAAAGTTCAAACAAAAACTGTTTGGTTTGGTAAATTATGGCCACTTTAGACCCACCATTAGTATTTTTTTAGAGGTTATAATATACAGGGGGCGACAATCAGATCAATTTTTTTAAAGGGAACACCCTATATATTTTTGTTTTTTTAAGTTCCGCAAAAAATTAGCTTTACAGATATATGTAACACTATGGCTCTATCTTTGTTAGTTTTCGAGATATTGACGATTGAAATTCCGAAAATTAGCAAATTTTAAATAGGTATACGGTGCGGAGTATTTAACGTATAGACTGTAAATAACAAACTGAAACAATATTGACTGACAGTTTGATAAATATAAATAATCATCTTTGTCAATTTTCAAATCCAAATTTAAAATCAAAAGACGACAATTTTTTAAATGTTTTAATTGTTTTAAATCCATAAATAATTAAAAATTAACGTAACAAATGTTCAAACCTATCACCATTGACTTCAATACATTTTTGAAACCGGTGCTTTTCTGCATTGGAATAAAGCAACATTGTTGATAAATATTTAAAATTTGGCACTGACAATGTCATTAGGTATCCACACATCTTAATATTGTTTGTGACTTGTCACAGGAAATACTCCGCACCGTATTTAAAATTTGCTAATTTTCGGAATTTCAATCGTCAATAACTCGAAAACTAACAAAGATAGATAGTGTTACATATATCTGTAAAGCTAATTTTTTTCGGAACTTAAAAATACAAAAATATATAGGATGTTCCCTTTAAAAAAATTGATCTGATTGTCGCTCCCTGTATATTATAACCTATAAAAAAATACTAATGGTGGGCCTAAAGTGGCCATAATTTACCAAACCGAACAGTTTTTGTTTGAACTTTCTACTCCCAATAATAACCGAGTTATAGCGATCTTGCGATTATAAAAAATCACCCTGTACATAGTTACACTGTAGATTTCCTGGGTCAAAATATTACGATTTAGCCATACTTACCTTAGTCCAAAAGTTCGTACTAACCGAGATACAGGGTGTTAAACTTTATTTTTTCAATTCGATTTTCTTTAATAACTTTTTTAATAATTAATATTTTTGCAAAAACTAACCAGCGTGTAAGTTTCCTTAAAATTGGCAAGACGATTCCGTTGAAAAATTTGATGTACAATGTACAGGGTGTTCCTTAGACCACTACCATTGCATAAAAATCAGAGTATTTTTGTTGTGCCTCGGTGTATACCAGTTTTTATGTAAAATAATGGTTTTCCCATCCTTTTTATGTAAAAAAGTTATACTGTTTCAAAGTCGCTTAGAGCAACGGTTTTTAAGATTTTTGCATTTAAAGTTTTTATTGCATGTGAGTGATATGCCTAATTTATGTATGATACTTTCTTCAATTATTTCTACTAATAGTTTTGCACAAAAAATTCGGTTTGGTGGTTTTTGGGCATGAACAACTTAATTTTGGTAAAAAAAAATTAATATTATACAGGGTGTTCTCTGGGTCGGTACCGTTACATTAAAATAGGTATAACTTTTTTGTTCCTCGGTGTATACAAGATTCTATTAAAAACATTAATTTTTTAATTTTATTGAAGTAAGAAAGTTATAGCGTTTAGATGTCGCTTAGAGGAACGGTTTTCAAGATATTTAAATTAGAAGTTTTTATTGTATGCGTAAAAGATTTTTGATTAAATTCTTACCTACTTCATACATATTAGCTATAATCAATACTTTTTTATAGCATTCTAAGATTGGATGTTTTCTTAAGAAATATTAAGTTAAAAAATATACAGGGTGGTTCTTGAATTATCATAAGGTGTTATCATTGTTCGTTATTGCAACTGTGTAGGGCTTTGTTTTTAATGAGGAATAAAAACCTCTTCGTATTAGTTTTTTAAAAATGGTAAGTACGTTTACTTTATTAATGCAAGTATTTTTTTATTGTTTTGAAAGAAAATTTTAATTATCAATAAAATTAATATTTTATTATTAATTAAAAAAATATAAAATTTCTTAAGCATGGCGCTCTCAGCAACTAAGTTAAAATTTTTAAATTGACAAATAGTAAATCAAACTTAAAACTGTTTATTATTGTAGGCTAGATAAATACCCGAGAAAAACTATTTAAAAAGATTCAAAATGCTGGAGAGGCGTTCAGAAATGCAAATCTTTATTTTAAAATCAGACGTTCGTATAATAAGCGAATAAACAAATGTATTCAGGTTAACGGTGGCCATTTTGAACATTTATTGTAGATTTTTTTTTGTTTTTCTATCTAAAAATTTGTTGTTGCAATAAAATATATAATAACTATTTAATAATTAAAATAATATTCTGTTTAAAAACCTGCTAAAGTATACACCGAGGCACAAAAAAATACACTGATGATTTTAATTCAATGGTAGTGGTCCAAAGAAGACCCTGTACATTGTACATCAAATTTTTCAACGGAATCATCTTGCAAATTTCAGAAAAACCTACATGCTGGTTAGTTTTTGCAAAAATATTAATTAGTAGCATGAATTGAAGAAAGTATTATACACAAATTAGGCATATCACTCACATGCAATAAAAACTTTACATTCAAAAATTTCAAAAACTGTTGCTCTAAGCGACTTTAAAACAGTATAACTTTTTTACATAAAAAGGATTGGAAAACTATTATTTTACATAAAAACTGGTATACACCGAGGCACAAAAAAAAGTCTTTGATTTTAATGCAATGCTAGTGGTCCAGGGAACACCCTGTACACTGTACTTCAAAATTTTTCTCGAAATCAACTTGCCAATTTCAAAAAACTTACACGCTGGTTATTTTTTGCAAAAATATTAATTAGTAAAAAAGTTATGAAAAAAAATCGAGATGAAAAAATAAAGTTTAACACTCTGTATCTCGGTTAGTACGAACTTTTGGACTAAGGTAAGTGTGGCTAAATCGTAATAGTTTGATCCAGAGAATCTACAGTTTAACTATGTACCATTAGTTCTGGGACACCCTGTAGATAAAGTCTATTCCACGACCCTGAAAAAATCAGCTGTTCTCCAGGGGCTGACTTTTATATTGGGTCTTATGGGAAGTCAGACGTTTTTTTATGAGATTTTCAAAATGGCACTGCAGATTTTTGGCGAAATTTCAGTGAAATATTCTCAGACACCATCCCGATATTCCACCAAACTTTTGTAAGGATGCAAGATGATTAAAAGGCTAAAATCTTTAAGATTTAGCATTTCTTATTTTGAATTTAAATTACCCGCCATGTACCGCATGCTAATTGTTATATTTGACATCTCTTTGACTTTGTCATCTGTGTTTGTCACATTCGCTTTTAAAAAAAATTGTTCTGCAAGAATATAGTAAAAATAATCTCAAAATCGGCTTTATTTAAAAAAAAATCAATTATTCGTGAACCGTCATTCCAACTTCAATATTTTAAAGACAATCAGCTGTGTCGTAAAAAAAAATCAGCCCCGGATGTGACGTCAACAAAGTGGAGGATCGTGGCCCGTCCCTTTTGATAGCCCCGAGTCTATAAGCAGAAAAGTATATAAATATCATTATATTTGAAGTCTTATTCTGTGCCATTAGATCCAGGATCCAAGGGTGCTAAATATTATTTGTCAAGGCTTCAGTTTTACAAGGGACCTCAAAATGGGCCTAATTTGCGACAGAGTTGGAGTGCTTGTCGTCCGTGGAAGGAAACAACCCCCAGGTGTGGCATTTGTTTTGTCCCCCTTTTTGCCTTTCAATTTTTGTTTCTCGCAAGATAAGTACCTATACATCCCGAAACATTTATCTTGCTTGTCTCTTTTTGTTTTAAACCTTAACTTTTCCCTTAAAGCTTTTTTAAAACTTTTCCTAAAGAGGCTCAAACATAACGTAAAACTTATTAGGTTGTTTATCGCCTCTTTTAATTTTGTTAAACCCTGAAACAACAAGGACATCTCTTAAAGGTCAATAAAAATATCTTTTTTCTTCGTTTGTGACGTTTCAGTTTATTTAACCATCATCATGTAGACATATACATTTTTGTATATTTTGTCCATATACGTATTACGTATATGATTTTATCTTACCATTTATTTATATCCGTATTTATAACTTAATAGCATTTTTTGCATTAATTATTTTAAAGCGATCGATTTGGTGGTTTCAAAGTCTGTTTTATAGATTTTCAAATCTAAAATCTTGTATATGTCTGATGATGGTTGAATAAACTGACTCACAACCCAACAAAAAAGAGATTTTTATTAACCGATTCCCAGGATTTCTAAAATAATTTACAATTTGAAAGGTCAGGAATAATTTTTAAATGTAAAAATATACTTTGGGATGTCTCGGATTTACAACAAAATGACGCCATGTTGAGAAATGGCATATTGTTTGGCTGTTACCAGTCAAAAAAATTGTCAGTAAAAATTCTCTAGAATCATAATCAACTACGTATGCTAGGATGTTCCAAGTGAAGTGTCCACCATTGCTAACTTTTTACCTTCCTAGCCCGCACAGCAATGGCCAGAGAGGTATCGTTTTAGACGAAAAAAAATTTTTTTGAGATAACGCCGAAAATGTGTTAATTGGGTGTATTTTGACCTACTCTAGCAGTATCGTCGTGATGTCTTCTGTGTGTGTGTGTGTGTGTGTGTATATATAACTCTGTCCGTAACACGATAGCCATAGATAAAGGATTTGCGGCGCGGTTCAGTGAGTTTTTTTTAGATAGGCAACTCCTGCTGTTTGACAGATCGTTAACTCTGTGGCGCCCACTGCTGAGCTTAGTGACGAACTAAAAGTTGAGGCGGGAAGTTTGAATCGCCTTTTATAATAAATTTTCTTTAATTTTAAAGTTTTTTTTGAAGTTTTTAATCAGTCAATATTTTATAAAGACATACAATAAGATATAAACAGATTGAAAATGATATATAAAGTGCAATAAATAAAACATTTTTTAAATGAGTTTTAATTATTATAAAAAAGGTTAGAAATTAACGACTAACTATTGATGAAATAATATATAGTCTAATTGATTGGTAAAATAAAATATAATGAAAAACCAAACACTATCTAGTATATTTAAATTTGCTTTTAACATTTCTGCTGAGTGATGAGTGAATAAATATATAATTAAACAGTTGTTCGTGAAGAGAATCATTCTTAAATGTGTACTTTTTAACAGCTTGACGAAAATCTGACATGATTTAAAAGTACCTCCTCGCCTTGGTTGTAAGTTGTGTAGGGTATGTTTTAAAGCAGTAAATACATAGCTTATCAGTGGTCGCACATATTATCCAAAAGCTGAAAATAATAAAAAAAATCAACTTATAACCACATTAATCATAGGTACTAGATTATGGTAAGATAAAGATTTAAAATTAAGGAATAAATTTATTCAAAGTACATTACGCTGCTGGGTAATCCCTCGTTTACCCATCAATTAAGCACAAATTTAGTGTTAATTTTGTATGTGTCTCCCTTTTACTTAATATCAAAAGAAAGGGATAGACATAAAATTAACACTAAATTTGTGCTTAATTGATGGGCAAATAAGGCACCTACCAGGCATTGGAAACCTGTATTCAGAGTTCCGTAAAGTAAGCGATTAGAAGTTAAAAAGACATTACCAATACAAATTTTATCAAATGCCAATCTAACCTCAAATGAGAAAATAAGAAAACTTACCTTAAAATGTCTCGGAAAACTATGCATTTTATACTCGTCTGAACTTTAGACACTGCACCCAGAAAAGCACTACTAGAAATTCTTATTCTTTTATATTTAAAAATTGCAAAAGTTACAAATTTAACAAAATTTAATTTTAATGCATCAAAGCAGAAAAGATTACCACATAAGCCAAAAAGATAGATTTAAAATGAACCCGAAATAAAATGCGGTGGAAGAGGTTTTTCTACCTGAAAAAAAGGGGGACGGAAAATCCAAACCACAGATAATTCTCAAAAAAAAATAGAACAAGGAACAAACGCGCGACCGCAGCGCCTCTTTTGAGCTTAGTGAGAACTTGCACCTAACGACCTGTCAAATTGCATTGAGTTTCCTAGGCATGACGATAGCTTCTAAACCGCCCAACCGACTTTTATGAAATTTTTAGATAAAATAGGCAGTTTCTTGACAGTTAAAAAGTTTAAAAAATGCTAACTTTTTAACGGAGCGTCGCATCAATATGAGGTTTTCGTAGTATTGTAGCGCACATGTTTCTCAAAAATTTGTGTTATAACCAAAAACTTGGTAGGCGCTTCCGTTTCGGATATATTTACAAAAAACTGTTTTTAAGGTTGATATGGCAAGAAGTTTACTTGGAGGGTGCTGATGGGTTAGGAAGGTATCAGATCCGTCATGGATCCATTTATTTATTATTAAAAATAGAAAAGAGTTTGAATTAGCAAACTAGTAGAATTTATAATGCTCTTTAAGAAACTTAAATAAAAAAAAAATAGGTCGCTTTTTGGAGTTTTCGAGTTTTTTCAAAATATATAAAAAAAATTAATTAACCACCCTGTATTTTATAACTTTTTCTGATAGAGTTTAAAATAACGAAGATATTACTAATTTAAAATTACGCTTAGACTTTCTTTCTACCAAATAAAATTTCAATACGTAAAAAATAGTCTCTATAATATCAAATAGTAGAGTTAAAAGCCGCTTCTATCGTGTCACCCCGTGTGCACTTCATTGCTAAAATGTAAGACACAATTTAAATCATTTCTTACACCCTAAGAATGCAAAATCGACTGGTCGTCCAAAAATCGTCGTGTGCAGGGGGTGGTGGGGGTAGTTTTTCCAAAAATTTGGAAAATTTTTTTTAGCATTTTTTGAATCTATAAAGTGTGCTCATGACTCCACCAAAAGCATATAGTAATATTACTATAAGAAACATTTATTTTTCAATGTTGAAAATATCGTTCCCAATGCTTTTATATGGAGTTCCCTATTAAACAAGTGCTCGCCCTGAAAACGCGTATTTATAATAATTTATAACTTGTTATAACTCGAGAACCCTTTGCTTAATCAAAAAAACACCTTCTGTAACCTTTGTGTATCAAAGATCAGGGATCACAATGATTTTTGAAAAATGTCAACCGGACGCACAGTTTTTTTTTAAAGTAGCAAAGAGTGATTCCATGACGCGAAGAACGCGGCAGACACTGACATGCGACGAAAGGTCAGATATTTTACAAATGCACGGCGGGCCAGGCGAAACGCGACTCTATGTCTTGAGACACACATAAGTTCGTTTTTCGTTTAACTCTCGCGGTTACAGATGTTTAAGTTACTTAGTTGGTTTTTTGCTTGTGAATTGCGTTATGTATAAATGTTGTGCTTGTGTGAAGGGCCAAATATCAAAGGCTAGGCGTAAAGAAAAGGGAAATTTAGTTCTATAGCCTTTTACGCGCTTTTAAACTCTACTAAAAGATACCACAAGAAATATAGTTATGTATGTATATCAAATTGTTGTTATAATAGCGTTCAAAATTGAATTCCGTCGAATCGTGTTAGAGATGGCACGCGGCAAAGAGCAATAAAGGTATATTATCACAGAATATTCGAGCCACAGAAAATCTATTAAGCTGGATTTCTCGGTTCAGCCCAAATACGCTAGGGCATATAAATATCCATACATTCTCACACGCGATCCTTGAAGCCAGGACCCCCATTTAATGGTTAATGTTCCTTTTTCGGGTAGACAGGATTTCTGTTAGTGCGCAACGTCAGTTTTGGTTGTTTTGGAACATACTCCGTTGCGTCACTACCTTGTTTCACTTTCATTTAAATGAACCCCATCAAATCGAGGACCATATTAAGCTTACATCACCAAAAGAAATATTAACAGAAATCAAAAATATTAATTCGAAAAAAGCCCCAGGGTATGATCTTATTAACGGGGTAGTCATAAAACAACTCCCCAGAAAAGCTATCGTAAAACTATGCAACCTAATTAATGCGTCTTTTAGGCTTAGGTACGTACCTAAACTGTGGAAAGTTGCAGAAGTTATCATGATTCCAAAACCGGGAAAACCACTCCATGACGTGTCATCTTACAGGCCAATATCTTTGCTGCCAATTATATCCAAGCTCTATGAAAAATTATTGCTTAAAAGAATAAAACCCATCATAGAAAGACAAGAAATTATTCCATCTCATCAATTTGGTTTTCGAGACAAGCATTCCACGATAGATCAAGTACACAGAATTACTAATATAATAGAAAAAGCACTAGAAGAGGGAAAAGTTTGTTCTGCAGTTTTTCTAGATGTAGCACAAGCATTTGACAAAGTGTGGCATGAAGGCCTTAATTTTAAACTAAAAAGGTTTCTGCCAAAACAGTATTCGGATATTTTGGAATCATACATACCTGATAGACATTTTAGAGTAAAACAGGAAGACTCATACTCAAATTTAAGAGAAATTCAAGCAGGCGTGCCCCAGGGTAGCGTACTAGGCCCTTATCTATACTTATTATTCACTTGTGATATCCCAAAGCCAGAAAATTGTCACTTAGCAACATTTGCCGATGATACTGGTTTATTGACGGTAGAAAAATCTATTGAAAAATGCATAGAGAAACTTCAGGATGCAGTCACCCAAATTCACAGTTGGACCACAAAGTGGCGAATAAAATTAAATGAAACCAAATCAATTCATGTTGATTTTACAAACAAAAATATAAATCACATACAAATAACAATTAACAACATTCCAGTACCATATTCGAATCAGGCAAAATATGACACTTGATACCAAATTGCGCTGGAAAGCACATGTTAAGAAAAAAAAAGAAGAACTTGAGATAAGGTATAGAAAAATGAACTGGCTAATTGGAAGGAAGTCCAATTTAACAATTCATAATAAGTTACTGCTTTATAGACAAATACTGAAACCAGTATGGACATATGGTATTCAACTATGGGGTTGTGCTAAAGAGAGTAACATTCTAGTTGTACAGAGATTTCAAAATAAAGTATTAAGAAACATTGTGAATGCACCTTGGTACGTTCGAAATAGTGACCTTCATCGAGATCTAAAAATCGAAACTGTAGCAGAGACTATAAAAAAGTACGCAAAAAGCCATGAAGATAGACTCCATCGGCATGTGAATGTGGAAGCAATTCAGCTTCTAGACAATACTATGCTAGTTCGACGACTAAAAAGAGTGAAGCCGTTTGAGCTAGTAAACTAAGTGAATTACACATAAAACAAAATAATGCTATAAACACAACACAATTGTGAGTTACAGACTAAACAAAGCGGGGAGAACTGTTGAGTGAACCCTAAGTTTAAATCTGACTTTTCTAGTAAATTAAGTTAAAACAAAATTGCTAATTAGTCTTACTGACTAGATTGTAATAAAAAAAAACACAGTGTGTTTGACAAAAAAAAAAACTACCTTGTTTGACAATTGTCAAAAATTTAGGGTTCATATCATATTAAAACTAGTTGATTGGGTGAAAATTTATCAAATTGTGGATTAAAATTGTAGTTTTTCTAAAATTAATTGTACATATTTATTGTAGACACCATGAAGAGTGTTTAATAGGGACCTATTGCAATACGGCCAGGCAATAATTGTGCTGGGCACTATATTGAAAGTTTCGCATTATAAGAACAGCTGTCTTCTTTCAAAATGAGGCCTTTGTGTATCATAAGACCCGGAATTAATAGTGACGCCACTATTAATGGAAAATAAACGACTGGATTTATAAATTCGACTTTGATATGTCAATTTTAAAAGATCAACTGTCATTTTTCAATGTGAAAATGTCAATTTAGTGCCCGGCACAATTATTGCCTGGCCATATTGCAATAGGTCCCTAATGGTATCTATAAAACCACTCTTAACTTTATTAACAAATTATAAAGAAAATAACACCGCAAAATGTAAACAAACAGCTGGCATCCCCTCACACAGCAGCTGTGTGTCTGTGACAAAATACACGCATGCGCACTTGAAAATTCGATTCTGCGAATTTAAATTTGCCATTGTTTCCATTTCTAAAAATTAGTTTTTAGGAAATATTTTGCTAGTTATTAATCTGGTTATTAGAACGAAATTACTGCGTCTTTTTACTCAGTTTCTCAATTGATAGATTTTCGTAGTAATATGGTAAAAGCTAAGCGTTACCGAAGGGACAACAAAATGATCATGTTAAAAATTTACGTATATCTTACTAGCTTTTAGTGGCCAATAGGGGAGCGGGGGGCAAAATGGGATACGGGGGTAAAACGATATCGCAGTTGTTCAGATTTTTTATCTTCATGACTGGTTCAACTCTCTGCAATATCATTGGTGCCGGTCGGCTGAGCGTAAGTTGGTTTTTGTTCAACATAATGCTGTTTATTGTAAAAATAGCGCATGTCTTACAGACTTTTAAAAATTTTGTTTACATTGAACAATTAGTGGGTTTATGTATTATTCATAATTAAATGCGTTGCCCATAAAATTAGCCATTTACTGTGTATGATTTTTGTCTAATTTAACGGCAAAACGGGTTACCTTGTTACCTAGTAACCTATATCCCATTTTATCCCAAAAAATATTTTTAATTTTTTTAAATAAGTATTTTAATCTTGGTTAGTATTTTAATCAATAAAACTTGTCTTACAAAAATATTGATTCTAAATTACACAACCACCAGACCCGTTTCCCCATATATAGGTACCCCATTTTACCCCGTGCATTGGCGTAGCTAGCCTTGCTTTTCAGGGGGGGGCCGTGGCCCCGGTCTATCTTGAACAAAAAGCAAACATAGGTTTTAAAGAGTCGTGCAAAGTGTGCAATGAATAAAAAAAAATACGCGCATTAAATGTTCTAATATTTTAATATAACAAATTTAATAATACATTTACCAACTTATTTATATGTATACACAGGAAGTATGTGATTCAGCAATTCTACAAAAAAAGTTTTCTACGTCGCTGACTGAAAGCGTCTACCACACTGTCTAAGTCGACCTCAACATCTTTTTCTATGAATAACAATGACAAACCTGAGTGTCTCTCTTGAGTCATAGTTGTTCTAAGCCAATTAAAAACTCTCCTCATGGCAGAGAAAGACCTCTCGCAAGTTGCACTTGAAATTGGAAGAATACTCGCAACTTTAAAAAGTTGGTAGAGGTTTGGATAGGTGTTTTCTGCTATATGTTGTTTGATAGAATCATGACCAACAGTTTGATTTAACCGAAAAATACAATTCTTTAAAACGGTCATTTCTGCTCTTAGAGTAGAAGTATTAATATTAAAAATTTCCCGGTATTGCTCGACAAATTTATTCCATTTAACGACGTGGGAAAACTTAATATGAAAATGGTTATGAAATTGTCACCAAAATCGGAAAATTTGGAGAGAAAAAGACACTAAACGCTAACCTCAAAAAAACTAAAAAGATAATTATATTTATTTTAGAAAAACAGTTTAAAAAGGTCTTTTATAACCTTAAGACATCTACAACCCGATTTCGGAAACAGAGGGGCAAAGGTCGCTGTCTTTATTAAATGCGAAATTTAACTTACACTTCTATAATATTTTACAAGATGTCGCCAATATGTATGAAATATTCAATATGCATAATTATGTTTAAATTCAAAAATTCAAAAAAAGAAAAATTACCGATAATTTAAAGAGAAAAAGCCTAATTCCGCAAGACAAGGGCTTTTTCCTGAAATGTAAACATTATCTGAATGATTTTAAATTGTAATGCACCTATTTTATTTGAATATTTCCCGAATAATAATAGAAAAGTATGTATTTTCAGCGTCATGTTCTTTTACTAGTAGTCGGTAGGGGAGGCCTAAAATATCTTAGGGGGGGCCTGAAGGACTTTAGGGGGGGCAGGCCCCCCTGGCTCCCCCCCTAGCTACGCCAATGCCCGTATGCGGGGCAAAATGGTAAAGTCAACTTTTTACAAAAATAAAAATAAAAGTATGATAGAGTTCTAAATCGGTTAACTAAAAATTAAAACATAAAGATAACATATCTAGCCAACTTGTTTCGAAATGACGAACGCAATGGTGATCATTTAGTAGGAGAAATAAACCTATAAAATTAAGTATCCCATTTTTCCCCATTCCCCTAATAGTTTAAAGTCTGACACGTTTGGTTTACAACAATTTTTGCTAATTACAACTTTTTTTAGCAAAAAAAGTATAAATTTATTAGCTCCTTTAAACGCAGGCAAGCCACGCTGAGGATGGAAATGCCTTTTTCCGAAACACCGGTGTCCGGGGTTGACTATACCCCTATAAAGTTGCCTTTTATACTTTGTTAACTCATTGTTTTCGGTTTCAAACCGATACCGTGGAGACGGTGATAGCATGGTCTGGTTGAACTATGACAAAATGTCTTTCTTCCTTCGTCCCGCCATGGACTTTCCTTGGTTCGCTGTCGTTTCACTCGTAGAATGAAAAATAGGTTTTACCTATTTTTTCATTATTTTTGATTTACCTTTAAAGAATGCTTATTTTTCCCTAATTCAGAAAGCATTAGCAAATTGCTTTGTTTTTTTTTTGATTCTGTGATGTTATTACACGCTCAATAAAATTCATAAATATTGACAAAAGATCGCACATAGCATAGAGAAAACGGTTTCAACAATCAATTATTTTTATAGAGCTTTTTGAACACGATCTGCGAATTTATTGAGGATTTTATTTTTTTGACAATTAATTTCATTTGCATTTTTGATGATATATTTGAGCGAAGTGCGTTTTTATACCGGCGGTTTTGATTATATTTCACGTTTTATATTTTGTGTTGTTTTATAAATTGGAAAATAAATTAATACCAATTTAAATAATTTTAATCATTTCATCATTTATTAAGATAACTAGTTTATGATTCAAAATTTTTCGAGCATAAAAAATAATATATTTTTTTAACACACAAATAATGTTATATAATTTTCTATGATTAATATAGATAATCAAATATTTTAGGCCATTAAATTCAGTTCTAATTAATGGTTTTTAATTCTTGTATTTTTTTCTGCGTATTATCAATGTTTTCGAGTTATATAATCAAAGATATTAGGTATAGTTTTTGCAAAGTCAGTTGAACAAAGATAAAAGCCGACCATTGGCATAACTTTTAAAGAAAGTGACATGGGCGGCGGTAGATATACTTATGAAAATTATTTCATTTAATTATGGCGTAAACTAAAGAAATAAAAATAGATAATAAAACTTTCTATTCCTACACCTACAGAAACGACACTGATTTATTTTCTAACTCTGCATACTGCCGACTAAAGGGGTCCCGAAATCCTCCAAAAAAGTACAGTACATAGCCTAAAATCGGTCTCTTCTGTGTCCCATTCTGTGCGTGTACTGTTAGTCGACAGTGACACTTGAAAAGAATAGTCACTATACGTATCTCCTGTCTGGTAAGTCCAATAATGTTCCTGTCTCTACAAGGTCCTTTAATGAACTCTTTAGAGTGAGCCAGTTTTGGTATATTTATCCAGTATTGTTAGCTATTCTCCATCCATTTTAATATGGTTGATTTAGCAGCATTGTATGATATCCCCAGGGTTGGTACGGGACCGAAAAATTCGGCAGATGCCGCTTCCCTCGCTGCTTGGCTGCTGGTCCTTGTTAGTGCCCATAGATAAAGGATTTGCGGCGCGGTTCAGTGAGTTTTTATTAGATAGGCAACTCCGGCTTTTTGACAGGTCGTTAGCTCTGTGGCGCCCACTGCAGAGCTTAGTGACGAACTAAAAGTTAAGGCGGGAAATTTGAATCGCCTTTTATAATAAATTTTCTTTAATTTTAAAGTTTTTTTTTAATTTTTAATCAGTCAATATTTTATAAAGACATTCACTGTCTTTATAAGATATAAACAGATTGAAAATGATATATAAAGTGCAATAAATAAAACATTTTTTAAATGAGTTTTTATTATTATAAAAAAAGCTACAAATTAACGACTAACTATTGAAGAAATAATACATAGTCTAATTGATTGGTAAAATAAAATATAATGAAAAACCAAACACTATCTAGCATATTTAAATTTGCTTTTAACATTTCTGGTGAGTGATGAGTGAATAAATAATGAAACAGTTGTTCGTGAAGAGAATCATTCTTAAATGTCTACTTTTTAACAGCTTGACGAAAATCTGATATGATTGAAAAGTACCTCCTCGCCTTGGTTGTAAGTTGTGTAGGGTATGTTTCAAAGTAGTATATACATAGCTTATCAGTGGTCGCACAAAGCATCCATAAGCTGAAAACAATAAAAAAAAATCAACTTATAACCACATTAATCATAGGTACTAGATTATGGAAAGATAAAGATTTAAAATTAAGGAATAAATTTATTCAAAGTACATTACGCTGCTGGGTAATCCCTCGTTTACCCATCAATTAAGCACAAATTTAGTGTTAATTTTGTATGTGTCTCCCTTTTACTTAATATCAAAAGAAAGGGATAGACTTAAAAATAACACTATATTTGTGCTTAATTGATGGGCAAATAAGGCACCTATCAGGCATTGGAAACCTGTATTCAGAGTTCCGTAAAGTAAGCGATAAGAAGTTAAAAAGACACTACCAATACAAATTTTATCAAATGCCAATCTAACCTCAAATGAGAAAATAAGAAAACTTACCTTAAAATGCCTTGGAAAACTATGCATTTTATACTCGTCTGAACTTTAGACACTTCACCCAGAAAAGCAACTAGAAATTCTTATTCTTTTATATTTAAAATTGCAAAAGTTACAAATTTAGCAAAATTTAATTTTAATGCGTCACAGCAGCAAAGATTACCTACATAAGCCAAAAAGATAGATTTAAAATGAACCCGAAATAAAATGCGGTGGAAGAGGTTTTTCTACCTGAAAAAAAGGGGGACGAAAAACCCAAACCACAGATAATTCTCAAAAAAAATAGAATAAGGAACAAACGCGCGACCGCAGCGCCTCTTTTGAGCTTAGTGAGAACTTTAACCTAACGACCTGTCAAATTGCATTGAGTTTCCTAGGCATGGTTAGTGCCTAGAATGCCCTGGTATCCATACTAATGGCACATTGCTACAGCTCCTCACGATTCTCGATGAAACCGTATAGGAATCAAATGCTCTTAAGGCTGCTTGACTGTCGGAGAAGATTCTTATTGTCCGGTTGGTCCATTCGTGTTCAGAAATCTACTGGGCACACAGTTGATTGATTGAATCAAATTTATAAAAATCAAATTTGTACATACAGTGAAGTCCGGATATAACGAACCTCAAAATTGAACTAAATACGGTTTGTTATATATGAGGTTCGTTATAAACAGTAATAAATAAATTTTGTTTAATTTTTTGTGTTTCTTTTTTTAATAGTATACAAGATTAAGGAAACTAAAAATATTACAAAAAATACTATAACTTTTTATATGTAAAAAAAAGGCAGAATACATAAAGATGTTTATTATTATTGTTATACATAGAAATATGTAAAGTACATAATATGGTGGTATGTAATACATACATAAAAGAAGCCTAAATCCTTTTTTTTATTATTATGAAATCCATAATTTTTGTTTGAACATTTCTACTTGTTTATATAGCTTTCAAGGTTACAAAATGATGCTCATATTTTATTAGGAACTTGGCGTGATTCCAAAAAATTACGGCTTTCCGAAATTTTGTTTTCCATTTCAGGAATGGTTGGAACATAAACCTTGACTTCAACAGAATTATCTTGAACAGGATCATCATTATTTTCGTCATTATCACTTGAAATCATATTTGAGGTTACAGAGAGATTACAATTTGCTCATCAGTCAACGTTTCTCTTGCTACAATGTTGTGTACTTTATCAATAGTCACATAATCGTTAAAGTCGAAGTCACACATTTTTCTCATAGCTTGTTCGAATTCATACTCGTGATCATATTCTGGGTCTTGTGCATGTCTTTGCAACCATTCGTGTCGTTGCCGTATCGTCTAGTGTGAAAACGCCCATTGTCTGCTTATGAAAAGTTTGTTTTAAAAGAAAAATACATATTCTAGATTATTAAAATTAGGTTCGCTATATCCAGAAGTTCGCTATAAGCGGGATCGTTATAACCAGTAAGACAACACATGAGTATTTATGGATGACGTTTCGTATAAAGAAAAAAGGTTCGTATTAACCAGAAGATTGCTATAAACGGGTTCGTTATAAGCGGACTTCACTGTATATCCATACCACTATAGAATTCAAAACAAGGGCTGAGGTGCATGATCATATCACTCGTTCTCACAAAAATATTGAGGTCCCTAACCTTCTCTCTCTGTTTTTTTTTCTTTTCTGTTTGTGTTGTAATTATTTATATAAAAATCTGTGATTTACATTATGTGATAAACAAAAAGCTATAAAAATAGATTTAATTTGGATCCAATATTTAAGTAAAGTATTTAGTGGATAGGCCTAATATAAGATTTGATGTAATTTCTTCTTTGGTCTAATAAACATCTTCTTCTTCAGTTCAATGGCTACTGGGTTCGACCTAAAATATATTAGCCAATTGGCTGAGACTATGTTTAATGTCGACTTTTTCTTGGATACTAACAACTCCAGATCCAACGCTGGCATTTTGGATCCGTCGGTATACCAGAAGCTATCGTTATTTGAAAAATTGGTCCTGTTCTTTAACCAGTCCTCCCTCTCCAGGAGGATAATGTTGTATAGCTTTCTACTGTACACCGTGTTGGGCATGACGTCGGATATCATTCCAAAAAAAATCGTTATTATACTACACAATAGGGAACTTGCCCATTTTTTTTTATTTTACTAAAATGTGTGTTTCTGTAAGAAAACGCATTATACCAAATCTTAGCCCTTAAATCGCAATACCTATTTTACAATAAATAATTAAAGTTGGAATCGCTGACTGGTATATTCAAACACAGCAAAATGCGCGGCAGCCGCTGTGACGTCACTCCTTTGAAAAATCCCGGGCTCCTTATGAGTATAACGGCCATTCGATTCATAACTTTTTTATTTATGAATATTAGCTCACACATATACTATACTATAGTAGTGTGAGCTATGGTGATCCTAATTTTTTCGAGAAAAAAAAAGTTGCTCCGATTTCAAAATTTTTTATATATCTTTGCGTTTCAGATGATTTTGAAACTTTTTTGTTGCGCCGTCTGTCTGTCTGTCTGTCTGTCTGTCTGTCTGTCTGTATGTCTGTCTGTCTGTCTGTCTGTCTGTCTGTCTGTCTGTCTGTCTGTGTGTCTGTATGTCTGCCTGTAACGACCAACGCGCATAACTCAAAAACCGCTTGGCCGATTTTAATGAAATTTGGTACCTGGGCTGGGTCTTGGGTCGAGATGGTCCCATTTAAAAATGAACAAAATCCACCGAACACAAACCAAATAAAAGGGTGGGGATAGATTTCAAAAATTAGAGTTTATGTGAAAATATGGCGTGTGTGATATCAAACGAAAGGTAATTGAGTCTGGAGTTAAACAAAATACATTTTAATTTATTTAAAAAAAAAGGGTGGGGGTATATTTCAAAAATTAGAGTTTAAATGAAAATATGGCGTGTGTGATATCAAACGAAAGGTAATTAAGTCCGGAGTTCAACAAAGTACATTTTAATTTTTGTTTTTTTTAAGGGTGGGGGTGGATTTCAAAAATTTGAGTTTAAGTCAAAACATGGCTTGTGTGGTATCAAACAAAAGGTAATTTAGTGTGGAGTTGAATAAAATATATTTCAGTTTTTAGTTATATTAGCTCACATAACTATAGTACCTAGTGTGAGCTTAGGGGCCCATATATTGGCAGAGTATTTTTTATTTCTGTAAAAACATTCACATGCACTTTTTTAAGAGCAATTCAACTGTCAAATTAAAGTTTATTTGTCACTTTTAGTTTTTGAGATATTACATAAAGTTTATATTTTATTTATGGATTGATCCTTATTTTAATCGATTTTTAAAATTAGCGTAAAATTTCCTTTAAAATGATGTTTCACACTTAATATTTAATTTTTTTATATTTTGATTTTTTTATTACTTCTTATTTTTTTTATTTTTTTTAAATAATTTAAAAATAATTTAAACCAATTCTTATTCAGCAAACTAAAAAAAAAAGTTAAGAGGTAACTAAAAACTAAAAATATAAAAAACAATAAAAAAAAATAAAAAATAAAATATTAATGTCATTTTAAAAAAAAGATACGCTGAATCGAATAAAAAAAGGTCATTCCATAAGAAAAATACAAACCTTATGTAATATCTCAAAAACTAAAAGTGACAGATAAAATTTAATTTGACAGTTAAATTGCTCTTAAAAAAGTGCCTCAGGAATCTTTTTACGGTAATAAAAAATATTCATAAATCAAAAAGTTACGGGGTTGGGTCGAAAATGCACCAAATTGAAAATATATATCTTGAAAGTAGTTTAAGATATCGATGTGCGGTTTTCGGCATTAATGTTTTAACAAAAATCGAGGTCGTTTTCTATCTCCTCTAGAAATGGGCGTTTCCTATCAAAAGTGTCCAATTTGGACCACTCTGTACCTATGTGGGTAGGTATAAATGAAAATAAATCAGCTCTAGTGTTTATAGAGCTCATTCTAAACACTGTTTTAAATAGGTTCACTTAATTAATATACAGTGAAACCTCCTATTACCGGACACTCACGGTTCCGTCGATTTTGTCCGCTTATTGGAGGTGTCCGTTAATGAGAGGGAACTGCGAAATTTTAATAAATATTTATTAACAATTTCCGCTGCTTGCGTTTTTGTGATATTAAATTTTTTAGCGATCTTTCGTGCTGATAGATGTTCCTTCTCCGATATGTTAACAACTTCCATTTTTTTACGTGAACTAAGAAGTTTTTTACTAGGCGCCACTTCACAGAGATCTATTACTACCCAACTGAACAATAAAAATCAAACATAGAGTCCCGCCGAATAAAATATGTTATAAATACGAGAGAAGTACTTAGCCTCCGCATTAAAACGGAAAGAGGTAATTTCCTGGCTGTAGAGTGCGTTGTTGCCAACATACTACATAATATTTATGCCCATGAGATGCAGCGCTCCGTTCCGTTGTCAGAGGTTCGCGTCCGATTAAGGGAGGTTTCAGAATTTTTTAACCAAAAAAAATTGTCCGCGTTCGGTTATTAGAGTGTCCGGTTATAGGAGTGAACTTTACAGATAATGAAATAGGGAAAAGCTTGGTTCCAACAAATTTGTCCGCTTAAAGGGAGTGTCCGCTTATTTCAGTTTACTTATTATTATGGTTATATATATAAATATATATATATATATATATATATATATATATATATATATATTTATTATATTATAGTACTTACAGTACTTAGGTATTTATACTTACTGGCGAGCTTTTACACCACGAACTTCAGCTTGAGAAAAATCCTCCGAATTTTTAATGTATAATGCAGTCATAAACATATCAACTCTAGGTAAATTGTCTGATTGTCCTTTTATAACCCCCGCATCAACCATTTTCAGTCTTTAACAGAATCACAAAACACTAAATTAAGAAAATTTAGACAAAACTACGTCCGGAAATAACTGAACACCACGTTCAAATCTCCCATAAGTACAATATCAATTATTTACATATCGAGATCCAAAGGCGTGATGTCACAACCAATGGCAGCGCGTTTTAAGAACAGGTTAAGTTATTCAAATTTAAAACCTTTATTTCTCAGTTAATTTAATTGTTATTGGAACTTTTCTTTTTCTATGAAGTTTCTTATGATAATACCTTACGATTTTAATTGTTTTTAAAGGATTCGATTTTTTGGGCAAGTTCCCTATTAAAACCAAAGATCTCTTATATATACTCGAAAATTAAAACATTAGGACCTAGTTTATGTACTGACTCTGATCCGCTGATCTTAAAATTAGGGACTCACAGAAATTCAATTTGGGCAATCATTAAACAGATAAATGGCTCCTGATATGGACCCTAAACGGCGTCGTTACTTTTATTTTGGGCCAAAGCGAACTGTTAGAAAAGGAGAAATAAATTAATAAATAACTCTATAAGTACAAAAAGTTTGGGAGGATAAGAATATTTTTAAAACAGCTTGCGTTTGTTTTTGCTTTGTTTTATAAAACAAAAGTAAAGCATCAAGTTTTTTAATTTTATGAAAAATTATGAAATTTAAAAGTAAGTAGATATTTGAATTTTGAAATTTTTTAAAAATATTTGATGATTTTTCAAATTTTTAAAAAATTTTGCATTATTTCAAAAATATTTAGAATTAATTTTTACCTTCCCAGCCCGCGTAGCTAGAGAAGGTATTATTTACGACGAATTTTTTTTTTTTTGAGATAACGCTAAAAATGTGTTATTTGGATGTACAGTACAAGCTCGGTAAGTTCACATTAGCGGAAGTCATAATTTGACACTTTTTTGGGGAAATTAGACCATATTTATTTGCTTAGAAGTTTAATGTTCCATTAGGTAATTACATTATAATGTATTAATCCAATTTCAGACTATATTAAATATTACTCCCTGAAGTTTTCAATCAATACGACTAAACATATACTACGCACACTACACATAGAAGAATATCGAATTAAACGATTGATTGCGGCGCGTATCAGCTCAGATACACTGAAACAAGCTTAAAAATAGAGGAACAATCAAATATTTGGGGTATATTTTTCGGGAATTAGGTAATTCCCCGAAAGAATCTGCTTTAAATAAATTGTTTTGAGTGTTCACATTATCGAGCGGCCGACTTGTTCACGTTATAGAGTATCCAATACAAAATATATTTTGTTCACAAAACCGCGTTGTTCGCATAAGCGAGTGTTCACATTACCGAGCTTGCACTGTACAGGGTGGGGCATTTTCGTTGGTTTTATAGGGTACAGGCTAAACGGTAAGAGATACAAAAAAACTGACATACGTGTCCCGTCCTCTTTTTTAGTGTCTTTTTTAATGGCGCAATCAAATCTACGCTAACTATATTGGTTTAGCAGATATAGGGTGATTCTCAAAAATTGGCGATTTTTATTATCTCTTATTACTCGGTTATTTATGGAGATAGAAAAAAACTTCAAATACAAAAGTTTTATGATTTTCTACATAGAATCCAGTGGCGTAACCAGAAAAATTAAAAATGTTTTAGTTTTCAAGATATTATCAAAAGTAACATTTTGTTAAATGGAACACCCAGTATGTAAGTATCTCAAAAAATTGATTTTTTTCTTGTGATTACAATGATATATAACACTTAATACTTTTCTTTGTCCTAAATAGGTATAATACGGAAAAATATATTTTTTTTGTAGTTGGCTATGAATTGATTCAATATTTTTTTATTTTATAGTTGGTATATTCAGAACCTACTTAACGAGAATATTAAGATATTACTAAACTATAACAACAACAACATAAATGTGTAATAAGAACTGAATAGTTATTATAAAAATTAGTTACAAAAGGTGCTCAAATTCTCTCCCATTCTGCTCAAGCCATTTTTCTACTCGACTTGTAACCGAACGAGTGGCGTTATAGATGCCAATATTTGATACTCTCTCAATGCAAATAATAAAATTTACCCTAAGTTCCTCTATATTGTTACTTCGTGTTTTATAAATTTCATTTTTGATAAATCCCCAAAAATAAAAGTCGAGGGTGGTCAGGTCGGGAGAACGCGGGGGCCATCGGTTTGGCCCATATGTACCAATCCAATTTTCATCAAAATTGGCAGTTAGCAAGTTCATTATCATATGGCTATTATGTGCTGGAGCACCGTCTTGTTGAAAATAAATGTTATTTATTTCACCTAATGGCATGTTATCCAACTCTATTATTACATATTCTTCCAAAATATGTCTGTATCCTTCTGCATTCATGTTTTCATTAAAAAGCCTGTAGTTAAACACTCTATTTCGATACAGCGCTATCAATGCATGGAATCCAAAGCGTCCTTGTTGTACCCTGGCCACCGTCTGATGAGGATTTATGTTTGACCAATATCGATTATTATGTCGATTAAACATTCCTTCGCTAGATATATAAGCTTCGTCGGTCCATATTACATTTTGAAAAAAATTGGGATTCTGATTAATCTGTTGCAAATACCAATTGCAAAATTCAAAACGCCGTTGTTCATCTTCAGGATGTAAATTATGAAGCTTTCTTATTTTATAAGGTTTATACTTATGCTTTTTCAATATTCTTAAAACTCTACGTTTACGTATATACCAATATCATTCTCAATATTACGACTAGGTACCGTCGGATCAGCAGCAACACAAGCCAACGTATTTATTTCATCCGTTTCTCTATTTTCTTTATTGTAAATTTTATTTCTTGCTTTTCCAAATGATCCATACTCACTTAAATTGTAATACATTCTTTGAAACATCCTTTTGTCTGGCTGACGTCGTTCCGGATAACGGTATATAGTATATATATATAGTGTAAGTGCTGCATCTCTATTTTTATTAGATTCAATATAGCACTCAAACATGTTTAACTTTTCATTGTTTTGATCTTAGGTTTTGATAAAGATTCATCTTAGACAAAAGTAATAACAACAAATCAAAAACAATACTTAATTGACGTTTGACTTTGTGACAAGTTAAAAAAGCAAACTACAAAAAAAATATATTTTTCCGTATTTTACCTATTTAGGACAAAGAAAAGTATTAAGTGTTATATATCATTGTAATCACAAGAAAAAAATCAATTTTTTGAGATACTTACATACTGGGTGTTCCATTTAACAAAATGTTACTTTTGATAATATCTTGAAAACTAAAACATTTTTAATTTTTCTGGTTACGCCACTGGATTCTATGTAGAAAATCATAAAACTTTTGTATTTGAAGTTTTTTTCTATCTCCATAAATAACCGAGTAATAAGAGATAATAAAAATCGCCAATTTTTGAGAATCACCCTATATCTGCTAAACCAATATAGTTAGCGTAGATTTGATTGCGCCATTAAAAAAGACACTAAAAAAGAGGACGGGACACGTATGTCAGTTTTTTTGTATCTCTTACCGTTTAGCCTGTACCCTATAAAACCAACGAAAATGCCCCACCCTGTATATCCTAGCAATATCGTCGTGATGTATGTCTGTGTGTGTGTATATTATTTCTCTCCGTAACACGATAGCTCCCAAACCGCTAAACCGATTTTCATAAAATTTTCAGGTAAAATAGTGGTCAACACTCTTACGAGCTGATTATTTGATTTGGTCAAAATCCATTAATGCTAATGACAGTTTTTTGACAATTAAAAACTTTAAAAAATGCGAACTTTTGAACGGAGCATCGTATCAATACACTGTTTTCGGAATATAGTAGACTATATTTTGCTCAATAATTCGTGTTATAACCAAAACTTCATATGAGCTTTAGTTTTTGAGATATTTACAAAAAACTGTTTTCGATGCTAATATATTATCATGGCTTCATTTCAAGTGTGATAATAGGTTAGCTAGAAAGGTGTCAGATCTGTTATGGACCCATTTATTTTAATCTACTCTACTACTAGGTCGGTTTAGAACGTTTTTCTACGTTGTCCGACGCCTATTCTCCACCTCCTTCGATCCCGACAGTCATCTTTCGTCAGGTTTTTTTGACTCATTGATTTTTGGATTGACTGTTGCCATTCCAGTTTAGGACGCCCTCTTTTTCTGCGCCCTATTGGTTGCCATTCTAGGACCTGCTTTGGTAATCTTTCGTCGCTCATCCGTTGTACATGGCCGTACCATATCAGTTGCCTTTTAGTGATGTCATCAGTTATGCTTCCCTCGATTCCCATTCTTTCTTTTATGATCTCATTTCTTATATGATCTGTTCTGGATACTCTCATTGATCTTCTTATTGCATCCATTTCGACACTTTCCATTTTTGCTTTGTATTTTTCTGTTACGCGAGAAGTCTCTATTCCTTACAACAGCGTGCTTTTCACCATTGTTTGATATATGTTAAATTTTACATTCTTTTTTATCTCTCTGCTCCATAAAATACTGTTAAAACAACCAATAACCTTTTTTGCTTTTACTACTCTTTTTTCCAGCTCTTTACAGTTATCTGTTCCTGTCTTATCAAATGTGACTCCCAAGTATACATATTCATTGCATGGAGATATTGTTTGTCCATTTTCTAGTTCCAATTCACTTGATCTTTCCAATACATAAGTACTGTGTCTTGTCCAGGTTCACTGCTAACCCCCACTTTTGGTATTCTTCAAAAAACATTATCACTACAAGATCTGCCTGCACGAAACTCACTTTGCTCTTGTTCTTCTTGTTCATGAAAATCATTCTCTATTAGATCTCTAAGAATCCTACCGTACAATCTACTTAGAGTACTGGTTACTGAAATTCCTCTGTAATTGTTGCAATCCAGCTTGTTTCGCTTTTTATGTATTGAGGATATGAATGCAATTTTCCAATCATCAGGTACTGGATGTCCGTTTATGCATTGATTGATAATATATGTGAGATTTTCGAGTAGTTTCTCTGATCCATATTTGAGCATTTCAGCATATATTCCCCCAGGTCCGCTAGCTTTTCCGGATTTTAACTTTTTAATACTATTCTTTATCATTTCTTTTTCGATGATTACTTCCTCTCCATGTACTTCTATGTCTCTCCTCGAAGAGGCTGCCAGATATTCGGGTCTCGTCTCCTGCAGCAGTCCCTTATAGTGTTCTGTCCATTGTTCTGGTTTGATGATCTGGATGTTTACTTTTTCTTTTGTTGGGTTTTTTCTGTAGAAATGAATTTCCATACTTCAGAACTCTGCCTACCTCCTACGTGTGTATTTATATCGTGGCATTTGCGCTTGAATTTTAATCTATTCCCACCCTTTTATTTGACTTGCGTTTGAGTTATGAAGGTTGGTCGTTACAGATAGACAGACGGCACGACAAAAAAGTTTCGAAATCATGTGAAACGCAAAGATTTTTTTCCGAAAAAATTAGGATCACCATAGCTCACGCTATAGTAGTAATATGAGCTAATACTGTTGTGAATGTACGGTAGTGGCGGTTAACACCCTTAAATGATCTAACCTGGCACCTAGGCCGCCTTTCTGGGCCCGTTGTGCACCACGTATAGTTTTTGCAAAGTCAGTTGATCAAAGGTTAATGCCGACCATCGGCATATCCTTTAAAGAAAGTGACATGGGCGGCGGTAGATATACGCATGAAAATTATTTCATTTAATTACGGCGTAAACTAAAGAAATAAAAATAGATAATAAAACTTTCTATTCCTACACATACAGAAACGACACTGATTTATTTTCTAACTCTGCATACTGCCGACTAAAGGGGCCCGAAAAGCACACCCGAAAGCAATTAAAAGCGTATCTCAAAAAAATCTGCCAATCAGATGCCGTCTATCCACCTGTGTCGAGTCGGTGAGAAAACAAATACTTTGTGCTCGGACCGCAAAGAGTAGCGCCTTTTCTCTGTCGGTAGGGTTGAAATTATACCAGGAAGATTTTATATGAATTTGGATAGGTTTTGAAGGGCAGATTGAAGCAAAATTTCATGAAATTGATAGAACCCCGTATTAGGAGCATTTCAGGTGACTTTGCAAAAACTATACCTACTGTGTTCGACTCAGATAATAATTTAAATACAAAGAAATTCAAGGAACCCTTTAGTTGAATGTTTTTGTTTAAATACTATCTAGTATATAGAGCCCAATAGACTTAAAATTATATTTTAGGCCAGAAACTTAGTCATCATGATATACCACATAATGTCATGGTTGTAGCCTTACACCACTTATGGGTCATAAACCTTTTGACATAATCAACAGAGTAAAGGAGCCACAATGTGCACGCACTAGCTTCTAGCTCCAAATAGGCACTCCTTATACCCTGTCTTATGTGGTGATTTCCTGAATGGCCATTCCATCGAATCCATTCAAAGAATCACCAGATTAACCCATCCCCTTTACCATAGATGTTATCTGGTATGATCCCAAAGGTTACCAGTTTTAATTTTTTTTTCTGTTACATACTGCTAGTTAACAATGCTCATCCGTTACCAGACAACCCATTAGATAGTTTAAGTTGTGGTACGTATTTTTACATAAAACTGCACGTTAAGCGCTCTACGTCTTGTTCCAAATTTGAGTTTAAGTTGAATGTTTTTACGTTACCATAACAAGTCTACTAATAGCAGAGAATATGGAATTCGGCACTGTCTTTTTTTAATGTTACAATTTTGCTTTTTGTCTTTTCAACTACAGAGTCAGAGTCAGAAAAAGCTTTATTGTCAAAGAAAAAAAAAATCTTATTGACAAAGCATCAATCTTATAACTAAAACATATTTTGTCTAAAATTATAATTAAGTAAAACTAATAAAAATAAGTTCACATTTTTAAAATACTAGGTAATTTCTAACAAAAAATAAGTAGGAAATGGGTAGGACCTGCAATTATAAAAAAAAAACAAGCAAAGCAAAACAGAAAGGTAAAATAAGAAAGTGCAGAAACATATTTAAAGAAAAACAAATTTTAACCGCTTGTGATATATATCTATTTAAACTTTCAAATTGTGTCCATGAAAATGTAAACGAATTAAAAAAAAATAATAATAATAAAAATTTACAGATGTGTGTCCAAATTTAATCATAATTTTATTAGAAAATTGGCTTACTTTGCCGGCTTAACTTACTATAACTTGCTTCCAGATAATTCAACATCATTACAAAACAAAACCATTAAAAAAAATGCTACTAAATTTAGCACCGTACACTTTAAGTGAATATAAAAAATCTTTAAAAAGCTAGAAACTGGTTTTAAAATATTTTTAAACATATTTTTTGTCTGTTTGTTTGTTCATCAGTGAGAAAAAAAAAGGTTTGTCATATACCTAGTGTTTTTCAGTCACCTTAATCACCTATAATTCTTTACAATTGCAAATACTATCATTTTGTGGCAAAGCCTGTATTTGTATAATACTTTGGTGAATAAATATATCTATCTATCTACATTCACACATATTAATCAAATCGTTGTTTGATGGAGAATCAAACAACGATCAAATATAAACAGTAAGACATCAAAAAAGATTAAGAGATTAAAACAAAATAAAAGCATTAAAAAAAAAACAAAAACCAAATTAACAATACAAAACATTTAAAAAGTTTAAAAATATATAAAACAATTCTTGGAAGATTCCTTTTATTTAGTTAGTTATATAAAACTCTTCCAAGGTATAAAAACATTTTTCTAAAAGGTATTCCTTAATAGCAGTTCTAAAGCCATTATATCCATTAATTTCTCGGAACTGCAATGGAAGTTAATTAAAAATTTTTCTACTTTCGTAGATAATCGATTTTTGTATCATTGTTGAACAAGGGATTGGAAGACGAACTACTTGTCTTTGCCTAGTGTTGTGATTATGATAGTAGTTATAATCTTGTCTGATTCTAGAATGTACAACGAAACTAGGGTAAGTATTCCACAATTTTGAAAATGTGGTCTACAAGAATCAGTTTGCTTTAATTGCAACATAGCCCTGATAGCTCTCTTCTGATAACGAAAAACGGACTCAAACAATGTGTTACTACATGAACCCCAGAATGATATTCCATAGCGTAAATGAGATTCAACTAGGGCAAAGTATACATTTCTCGCCAATTCCACCCCAAGCTCCCTCCGAACCACTCTTACAGCAAAACACCCTGATGCGATCTTCCTTCTCAATGGAGTTATATGTGCCTCGAACAGTAGGAATATATTTGCAAAGAATCGTTTGTACTGGAAGCGAAAATTATCGTCTAGGCCTCATTTTTCGATCGGTCAATCATCCAAATCTATTATTTGGTAACGTTAAGGTGCCCGCAGACTGCCGTAAGCTAACGTAAATACGTAAGCTCCTAACGTGACCTTGACGACGGTGTGTCGAAGTGCGCTTGCGTAACTGTCAAATCTCATGCTTGCGTAAAAATACGTAGCACAACTTAAACTATCTATTTACCCATGGGTTGAGGCCCCTTTTGTCGCCTCTTACGACAGGCCTAGTTGTTACCTTGGTGCTATTCTAAAATACTATTAGTGCATTAAAGAATTTACACCCCATATACTGTGAATCGCCTTGTAGTTTAAGTGCGGAAATTAAAAAGTGGATGCTTTTATATTATTGCTCTTAAAATTTTAATTGATGCTCGTTTAGGAACTTTTGAAAATGCTTTAAACTTTGCGATGTTGGCGGATTTTAAGCGAAGGCTTTTATATTCCATTAAAAATAAACGACTAAACTCGTATTAAAAATAAACGAGCAAATAAGAAAAAACAAATTGCTGACACATTTTTTTTAAACAACCTTCCAGAAAATTCAAATATAATAATAATATGTCGGTTTAGAACGTTTTTCTAGATTGTCCGACGCCTATTCTCCACCTCCTTCGATCCTGACAATCATCTTATGTCAGGTTTTTTGACTTATTAATCTTTGGGTTGACTGTCGCCATTTCAGTTAAGGACGTCCTTTTTTGTGCAGCCTATTGGTTGCAATTCTAGAACCTACTTTGGTAATCTTTCATCGTTCATCCGTTGTAAATGGCCGTACCATATCAGTTGTCTTTAAGTTATTTCATCGGTTATGCTTCCCTCAATTCTCAGTCTTTCTCTTATGATCCCATTTCTTATGTAATCTCTTTTAGATATTCTCATTGATCTTCTTATTGCATCTATTTTAACACTTTTCATTTTTGTGTTGTATTTTTCTGTTACGCGACAAGTTTCTATTCATCAAATACCAAAGTTTTTTGCTTTGGCCGGGACTCGAACCCGGGATCTCTTGCTCTCTAGGCAAACATTCTCAGCAGCGGTCAAAGCAGAAAACTTTTTTCTTATTTTTCTTTCTTTAATTTCACTTGTTGTTTAAAGTTTCTATTCCATACAACAGCGTGCTTTTGAGCCTTGTTTCATATATGTTAAATTTTATATTTTATAGAGCAGAAGGTCCGATCAAAAATTTTTTTGTGTCCGGAAGAAAGCCCGTAAAAAAACTCGGTTTACATTTACAAACAAATATAAACCATCGCCAGCTTTCAATTTAAAGTCGCCAACCTGTATATTCGGGTTTCATTTTTTAAAATTTATTATTTTATATTAATTATTGGATGAGGCATATAATAAAAAATAATTTATAAGTACAGGGTGTCCCAAATTGGGCGCTTTTAGGGGGTTTAAGGTACTTCTAGGGGAGACAGAGAAAAACTGACCACGCTTTGCGAGGCTCAAATTTCAAGAGAAGACACAAAAAGCCCCCGTAGCTCAAAGACGAGACGATATTTCAAAATGCGGTTTTCACTATAAGTCTTCTCTTGAAATTTGAGCCTCGCAATGCGTGGTCAGTTTTTCTCTGTCTTCCCTAGAAGTACCTTAAACCCCCCAAAAGTGCCCAATTTGGAACACCCTGTACATTGCCATAATGTATAATTTTTCATGCACAATTTTAAATGCTTACTGATTATCTTCTTTCTTCAATTTTACGAAGGAGAGATCGAAACAGCTCTATGAGATTATGATTAACTTTAAGTGTTGTTGGTTGTAGTTTAAAAAAAACGAGTAAAAAATACACATGATAATTTTTTTTTGGTTATAGATCCCCCATAATCCCCAGAACTGTTATTAAAACAATTTCAATGCCAAAATAAATCTAAATGTAAAAAAATTCTCGCAAAATGTCCAAACGCGCTATGAAATACAATGCAACTGCTGATTCCTTGGATAATTACGACGTAGCATTGACGTAACGGCCACCATGACACCCGAGTTACCAGTCAACCTTTTCGTTATGAACCGTGTAAAAATCGAGCCTTGGAAATTAAGGTCAGTTCTTTTTCTCCTTTAGAAACACCTGAAACCCCCCGAAATTGGGACACCCTGTACAGGGTGTCTCATTATATTTTTTCCCATCCTTTTAGACCATTAATAATTGATACAGGAATATACAAGAAATTGTGTTCGAATTCGCGAAACTTTTACTTTTAAATTGCATCTTGACTTTATTCCTGATGCTTACTATCTTTGACAGGCGCTCAAATTTATAGTTTTTGTAAATTGGATGATCCTTATACATATAATGAGACACCCTGTACATGAGACTTTCTAAATTCAGTTACCCTTGCACTATTTTCTTTTTGATATATTTTCTAAACCACCGCGAAAACTACTAAGATTGGCGGGAGACTAAAAATAGTTTTGTGGCGCATAAAACACGTGTCGTACAACATTCTACACTCTCCAGAAAAGTTGGCAAGGGTGCAAAAACGAAAAACTTTTGTTATTTGAATGTGTGATGCGACCCTTGAAATAAAACACCCGGCACAGTGGTCCCGATTTTCGACTTCTAACAACAAAGAAATTTAGGAAAAGACGGAGGAAATATTTAACAATTTTCTTAAATCATAATATAGTTCAATAAAGCAAAAAAGGTGCTGTAGTCGAGCTCTTTATATATGTTGTTTACACTGGAGTCCTAAACAAAAATTTGGGTTTTCGACCTTGGGGAAGGGCCGGCTTACACCACCTTCTAGGATATAGTATGCGTGATAACGTTTCTGTTCGTTCCCTGTACACTTTAGAAGAAAAAGTTTAAGACAAAAGTTAAAGACAATCAAATTTCCTACAAAAACGTAATTGTACGTTTTTTGTCAGACGAATAGTTTTCGAGTTATGACGCTAAACTTTTCGCCGCCATTTTGGATTTTGAACAATTTTTTTATTTAGTGGCCTTTAACTTCGAAACGGTTTATTTTTGAGAAAATATGTAATAACATAAAATAAAGAATAACTAATAGCCTATAAAATATGGTATCACTGAGTTCTCTGGGTAGTACCCTTGCAAAGATATGAACCCGGAAGTGTTAGCAGTACACCCGTTTCCCGTAGTTTTATGGCATTTTCTCAAAAGGTAAGCATTTTACAGAAAGTGTGTACTCAACTTTATTATAGAAAATTAAATTATCTTTTAAACAATGTGTCATCCAAGTAGGCCAAGTTCACGGTTCGCACTAGCAGCCAAAAACTTCTTTTTTCCTTTTTACCAAAAATGTTTAAATGTAGCACCAATTTTAAAAAAATCTTAATTTTTTCTCAAATATTGGTCTGTGGTGCCAGTACTTTAGTCATACCGCAAAATGTCTTCCACAACGCGATTTTTAAAATTTGACCTTTACAACATTTTTTCCTACCCCGCAATATTTTTCAATTTTCCAGTAATTTTTTATATTGCAAACAAACATTCTTCTATGCCACCATTTTTGTGGAAAATAACTTTTCAGACATTTTTCATTCATTATATTTCATTTCATTGTACATTATATGTACAAAAAACTTTCCACGGTGCGAATTCTTCCGAAAAATAATAAATTTTTCTAAAATTTTCAAGTAACGGCACATCTTTTTCTTTTTTTTTCTATACTTATTAAGCCTGAAGCTCAAGCTCCACGATACTGACCTTGTTAGTTGTGCCCCTGAGTTAATGAGTGAGTAGGAATTTATTAGAAATATTTAAAAACTTTTAAAGAAATCATTATATAACAAGAATAGTACATTAACCCATTAACGCTCACTGTACTCAAACAAGTACACTTTGGAAAACTGTACGTGGTCGCCATCTGGCGGGTACTAATCAAATTATTTCATTAGGGGTCGATAATTTGGTATGTTTTCCGATAGATTGAGGCAACGATTTTAGCGGTAATTGTATACTAACAATTTTGTACAAGTTATTTCTGGTGCACTTCCAAGTGCAGTCCGCATTTTGTGAGGTTACTGTATAAATATTGTAAAATAAACAAAGTTTTTAGATTTTGATTAGTTTTTTTTGTCTTGTTGGATTGTTGAAAGTGCATTTAAACTTTTCTGAACAGTTTTATGAAACATTATCCAAAATTGCCAAATTGGTAAGTAGAAAATTTTCACTGTACTCATATGGGTACAGTGGGCTAATGTACTGAAATAACACGACATTGTGAAAAATCTGATCTGAATTATTTTTTCAGTAATCAATGGATCTCGAGAGCTTCCAGGAAATTCCAACAACAAGTTTTTATAGCACCAAACGGTTTAAATACTTAGAACCAGCATTAGATAAGATAGCTAATTCAAGTACGCAAAAAACAGT
This sequence comes from Aspidapion aeneum, assembly GCA_963576565.1. Lineage (NCBI taxonomy): Eukaryota > Metazoa > Arthropoda > Insecta > Coleoptera > Brentidae > Aspidapion > Aspidapion aeneum. The sequence goes on from OY755041.1 coordinate 120,397,856, forward strand.
TGATGTTGTGGTCATTGCTCCCAATGTCGATCCACAGACTGATGAAGAAGAGTTTGACGAAAGCATTATGTCTGATGATAGCGGTTCTTGTATGCCCCAAGAAATCGCTGGAGAAGTAGAACTTCAACATATAAGCAGTAGTGAAAGCGATGACAATGATAATGAGGACAATTTACCTTTGTCAGTTTTCAGACAAAATATTTTGAAGCAAAAAACTACTATTACGAAAAAAAAGCTGCCAGACCCATGTGGACTGATGATTTTGCTGACATTAGTTTGACAGCGACAACTGGAAGCATCGATCGAATGGAGATTCTAAGACAAGATTTAGAGAACTTAACTCCAGTTGAAGTTTTTGAAAAACTCTTTGATGACGACGTTTTAGACCTCATTGTTTTGCAAACAAATTTGTATTTCACACAGCACAATAGGCATGATTTTTTTGTATCAAAAGCGGATATAAAACTGTTTTTTGGAATTCTTCTTTTATCAGGTTACCATAGACTACCAAGTGAGCGAAATTACTGGAGTGTTGAAGAAGATTTGGGTGTGCCACTGGTAGCAAATGCCATGTCTCGAAATCGTTTTAGTGATATCAAGAAATACATTCACTTGGCCAATAACGAAACTTTAGATAAGAAAGATAAAATGGCCAAATTACGCCCTCTTATGTCATTGCTAAATCAAAAATTTCAGCAGTGGGGAATATGCCATGAAAATATTTCGATAGATGAAGCAATGGTCAAGTTCTTTGGGCGTCATTCTAGCAAACAATTCATAAAGGGCAAACCTGTGTGGTTTGGGTATAAAAATTGGATGCTGTGCAGTTCGACAGGATATTGCTACTCGTTTGATACGTATTGCGGTGCTAAAGATTCTACTAAAGAGAGAAATATCCCTCTAGGTTCTAAAGTTGTGCTTGAACTGCTAGAATGTATTGCCATACCATCAGACCACATAATCTTCTTCGATAATTATTTCAGTAGTCATGAACTTCTCAAGGTATTGAAAGAACGGGGTCAAAGAGCTACCGGAACTGTTCGGGAGAACCGAACAAGAAAATGTCCTTTGACAAACGTTAAATCTTTCCAGAAAAAAGAAAGAGGTTATATTGAACACATTTATGACAGCGATTCTGGTCTCCTTTTTGTCAGATGGAACACAGTTTCGATGGTCACAAACTATGATCAACTTGAACCTATTGGTCGTGTAAGACGCTGGTCAACAACTGCCAAAGAAAAGATTGATGTACCTCAACCCAAAATATTTCAAAATTACAACAAATCTATGGGCGGCGTCGATTTGTATGATCAAGCTGTGAGCAACTACAGAATTTTTATTCGAGGAAAAAAGTGGTGGTGGGTACTTTTTACCAATATGATAAATATGGCTATGGTCAATGCTTGGAGGCTCTATCAGCTTGCTAATGATGAAACCACGACACTTCTGGACTTTGAGAGGATGATAGTACGTCATTATTTGGCCTGCCATACAAAGTCAAAATTTTATAAAAGACCATGCCAGCCTGCTCAGTTGCCAGTAAGCGTAAGAAAACATGAAGGTGGGCATTTTCCTTTGAAATTAGAAAAACAGCAAAGGTGTGTTCAATGCCATCAAAGAGTCAGATGGAGTTGCACTAAATGTAAAGTAACCTTATGTATCGAAAGAAATTGTTTTGTTGTTTATCACTCCTAGGTTTAGTTATCTTCGTAGATTTGTTTGAGTATAAATAAATGAATAAATTTTCTGTTTTTTTTGTAGGTACATATTATCCCACTGTACTTATACGAGTACATAGCTCTAGAGGCCAAACCATTACCTCCGAATATAGGTTGCATATAACTTTATGCTTTAAATGGGGTATATTTTAAGAAAATATCAAAAGATCGAAAGTTTTTCAAAAATAAGTCCGTGGGCGTTAATGGGTTAAAAACCTAAATACTAGGCACATTTATTCACAAGACGAAAATGTTTTAGCCCAAGCGTAGGTCTCCTCAAAGTATCGTTTGTTATACTTACTTACTGGATTGTTGTGGTTGCTTTTAACCTCCGAACGATTTAAAAGTGTAATATTAGTACCCGAAGGAGGGATTCAAAGTATAGAAGTATCTTTACAGTGCATAAAACGAATTCAAATTCGCAGGGTGCAGAATAGATTGCACGAGATGTCTGTTTTTAAATGAGGGGCAGCAATTTTTCCCTTTGCCTTATGCAACCAAAAAGCTAGGCACGCCCCTAATCGATGACGTCATATAGCTGAACCAAAGGTAAAGTCCTTTCATTTCAAAAAGCCTCCAAAAAAACCATAATAAAATTTGAAGTGTGAAACCCATTAATGAATCCTAAACAAATAAAAGAGAATATGGGCCGGACTGGGAATAGTATATAGTCAAGTAAAATAAAACGTTTAATAAAAGTTGCTGCTTAATGCGTATAATTATCATTAATAGAAAGGTACTATAAACTATGTGGCTTGCCCCTGTAATATGTGTAATAGGTTCGTATATTCTGGAACGACTTCCGTAATTTTCTACTGAGAGTTGCGCATACATACCAAAAATAATATCTTGAGTTTTCCTCGTACAATGTGTTTTTAAAAGGTTTGCCTTGCCCTTTGGATATTTTTACCTTCCTAGCTCGCGTAGCAACGGCTCAAGAGAAGGTATTATTTTTGACGATTTGAGATAACGCCAAAAATGTGTTATGGATGTATTTTGACCTATCCTAGCAATATCGTCGTGATTTCTGTCTGCGTGTGTGTATATTATATATATATAGGTAAAATAGTGTTAATACTCTTACGAACTTATTAGATTTTGGTCAAAATCCATTAATGCGAATGACAGTTTTTTGACAATTAAAAACTTTAAAAAATGCTAACTTTTTAATGGAGCATCGTCTTAATACACTGTTTTCAAAAATTAGTAAACTATATTTTCTTCAATAATTCGTGTTATTACCAAAAACTTCGTAGGCGCTTTAGTTTCTAAGATATTTAAAAAGAACTGTTTTCAAGGCTAATATATTATCATGGCTTCACTTGAAGTTTGATAATAGGCTAGCCAGGAAGGTGTCAGTTCCGTCATGGATCCATTTATTTTTTAGGGTTAAAGTTTGGTTTCTGTAAAACCGCAGACTCTAATGGTACCACCACTTCTTCTCCTCCTTGGTTCTCAAATGGTCTCCAAAAATTTGTTTGTGGTGTTTCGAATGACCGCCAAAACGCCATTATTAATATCACTTACTAGGTCCTCGCTTATAAAAACAAAGTAAAATATAAATTGTTATTATTCACAATAATAATGAAAATGTCACTATAATAATGACATGAATTCAAATCCGTAATATAAACACAACCGCTAACAATTTTAAAATGAGTTTGCCCCTTTATTAAAGAATGCAGGTGGTACCTTTCGAGAAGGAATTAGGTACTTATAGAATGGTATAAGGTATGTTCGAAACTTTAACTTTAAAGAATGATGTATACGTAGCCGTGCTTGAAACACAGAAATTCTTCCCAACATTTGAAAATAAATTTTCAATTTTTTCACAGACTCCTGCAAATCCCAAAATGGTTATTATGATTAGGGTGGCACCCGCCATTTTTTTGTGCGGCTTTTTGAAATGACATAACTTTAACCATGACCACTCATTTAAAATTACCGATCGACCGCTCAAATTTGTTTTATGATGAACAAACACGTAGCAAAATTCCATTTTGATCCAACGTGCTTTGTGCCGTTGCGTCTGCGGTGGTTACGACTAACATTTTGAGAAAAGACACGCGTGAAGTTGACTAATGGTGTAAACATAAAAAAGCGTATAACGCGAAATTCGGATAGATTAGAGGCACTTATTTCGAACGACTTAATCTGAAAGCTCGTGCCAGAAAAAAACCAACGACCGCTATAATTTTCTTTTTGGCGGTTACAATAGCGCATTCCACTACAAAGAAATCTTATATAGGTTGTCAGAGCGCTCCATTTCGTTACACCCCCAAGACACACATTAATAACGTCATTATACAAAATCAAGCAAGGAGACATAAAGGAGGAGAGAGGCCTTGCTACGACTCGCGGCTACAGACTAAAATGCACTCTGGCTCCTTCGATTTCGAGGTTATGTTTTAATTGTTTTGTTTTTGTTCAAATAGCCTGGGAGTGTTTATAGTTTGAAGTCCCTTACAGTTTTAAAAATTAGTCCGTGTTTTATAATCATCATCATTTATATATCATAATAAAAATGTACTTTTCAAGTAGTATTTCAAGTATTTATTGAATAAAATCAGTTTACAACTTTTAACAAAACTAGTTCTGATTAAGTTTAAAATACATTTGATATTTTCATAGCACAAAGAAATAAATCTTGTGTGTGCTAATTTGTTTTTTTTTTAAATATTTGTAAGGCTTAAAAGTTATAAAGACCTATTTAATCTTCAAATTTAACAATTTTAAGTTCTAGATTAAAATAAATAAATAAACTATTTGTTTTTTTGTAACACTTAAAAATTACGAATATCTTTGTGATCTTAACTGCATCTAACTCTAGTTGCAAATAAAATTTAAAAAAAAATAAATGAAAATGAAGTAATTAAAATTAATAATTATAAGGAATTTAGACTCAATTTTTATTGAACAGAACTTCCTCAAATACGTTTATTTTCCACCAAAAATCAGCCCAAAAAGTCAAGAAAAAAATTGTTTGCATAACCTATGCCAGAAGAGACAATTTTAATAGCAAATCAATTGTTACATTCTTGATTCCTAAAAATAATAAAAACCTAATAGAGTAAATAACTAGAAGAATAATTTATTTATGCATCTGCCCACTTGTTATTTTTGTGTTTCCCAAAATCTTTTTTTGAGTTCAGCTAATAGCTTAAACATTTCACATTTTGTTTATTTTTGTTTTATATCGAATCTTCATTATAAATGTGATTTAATTATATAGTACCAAATTTTCCATAAATCCTAAACCTCAAAAAGATTTAGCCTGGATTCCTATAGTTCGGAGCCTAAGCCACTTTTGTCTGCATTTTTGGGTACCGTAATGATACTTGGTACGAATATAGTACAACACTGTAGTATTATTTTATTGGCTGAACTGAATACCGGGTGTCCCATTTAGAAAATGTGGGTTTTTTAACATAACTCACCTACTCGTCATTTGATTTTCTTTTAGTTCATCACCATCGTAATCAGAGAAAAAAAATACCACACCTTTGTCTCTTTAACCGACCCTGTAGCTCTAATATTAACGAAGTAAGTAATAGTTGCGACTTAACTCTTAACACCCTGTACATTATAATTCAAAAATTCCAGAAACTTAATTTTTACTTAATTTATCAAATTTTATTAAGTTAGGTTTGATTAGGTGTTTTTAATATTCTCTCACGTAGATCTCAGGACAGGTACATTTCAGGTGTCAGTTTTTGATATATCATGTGAACAGTTTGACGTTTTGACTTAATTTATATCTATTTTCGTTTAGAATACGAAATTACCTAGAAATCGATACCCCACACGACCACTTTAGATGAAATAAGATTTTAACAATGTCTGTCCTCGTTCCTTTTGCTCCCTTCCCTGAAAAAAGCCGTTTTCAAAACTTTACTTTTTGTAAATTTTTTGGATTTACAAGCTATAAGGTGAAACAAACAAAAAACTGTACGCAAAATGAGTTTCATATTTATTTTATAAATTTTTTCTTGCCCACCTCAAATACGCCCCTGTATCTGGGCCCTGCACTGGGTTCCATCGGAGCACCTCTTCTAAAATGGCATCTTTAGGTGACTACTACCTCTGTGCCAAATTTTATTATGGTACGGAAAAATGCAGACAAACCCCAAAATTTCCCTCTTAGGCCCCGAACTACTACGAATTTTAAAAATATACGTTCAAATTAACCCGCGAAATCGAAGGAGCCAGAGTGCATTTTAGTCTGTAGCCGCGAGTCTTGCTACGCACTAAGCGGCAACTCTGCACGGCTCCAGGTTGCGTCAGGAGTCATATTTGACAAGAGGCGTAGTGACACGGTGGATAGAATAGACCGGTGTTCGGATCTCATATATATATGTCGAATTTTTCACGTCACTGGTGGTTCAGCTGATTTTTGTAAACAAAAGTTAGATATGATATAAACAACGGAACTACTAATATTTTTTGAATTTTTTGAAAACTAAGGCAATTTTCCCGCTGTTTTCTAGTACATCCTTATAAAATATAAGTTTCTAGACTTATTTTCGTTATTTTTTTTTAGCCCGTTTTATTTTTTATTACACAAAACTTAAACTACAAGTCAAACTGAATGTGATCGTTTAGTATCAAAGGTGAACCGAGGACTTGGGAAGTAAACAAAGATGTAGGTCAGCGGATGATTTTTCAAGCTGAAACAAACACATTATTTTCTTCGAATATTAATTTTTGTATAAAGAGAAATGAAGCGAGCTAAAAAAAATAATGAATGATATGTCTGAAAAATATTATTTTATAAGAATATACTAAAAAATAGTAGGAAAACTGCCTTAGTTTTTAAAAAATTCGAAAAATATTAGTTGTTCATATCATATCTAACTTTTGTTTACAAAAATCAGCTGGACCACCAGTGTCGTGAAAATTCGACATATATTTCTAAGATCCGAACACCGGTCTATTCTATCCACCGTGGCGTAGTGAGGCAGCTCGTAGGGGAACCCTGGGCATAAGGGACAAGCTAAAAAAATATATTTTTTTTTATTAAAAAAATTAATTGCATTTTGTTTATGTTATCTATTATGTAAAAATATGTTTTTTTTTTTGCTTAACAGTGCATTTTGCCCGTTTTGCCCCAACGGTGGGGCATAACGAACAGGTGAGTGGGGCATAATGAGCAGTGCCATTAGTTGTAACATCTGTAACATTTATAAATAAAAGTCTCTGGAGTAAGCAGCTGTACTATCTTTTCTTGAAACATTTCAGCCCATATTTGACCTATCAAAAACTACTTTGGAGTGAGCAACGAATACCTAAACTTTGCACAGTCGTAGATCTTCATAGAGTTAACAATCCCTTCAAGTTTCATGGACTTCCATAAAGTAGTAAAGTAATTAAGTAATCATCAAAATTCTACTGTACTTCCAGACATGCTACAAAGCTGACATTTGGCAGACTGAAATTATGACCATGTAACGCCGCGGTTAGGGGTGCTTTAGTCGAGCGATATATTTTTTACAACTTGTCCCTTTCCACGATTACATTAAATTTATTTGGAGGTAGGCGTCCTAGTTGCACATAGCTGTGATTAAAGCCACTTGTTGTTATTGACTTTTGGTTGTTATTAAATTAGACACCAATTGTTATAAAGAATACGTTATATTTAAAGCCAAAAATTATTAATACAAAATCGTAGATCCAAAGTCTAGCATGGTCCTAACATTCAAATTAATTACGAAAATGTGCTAAAATTAACATTAGCCAATACTATCTACGAACAACACAAAATTGGTTTTATTACAATTTTTCCGACACAAAATTGTCTTCGCAAATTAAAATGATAGAGTCTAACAAAAACGTTGTAGGACATAATATTGTGAAATTAACTCAATGGTAACACATACATAATAAGTCCGTAAACATATCAGTAAATTTATTCCAATAGTCTAAATCTCGTTAAATACTAAATGCACATCAAAAGTTCAAAATCATTCTTCATCTTTACTATAATTACTAATCCTTATTTACGTATAAAAGTCTAATAATTTAATTGTCTACAGCAATTAAATAAACGGTAATATTTTCTTTTTAAATCAATGTTCAACTAGTTTAAAACGTAATATTTGCCTTTTAAATCAATGTTCAAATACATTTAACTTACTTTCTGTCATCGAATTACTAAAATATATTTTTTATTCTAGAGCAAAAACTCTAGATTTTCTTGAAGACTACATTTTTATATAAAATGGTTAACTCAACTTTTACTAATTCACTTTAATTTTAACTGTTTACTATTTTTCACTTTTGGCTGCAACTGTAACACTGGTACTTTAATAATTCCCGGATATAATTCAAGAAATCGAATTTATAGGCGATCCCCTCTTGTTTATCCCACAAATTTTTATGACGAAACAGGTCAATGTGTTTTGATCGAGCCAGTGTTTCTGAATATAGCCCTAATTAATGAATACAATAGAGTCGTGTATTCATTGCTCCCTAATATAAACAATTTCCTAAGGCGTGGACAAAACAGGTAAAAATGGGATTTTTGTCAACCTCTTTTGTGGCTCATTTAATTAATTTCATTTGTAATTTTGCGATCGATCGAATCAACAGTGCTCTCCAGTGAAAATAAGTGTTAGGGTTTTAGTTCAGCTGGCTTCATGTGAGTCTCAATCATTTTATTTTAACTCTTGTTTTTTATTTTTGGTTTAAATATTACTTGTTTATCGACTGGTCTCTCAATATTTGTTTTTATTATTTTTGGTTTTTATTATTTTATTTTAAAAATAATATTTTTTTATTGTTGTGATTTTTTCACTTTCTTGCTTCGATAATACTTGTATATTTTCTGCCAGTTTTAGAATATGTTTTTAATATTTTCAATTTAGGTTTTAATTAATATTTTTCTTTTCCTTAAAAAAAAATTAATTTTATTTTCTTTTTTTACTTTATTTTTTTTTAATTTGAACTTATTTTTTTTATTTTGAATATTATTTTTTTTTTCTTAAAAAAAAATAATATCTAATTTATTTTTTTTTTACTTATTTATTTTTCATCTCGTGTTAAATATTATTATCAACTAAACGGAAATCTTGAAACTTCTCATATTTTTGATAAAATATTTTTATATTTTATTAAATAAACCCCAACCTTTACAACCAAATCCTTGGACAAAATTGCCCACAGAAACGCTAGAGAGCTGAACTTTGGAAGACTGATAGGAAATATGATACAACTATAGGAAAAAATTTTAAAACCCCAAAATTCTAATTTTCTCCCCTTCCCTATAAATGTAAAGTTATGTAAAAGTAACATTGCCCACTTCCAGAAACGCTAGAGAGCTGAGCTTTGGCAGAATGATAGAAATAATGATAAAACTATAGGAAAAAATTCTTGAAATCTCCCCGAGCGAGTACTCCTCGAAATTCGAGCGAAAGTGGGCGTTTCTCCCCCAATCGTATTCTTGAAACTCTCACCCGAAAAACGTGAGAAATTTTGTAAACTTCACCGGGGAGATCTCGATAGGTGCCAACGTGATGACTTTTGTCAAAAACTGTGAGATAACCTAAAAATTTTTGTTTTGGTGACGTGACGTGACGTGGTGTGCGTTTGGTTTTTTTTCGATAATTTTGGAGTATATTTTTGGTAGGCCTCCAATTTAGGCCTTGCCTTAATAAACTCCACCATTCAATTTTTTTGGGCTAAATTGATGGAACGGAACAATATATTTTTAAAAAGTTAGTTTTTTTATATATTAGTTTTTGAAAAAACTGCCTTTTGAAAAAGTAAAATAAAAAATTATTTAAAAAGAAATAAATTAATTTTTTTTTAGTTTTTTTATAAATTTGGTTTTGAAAAAACTACTTTTTAAACACCGCGCACCAGTTAGGATATGTTTGCGATTAATTGACCGCGGTTCAGTTTTGATCTCCCAACATGAGGACAGAACATTCCCTGTTTTCTAGGAGGTCGAAATTGGTGTAAACCTAACCGTCAAATAATCGCAAACAGATCCTAACCTGTCCAGACATACCTCGGTTAAGATACGTTTGCGATCAAATGCCCGCGGTTAGGTTATACCTACTTTATGTTAAAACCAAGTTCGACTTTTCAAAAAGGAGGACCGGGGAGATGTAATTTCAAAAATCTTGTCTAAATACAGTCGAACCTCTATAACTCGAACCTGAAGGGACTACTAAAACAGTTCGAGTTATGTAGAGTTCGAGTTATAGAAACTCGAGTTAAGGAGGTTCAAATACATGTAAAAAGTGCAGGGACCACTTCAAAGGTTCGAGTTATAGAGAGGTTCGAGTTATAAAGGTTTGAGTTAGAGAGGTTCGACGGTATATTTATTAACGTAGAGTTGCCCACGGAAAAATACAAGAGAAACAAAATATTTCTATGCCCACTTAGCCACGATAAATTGATGTTTCTTTATTTACGGGTACTAAACTTTACGATTATAGTATTGTTGGCTTACACTCCGCTGACTCGACATAAAACGTCGCGAAGACGGTAAAAATGCAAAATGCATTGACCCGATCTGAGGGACAAATTATGTCACGATCATGGGTACTGTTTTTCGTTTCATCTGCCTGCCTTTTGTTTTTACTCCGGTAGTTTCTTTTGTATTTGTAGATGTCGCCAATTTTGTAAAAGCATACGGTATCGCAGGCATTATTTTTTCATTTCTCTTACCAATATTGTAAGATGAGATTCATATACCGTCTCTATAGCTTTACAAAAGTGTCACAATAACCATGCAGTGTTCTGCAGAGTCCCTTAAGGACGAAACAGTTAACTCAACACTTAATAGTTGTTCATTAGATCTTGGATCCCTGTGGTTGTAGAACTTTTGAGATGCCCACGCAAAAATACAAGAGAAAGAAAATTTTTCTATGCCCGCTTAGCCACGAAAAATTGTTGTTAATATTGTTACAAATTTAAGTTATATAAATTTTATAGTTAGAATTCTAGGCAGGGCTATCAAAACGGACGGGCCACGATCCTCCACTTTGTTGACGTCACATCCGGGGCTGATTTTTTTTTGATGGTCACGTTACGACACAGCTGATTGTCTTTAAAATATTGAAGTTAGAATGACAGTTCAGGAATATTTAATTTTTTTAAATTACGCCGTTTTTGAGATTGTTTTTACTTTATTCTTGCAGAACAATTTTTTTTAAATGTATAGTAATCCTTAATTTTTCATAGCCGCTTCATTAGCTCACACAATAATTCAGCTTAAAGCAGAAGCAAATGTGACAATCACAGATGACAAAGTCAAATACATGTCAAATATAACAGTTGGCATGTGGTACATGGCGGGTAATTTGAATTCAAAATAAGAAATGCTAACTCTTGAAGATTTTAACCTTTTAATCATGTTGCTTCCTTACAAACCTTTGGTGGAATATCGGGATGGTGTCTGAGAATATTTCACTGAAATTTTGCGAAAATCTGTAGTGCCATTTTGAAAATATCATAAAAAAACGTCTGACCTCCCATAAGACCCAATGTAAAATTCAGCCCCGGGAGAACAGCTGATTTTTTCAGGGTCGTGGCCTCTATTTTTGTGTTGGCCTTGTTCTAGGTTCTAGTTGCGTTATCTATGACAAACTCGTGCAAGGACGGTCCGCGTTCTAGAAAAGGGTGGTATAATCGTGAATCGAACAAGGATGGATAATTCCGGAAAGTTCGATGATAGGGTCGGATAGCGCGCACCGAGTTAGTCAAATCGCCAGATATTATTAACACGAAGTTAATAGGCCGATTAAATTAGTGAATTATTAGCAAGTTATTAGTAAATTTAAGTGCGTGTTTTTGTACATTATTTGTCGAAATAAATTGACAAATCGTTTTTGACATTTGCGAGCTTTTTAATTTTTGTTGAGAACCCATAACAATATATTTATTGTTTATATCCTATAATTTCATACTAGAATACGTAGAACTGGCAACAGTAAAGAGTCGGCCCTCTCCCCAACGCTACGTTATTAAAAAATGTTCTCTCACACAGTATTTCCAGCGCTGTAGGGCACTGGAACGCGCAATAATTCTCATGTTGGAACGGGGCGTTGTAAGAAATATCTGCGGGAAGGAAGAGCACATAAACCAAAAAACGCAAAAGGAAAACGAGCGACCCATTTAGAGTTACATGCCCGCATTTTTCAAAGAAATATAAATACACTCAGAAAAATAATTTCCAGGAATTTCAAAAATATAGGTAGGTATCTAAACACCTTACCTATATCATAATAGGGACTTATTGCAATTAAAACGTGATGTCAACATAGCTAGAACTAATCCTGCAAATCATCAGGATACTTATTCTTGAATTTTTGGGAGGAGAATGTGAGTAATCCTAACCGTAAATTCTCGAAAGAACGCTCCCGTGTAAGAGGTGGTGAACTTGATCACCTCTTACCCGGAAGAAAACGAGTTCCCGGGAAAGTTTCTAACCTCACTTTTTTGTTTTGTGATTTGTTTTTTTTTTGCGAAAGTAAAAATAGAGTTTTTAGGTAAAGCTCTATTTAGATATATGTATATATATATATATATATATATATATATATATATATATATATATATATATATATATATCTATATATACAGTGTGTCCACGTAAGTTGGCGGCATATGGGAAACTTTTTTATTATTAGCTTTACGAAAAAAAGTTATTCTTCATAAAAAGTTCTGCATGGTCCAAAACCTAAAATGCAACCATCAGATGTTAAATTTTTTCAGTCATATTACGAGGTTTGTCAAAAAATGTGATTTTTGCCCCAGAGTAAAGAACCTTTCTTTTTGATAATATCGAAAATTGTTATAAAGAAAAGATTTTTAGAATTAAAAATAGCTTTCAAATATTCAACATTGTTTATTTACATTAAAAAAATATTTTTTTCCACATTTTCTCTGCGATTACGTTGGAAATTTAAGTTTGCACATTAATGCATAATTAATCTAGGATGCACTGGCATTTTTTAAAACTGATAATTAAAGTAGGCTTTGCGAACTGTCTAAATATCGAAAATTCGAAGAAACGTCAACAATCTTATTTCAAAAAGTGCCAAGGTATAAACACTTTTTTAGGCAGTCTAACAGTGTTTTTCAAAATTTTTAGAGATCCGTATTGTACAGTTTTATGTTTGACAGACGTATTTGTTTGTTACAAACTAGTGATTAAGCAACTTAAAGGTTATCAGTGTTCGATAAATATTAAGAGATAATTGTTTTTAAAAGTTTATTTATAATTGTTTAATCAAATTTATAATTAATAAATGCAATGCATTAATGTGCAAACTTAATCGCAGAGAAAATGAAGAAAAAAATATTTTTTTAATGTAAATAAACAATGTTGAATATTTGAAAGCTATTTTTAATTCTAAACATCTTTTCTTTATAACAATTTTCGATATTGTCAAAAAGAAAGGTACTTTACTCTGGAGCAAAAATCACATTTTTTGACAAACCTCGTAATATGACTGAAAAAATTTAACATCTGATGGTTGCATTTTAGGTTTCGGACCATGCAGAACTTTTTATGAAGAATAACTTTTTTTCGTAAAGCTAATAATAAAAAAGTTTCCCATATACCGCCAACTTACGTGGACACACTGTATATATATATATATATATATATATATATATATGCATTGAAACTAAATTGCGATACTGTGGTGCATAGGTTAAAAGCAATATCTCCACTTTCAGACCCAATTGAGTGAGAGTGTTTAATTTAATGCATAATATAAATGTGTACCTATATAACACATTATATTATATCTTAGAAGCGAGAAAAGCCGCGTGTTTATTAATTTGACACAACAGAGAAGCGTTTATCTGAACCTAAAGGCGGTTTAAAATAATGTATAATGTAGTGTTCTTACAACTACATTTTTAAACTGTCCCTATATAAAAGCACTTTAATAGGCCTCTATAAACAAAGTGTTAAACATTAATAATCATAACTCCATTTGGCCTGAAATAACTGACAGAAATAAGTGTGAGTTATGTTTATGTAGACATAGGCGCACCAAGGGGAGGGTCTCGAGCCAGGGCTCCCTAAAGCTAAAATTTTTTTAGATAATTAAGGACTTATTGCAATAAAGCCAGGCACTAAGTCAACGTATTTAAATTTGCACACTTAATTATATAATCGACGGTATTTATTTCCATTATGAAAACAAACAAACAATAGACACGCGACCGGCAAGGCTTTTAACTACTGACCCTGACGTACCCCAAACCGGCAACACGTAGGAAGGCCAACGAACGGTATGACACGATGAACATGGCCGACGCCGACTAAAACAAACATTCCTCCCGCCCCCGCGCGAGAACAGCCACCCATACATCGCTGAAAAACGGGTGAACCAAGTTAACCACAGACTAAAAAAAAAACTAGATGTGTCGTAAGGAAAGATTTAACTTTTTTAAATAAATCAATTAAAAATACTAGTTGTTGTCTGGTTTTGGGAGGGCACTGCCCCGTTGCCCTCCCTGTAACACCCGCCACTGAATACAGATTAACCAAAGGTAGGGGTAACACCTGTTTTGGGCGGAGTTTAGGCATCAACGAAGTAGGCCAAGTTGATGATCTTCGACGTTATTGACATTTATCGAAGATTGCTTCAATTGGTGACTTAGTGGAATTCATCAGATACTTGACGAATCGTATGGTTTTTTAACTACGTTTAATAACTAATTTAAGAATTTGAGTGTTGTCATCGATGACCTCTTTGGTGAATTTACCAACTCGCTTGTTAGAGATTTTTCGCTTTATTTTGTGTGGCTTTGTTTTTCTTTCTGTGTACAAATAGTTTCCTTCAGGAGAAATTACACACGTCCTTAAGTGGTTCATAAAATAATCTTGCGATATTCTTTATTATTTCCGACATAGAACAGGCGAAGCCTTAGGCGCGATAGCAACATTTCATTTTCCCTGATTTATCTCATATTATTTTTCCGATTTTTGGACTGCAGGCTCAACATTTTTGCTGAAAACGGATGTTATTAATCGATGCCAATAACTGGGCTTCCTGATCTCTATTTTTTACTCTATTAACAACGTTTCGAATAATAGAGTATTATCGGTCGTCTTTTGCCCCATTTTGGTTTATGTCTAAATATTTTGAAACTAAAATATAATTATAACAATTTTAAAAAACGTCAAAATTGTCACTTACTCACTCACTCACCTAAAGTTCATTAAAATTGTAGTGTACTTCCAGACATGCTACAAATCTAAAATTTGGCAGACTGATGGAAATTATGACCAAACACTTGGAAAAAAATCAAAAAATCCCAAAATTCTAATTCACTCCTCTCCCCTATAAATGTAAAGTTATATAAAAGTAACATTGCCCACTTCCAGAAACGCTAGAGAACTAAGCTTTGGAAGACTGATAGGACCTATGATAAAACTATAGGAAAAAATTTAAAAACATCAATATTTTAATTCACTTTCCTCTCCTATAAATGTAAAATTATGTAAAAGTAACATTGCCAACTGACAATTAGAGAAATCCCCCTCACGTCAATGACGGTCAGTAGAGCACACGCACCTTGGAGGCTCGAGAAGAGGTACAAAATCCACATCCCAGACAGGGAAGCGTGGCAGAGAGACGAAATGATGTTTGAGGAGAGCGCTTTAGTTTGCTACACTGATGGATCCAAACTATCAGAGAGGCAAACCACAGGAGCGGGAGTATACGTGGAAAAACTAGAAGTTCAGAAGAGCTACTCGCTCGGTGAGCAGGCTACTGTTTTTCAAGCAGAAGTCTACGCCATAATAATGGCGGCAACCCTAGAAGAGGTCCAAGACACCTCGTGGCAGAATGCGAGGCCTACGCAAGGATGAGACAACAGGCACTCGGAGCGCCAACTCTGAGCGAGGAAGAACTGCACATGCTCAAATGGGCAGACTTACTGGACTTTGTAAAGAGAACAGGAAGGCCCAATGAGGAGCTTATATATATATGCTCTGACAGTCAAGCCACCCTGAAGGCGCTAAACGCACCCATGATTGCTGACGGCTTGGTGGAAGAATGCGCAGAGGCGTTGGAGACCCTAAGCGATGGCAAACGGGTGACGCTGGTTTGGTTTCCGGGACATACGGGGTACCAGGCAACGAGAAGGCGGACGAACTCGCACGACTCAGGGCAGGAACCGCCTATGTAGGACCGGAGCCACTTTTGGGCGTGACGAAAAGACAAGTGCAAAGCGGACTCAACAAATGGGCCCAGGACGCGCTATTGAACTCCTGGGAAACAGGAACGGGTTGCAGACAGACCAGAGAATTCGTAGACCGTCCAAAAGCGACCAGAATTAGATGGATGCTGGGACGGACACGAAAAGACCTTGGACTGCTGATAGGTACTCTAACCGGACATAACCGGTTGAGGAAGCACATGACACGTATAGGAGTCGAGAATGACCCTACCTGCCCAGCCTCGTGGCAGAATGCGAGGCCTACGCAAGGATGAGACAACAGGCACTCGGAGCGCCAACTCTGAGCGAGGAAGAACTGCACATGCTCAAATGGGCAGACTTACTGGACTTTGTAAAGAGAACAGGAAGGCCCAATGAGTTACCCGACCATCAAAGGGAAGTGCAGAGAGTGGGTTAAGGGATAGACTTGGGGCATGGCAAAAAGGGCCAACTCTGGCCTACTTGTCAGACCTGCGGGTCAACCCCCCCCCCCCCACTACTACTACTAACATTGCCAACTTCCAGGAACGCTAAAGAGCTGAGCTTTAGGAGGCTGATAAGAACTATGATAAAACCATAGAAAAAAATTTCAAAACCTCAACATTTTTAATAAGACATTGCAAAAGTTTTGAACAAAATTCCACAATCCTCTAAAAAAGAGTGAAATCATAACAAAAACATTTCACGTAAAAAAATCCAAGTACGCGAAAATTGTATTTTATAAATAGAGGGATAAAAGTAAACCCAAGTTCTCTAATACAAAGTTCTTACTAGTTTCGAACTCTTTTTTCTAAACATAGCTATTACGGCTGCAAATGACTGTTAGGCACAGTGCTAAATTGAACATAAAGAAGTTTTGCTGTGCTGTAATAGCAAAGTTTAAAAAAAAACATTACCAAACCAGTAAAATCCTTTCATTTTGAAATTTGTATTGGAGAATTTATCTCAATATTCTTTTTACGGAATACTATTTTCGAGTACTTGGCTCTTTATACATAAAATGTTTTTGTTATAATTTTAGAATTTTATTAATTTTTTTTTTATAAAAACGACTTGATCAATATTCAAGTATATTTAGTACAGGTATACTCTTTGCAATAAGGCTAGTCCTTTTGTTTAGTCACCCCGTAATTCTGGTAACAAAACGCACGTGTATTCTTAATTCAGTTTTAAACCATAGGTTCCTAAGGTAACTGATAATGGACGCTGCAAAACTAATTATCAGTTACCTTAAGGTTAATATAATCGGTCACCACCCTTTATAATAAGGGTGATGGATCGGTGTTTAAACTGTCAATTGTTTTGAAATTTCTGACTTTGAAACATTATCGCTTATTTTCATTGAGTTGTATAACGCCCTAAAAGGGGTATAGAAGTCAATGCTTATTTTATATTTAAATTCTGATCATGGCCTGCTCACTAATAGTTCGGTAAGCATTCCCGAGATGGCACTAATTCCATAATTTGTACAGTTTTTTTCACAAAAAATACCCGCGCTATTGCTTCCTCCCGGTATAATTTTTTATACCGTCAAACTTTTCAAATTTATCAATTTTTTATATTTGTCAATTTTTTTCTGTCTAAATATGTTTGTTTTTTTTTAAATTTATTGCGTATTTTAAATAAGATCTTTATTTGAAGATGGCTTCAACGTGTTGCATACTCAATTGCCCTTTCAAAATTAAACTTTTTCATAGATTCCTAAGATATTCTCAGGTAAGTAAAACTATATATTTATATAAGCATTGCGTTTAGTATGTATACAGTGATATAAGCTTGTTTTATAGAAAGATTTATTATGAAAAACACTTTAATTACTTTCAGCTCCGCCAAAAATGGGAGAATGCCGTTGGACATGAAAACGCCTATCGACTTATACAAAATCTGGGAGCACGGTAGTGCCCCACCAAGTTCGCGCCGAAACTGCTGTACCAACTTGTTTTGAAACATTTCAGCCCATATTTGACCTATCTAAAGCTCTACTTTAGAATGAGCTACGAAACTCAAACTTTGCTCTGTCATAGATCTTTATACAGTTAACAATCCATCTAAGTTTCATGGACTTACATAAAGTAGTAAAGTAGTTACAAAATTTCAAAAAACGTCGAAATTGCCACTCACTCATGTATAAATCATGTAAATTTGTCTGTACTTCCAGACATGTTACAAAGCTAAAATTTGGCAGACTGATAAAAATTGTGACCAAACCCTTGAATTGTAAAAAATCAAATAACCCCAAAGATCTAATTCACTCCCCTCCCCCATACATGTAAAGTTATGTAAAAGTAACATTGCCCACTTCCAGAGGCGCTAGAGAACTGAGCTTTGGCAGACTGATAGGAAACATTATAAAACTATAGGAAAGAATTTAAAAACCCCAACATTTTAATTTGCTTCCCTCCCCTATAAATGTAAAATTATGTAAAAGTAACATTCTCCACTTTAAGAAACGTCAGAGAACTGAGCTTTGGAAGGCTGATAGGAACTATGATAAAACTATAAAAGAAAATTAAAAAACCCAAATTTTAATTTACTTTCCTCCCCTATACATGTAAAGTTATGTAAAAATAACATTGCTACTTCCAGAAACACTAGAGAGCTGAGCTTTAGAAGGCTGATAGGAACTATAATAAAACCATAGGAAAATATTTAAAAAAAACTCAAAATTTTTAATAAGGTCAAAGTTTTGAACAATATTCCGCATATTTTACTACTTTAAAACTTAAATATTATCCAAATCCTTTAAAAAAGGAGTGAAATCATAACAAAAACATTTCATGTAAAAAAAGCCAAGTACGCGAAAGTGGTATTCTGTAAAAAGAATTGAGATAAAAGTAAAGCCAAGTTCTACAATACGAATTTCAAAATGAAAGGTTCTTACTAGTTTGAATTTTTTTTTTTAAACTTGGATATTACGGCTGCAAATGACTCTTAGACACAGTGCGAAATTGAACATAAAGAAGTTTGGCTGGAATAGCATAGTTTAAAAAAAAACATTTCCAAACTAGTAAGAACCTTTCATTTTGGAATTTGTATTGGAGAACTTGGCTTTACTTTTATCTCAATCCTTTTTATGGAATACCACTTTCGTGTACTTGGCTTTTTTTACATGAAATGTTTTTGTTATGATATAGATATATCTAGTTCATAAAATGATTAAATTAAAGAAAACTGTGATTGAGATACCGACAGTCAGATACTTTTGTTAAACATTCCTTAAATGACTAGCATGTGCCTAAATTAACATTGATTTATTATATAAAATATATTACAGTTAAAAAAATCCTGACTGGTGGAATACTGAACATAGCTAAATAAAAAATAAATGTTTAGTTATTGGGTTGTTTTTACGTATTTCGTTGAAATGATTATCTGAAATATTTTAAAGACTTTTCAATACCAGTAGTAGTTAAGACATTTTGGATTCATTTCACCAAAATGGTTTCCTATAAATTAAAAATAATTGTTAATATAATCCATAGATTATGGAATATAAATAATCTTTGAGGTATATTAAAAATATTTTTGAATCACTCAATATTTTTAAATAAAATTAAATATATCACCCGTGCGCGATTTTCGAAAATGTTTGTAGCGCCATCTTTGGACTGCTTACCCGAACTTATGTATGTTCGACACACTGTATATAATAATAATATAATTTGGAGTGGCCCATCTTAATAATATATATTATAATCTATAATCTTTGATTCTGATTCTGATTTGGAATAGTTTTTTGAGAAAAGTTTCTGTCCCAAAATGATTTTATGTAGTGAAAAATTTATGAACAATTGGGGTGCCCTGCCGCCAAAGTTTCAACATTGGAAGATTTTCAGTGCGACTGACCACAGAACTACAAACCATGAACAAACGATAAATTAGTGATTATTTAATTTTTTCAAAAATGGTATTTTCTACAATGTATTTTGAGTTGGATTTGAGCTAAGCTTTGCAATTTGTTTTGGTAAAAATTATTGTTTAAAAATAGGATTAGGCCCTGTTTATATTATATTTTTTGTAAATTGAAGTTTTTTAATTACCTAAGCAAAATGACTTAATAAAAGTTAAATTAATATTATTTGTAGTTTCCACAAATGAACTTTAGCTCGACTCATATTAATGTAGTACATATTCATTCCTTTGTTACAATAAGTATATAAGCATTAATATTTTTTGAAATTAAAACAGTATTATATTATACTTTTTAATAAAAAAGTTGTTCATATGAAAATCTCACATTTTTTATGGTGGACACATAGATCTTTTAAAAAATATAAAGTTTCTAACTGATTTAACCGGAGAGGCTTTGGGAATTTCAACAAAAACAGTATTGAGACAGACTCTTTGTGAGTGAATTAAAAAATACTCTGCCAATTTATGGGCACTTAAGCTCACACTATAGTGTATGTGTGAGCTAATATAACTCAAAACTGAAATATATTTTATACAACTCTAGACTCAATTACCTGTCGTTTGATACGACACAAGCCATGTTATTACTTAAACTCAAATTTGTGAAATCTACCCCCACTTTAAAAAAAAAAACTAAAATGTATTTTGTTTAACTCCAGACTCAATTACCTTTCGTTTGATATCACACACGCCATATTTTCACATAAATTCTAATTTTTGAAATTTACCCCCACCCTTTTTTTGATAAATAAACTAAAATGTATTTTGTTTAACTCCAGACTCAATTACCTTTCGTTTGATATCACACACGCCATATTTTCACATAAATTCTAATTTTTGAAATTTACCCCCACCCTTTTTTTGTTAAATAAACTAAAATCTATTTTGTTTAACTCCAGACTCAATTACCTTTCCTTTGATATCACACACGCCATATTTTTACATAAACTTAATTTTTGAAATCTACCCCCACCCTTTTATTTGGCTTGTGTTTGGTGGATTTTGTTCATTTTTAAATGGGACCATCTCGAGCCAAAACCCAGCTTAGGTACTAAATTTCATTAAAATCGGGCTAGCGGTTTTTGAGTTATGCGCGTTGGTCGTTACAGACAGACATACAGACAGACAGACAGACAGACAGACAGACAGACAGACAGACAGACAGACAACACAACAAAAAAGTTTCAAAATCATCTGAAACGCAAAGATATATAAAAATTTTTGAAATCGGAGCAACTTTTTTTTTCTCGAAAAAATTAGGATCACTAAAGCTCACACTACTATAGTATAGTATATGTGTGAGCTAATATATTTTAGACACAATATTTAAACTAGAAATAGCTATATTGAGGGTATTACTAATTACTAAGTTTAAAATGTTGTAGTAGAACTGCTCATAGGATTAAGTTCAAATCAAAAGATGAAAATTATTATACTAAGCTTTATTTGTATGGTTTTGTAAACTTATTTTCTTAAAATAAAATAAAACCAATCGAAAAACTAAAAATCTAACTAGGCAAAAATAATTTATTATCATCGTCCAAAAAACTCCATCTCGTGAACTGCCATCTTCAGTTATGACGAGAGGAACGACACCAATTTAGCTCATTTTCTCAGTCTTCTTGTTTTATAAATCTTTTTTAACAGTAGTTTTACAAACTTTTTGAATTAGTGGTTCTACTACGTTATACCTCGCTCGTCAAAACGCTCTATATAACGATTTTTTTGTATGAAAATGATTCTTCGGACTATTTTTAGTCGATTTGGATACGGGAAATTAAAAAAAAAAGTATGGTTTTTTTTTAAATAATTTTTTAAAAAACGTTACATAGTGATTTTCTTTGACTTGTTTTGGTTGAAAAAAATCAATTTCTATCACTGCATCGTCAAATTTTCGACATAAATTTATGAATTAGCTTAGGATTAATAATTTAACAATTTTAAATTAATTACATACCTAGTTTTTCGTGTTTTTTCTCGGTTTTTTCACATAATTTTGAAAATTTGTACAGTTGACCTTCCCACAGATGTTTTGACACATTGATTGAGTTTTTGCTTGGCCGACACTTTCCAGGTCATTCGGCCATTTCAAATTTCCCAATTGGATTTGCTTACACTGACTTACCCTCAGATGCACCGTAAGCACTGAAGCGCGATCATGGATTTAATCGCGATTAAGTCCTTGTTGCTCACATACAAAACAACAAAGATAGAGAATGGATCAGCAAAGCCTTGTTACGGTGCATCTGAGGGTAGGAAATTATTTAGTTAGAACTATTCAACAAGAATCGGCGCAGCCGATTCTTGCTGATTGTTTGTGCGGTACGGTTCGGTTCGGTTCGGTTCCGTTCAGTCCGGTCCGGTTCGGTTTGGTTCGGTTCCGTTCGTTTTGGTTTAGTTCGGTTCGGTTTGGTTCAATTTGATTCAGTTAAGTTCCGTTCGGTTTGGTTTTAGGTTAGGTTTGTTGGGTCTTAAAGTAATTCAGCAGGAGTCGGCGCAGCCGACTCCTGCTGAATTACTTTAAGACACAGCCAACCTAATCTAAGATCAACCCGAACCAAACCGAACTGCTGAATTTCTGTAAATCATCATTATCATAATTGTTTCTGCATCATTTTTTTCATTATAAATGCTCAATAGACGATTTTGGACGATTTTACGGAGTCAAAAATGCGCGACAAAATAAAACAGCAAGATGTCAGGCCGAACATTAGATTTCAAAAATTTGGTGTAACCATTTTTCTATGCGTAAATACATTTCTTAAAAACTTTTTATCGCCTCTTGCTAGATAGTTGGTCACCTTATTTTTGGCTAAATTACCATTTATTTAAAGCTCCGTCGATTGTGAGCCGTCCCGCTCTTTCTCGAAATAACAAACGTCAAATAAATTATTTCTATAGCAATTTGTATGAGTTTTTACTAATTTTTTAATTTTTAAATTTCTAAAAAAAATGCGAAAAATCCGCATTTTTTTTTCTTGAAAACAGTATAAAACGACCTCAACTTATCATTAAAAAAAGAAACACCCATTTTCAAGCATCGAGGTATAACGTAGTAGACCCGAATTAGTTTTTTAAAGGCGTTGTTTTGAAGGGCATCAAAGAGTCTTCATACTTTTTGTCATTACTGTGTTTCTTGAAATTCTGCTCTATAGTTATCACGGATGGGACTGAAGATCGAAAAAAGCGTGGAATTTTCGAATGAACAGTTTATCTTTGTCGCCAATTTTCTTGACTATTTTTCTGAGAATATGTGAATACTTCTAAATATCTACTTTACAAAATATTTTGACTAGTTGACAAAAATTTTTTGTTTTGAAAGTTTACTTTCATTGTCAATTTAAGCTTTGACAGGCAGACAGGCTTGCAACTGCCAACTGCAATCTGGGGCCAACAATGATTTTCGAAGCTATTTTCTGTCTTCTTTATAGCAGAAAAATAAAAAAGGATAGCAAAGGGACTTGGGGTATTGCAAGGACTATAGGTGGCTAGTTGTGTTAGTGGCGTATGAAAGGGAGGGGGACCGGGCGGCCCGTTCCGAAGTCAATATTTTTTCATGAATACACACATAAAATAGCATAAAATACGGCCTCATGGGGTCTCGGGCCCCTCCCTAAAACTGTCTCGGGCCCATTTCAAAACTTTTACGCCATTGAATTGTGTATTTCTTGTTGCTGCACCTGCATGGCTAAGTTTTGTTGTACTTCTCCAGTGCGTTATCCAATTTTACGGCTCCAGAAGGAATGCTCTAACACCATTGCGCCATTGCAGCGATCGAAAACTGCGGTTTGGTTTACTTACTCTATATAGGGTGTTTCAAAATTTAATAACATAATTTTAGTGTTAAATTCCATACGTAATTTCAAGCCAAAAAATCATATAAACACCGTAATATATTTTTAAAAAAATGTCTCTTATATGCAAACTTTTTTGTATTTTGCGATTTGTTTGCATCTCTAATCGTTTTAGAGCAAATAATCTATGTTTCAATAAAGGCTATCATCAAAATAAAAATGCTCCAGTACATGGGCGTAGTCAGGGTCTCGCTCAGGGTGGGGCAAAAAAGCAAAAAAATGTACATTAATTCTCGTATTACTAAATGAGCTAAAGCCAGGATGGCGCAGATGACAAGCCAGGGTGGGGCGAGTGACCCACCCTGCCCCACCCTGACTACACCCATGCTCCAGTATGGTATGTATGTCGAGTATATCAAAATAAACAAAAAAAATATTATTTCAAAAACTAAGCATTTATGGATCTATGTTTATATAAATTTTTTGTCTTGAAATCAAACTCATCATCATTGGCGCAACAACGCTGGTTGGGTCCTGGCCTTCGCAAGCTTCTTTTTCCAGAGGTGTCTTTGTAACGCAGCGACTTTCCAGTGTGGCACACCGATCTTTTTGGCGGATACCGTGACACTGTCTCAATTTTGGTCCTGGTTTTCTTTGGCCAAGGCCAACACAAAAATAGAGGCCACGACCCTGAAAAAATCAGCTGTTCTCCCGGGGCTGAATTTTACATTGGGTCTTATGGGAGGTCACAGGTTTTTTATGGTATTTTCAAAATGGCACTACAGATTTCTGCAAAATTTCAGTGAAATATTCTCAGACACCATCCCGATATTCCACCAAAGGTTTTTAAGGAAGCAACATGATTAAAAGGTTAAAATCTTCAAGATTTAGCATTTCTTATTTTGAATTCAAATTACCCGCCATGTACCGCATGCCAACTGTTATATTTGACAAGTATTTGACTTTGTCATCTGTGTTTGTCACAATCGCTTCTGTTTTAAATTTAATTTTTGTTTGAGCTAATGAAGCGGCTCTGAAAAATTAAGGATTACTATACATTTAAAAAAATTGTTCTGCAAGAATATAGTAAAAACAATCTCAAAACCGGCTTTATTTTTTATATATATTTATCGGTTTCACAACGTTCTACGTCTTCCGATACCCAATCTCCACTCGTTTCTGTTTGCCCATAATTCATCATCTAGGCCTCTTATTCTTATTTCACTATCTATTCCTTCTCTCCAGCTTCTCCTTGGTCTTCCTCGTTTTCTTCGGCCATTTGGTTTCCATTGTAATATTTGTTTAGGCAGTCTTCCATCATCCATTCTTTGTACATGTCCGTACCACACCAGTTGTTTTGTTCTTATATCATCCACTAGAGTACGTTCACCCACTGTCATAATTTCTCTTATTCTTTGATTGGTAACTCTTTCTCTTTTTGATTTCCCTGCTGCTCTTCTCCAATAGTCCATCTCCGTAGCGGAAAGCATTTTTTCTGTTCTATCTTTGATTGGCCATACTTCTGAGCCGTATGTAATAATACTTTTTACAATGGTGTTATATATAAGCTTTTTGTTATGTTTTGATATACTTTGGTCCCAAATTATTCCATTTAATAAAGTTATTGCTTTTCTTCCTTGTACGTTTCTATCTTTTATAGCTTTGTCTAGTGTTCCGTCAGCTGTAATTTTTAGACCCAAGTATTTATACTCATCACAGGACTGAATTCGCTGCCCAGTATTTAAGATTAGATCCTGTTTCGTTCCACCAATACACATATACTCTGTCTTATTGATATTAACCTCTAGTCCCCACTTATTGTACTCTTCTATTAGTTTTCGTGTCATATATTCGAGGTCGTCATAATCCTGAGCCACCACTATCTGATCATCGGCGAAACATAAAGTATACAAGGTGGTTTCATTCAACGGAATTCCCATGTTTTGGCATTTTCTCTTCCAGACTTTAAGGACCTGTTCCAAATATATCTTGAAGAGCGTAGGCGAGATACAGCAACCTTGTTTAAGACCTTTATTTACTTGAAAGCCTTTGGTTAGTTTTGCTTTTATTTTAACTTTTGCCTTACTATTGCGGTATAACTCTTTGATGGCCTTAATTAGTTGTACGCTTATGTTTGTCTTTTCCAACGCTTTCCAAAGTAGATTTAGTGGTATACTATCATATGCCTTCTGCAAATCTACGTAAAGCAGATGGAGCTCTTGTCCGTATGCCATTTTCTTTTCAATAACTTGGGTTATACAAAAGAGATGATCTGAAGTCGATCTACCCGCCCTGAAACCAGCTTGTTCTTCTGCCTCCATATCTTTATATTCGCTCTCCACTTTATTTCTTATTATTTTGCCATATATTCTGCTTAGCGTACTAGTTACAGATATACCTCTATAATTGTCACATATATCTTTCCTTCCTTTTTTGTGTATTGTGGATATATATGACGTTTTCCACTCAGTTGGTACTACAGCTCCATTTAAATATCTTTGGAAAAGATTCCGTAATCTACAAAACAATTCTTCAGTGCCATATTTAATAAGTTCAGCTGGGATATTTCCGGGTCCGGCAGATTTACCGCTTTTTAAGGTTTTGCACACGTTTTTGACCTCAGATATTGTAAGGGGTACTGGAGATCCCATCGTTCTAATGATATTGTCTCTTTCGTCTTCCTTGAATTCTGCTCTATCTTCAGTTAAAAGTTTTTTAAAATGCTCATCCCATTCTTTGTCTGGTATTGGTGAAATAATATCTCTGCATGTTTCTTTTTTGATCGATCTTATAGTTTTCCAGCTTTCGGTACTTCTCCTACCTCCTAAGTAAGAATCTATTTTCTGGCACTTTTGCATCCATGATTGATTCTTCTTATCACTGATCATTCTTCTCACCTTTGATTGCGCGATTTTGTATTCTTCTCTGCTTCTATCTGTCTTTTGGGATAAGTACGTGTGATATTATTTTTTAAAAAATCAAATATTCACGAACCGTCATTCCAACTTCAATATTTTAAAGACAATCAGCTGTGTGGTGACGTGACCATCAAAAAAAAATCAGCCCCGGATGTGACGTCAACAAAATGGAGGATCGTGGCCCGTCCGTTTTGATAGCCCTGCTTTGGCCAGATAGGCCAGTTGGGTTGGCTGCCGACCGTATTATATGTCCTGCGCATTGTAGTCACAAGACGCTAACCCTACCAAGTGTACTTTGGCTGCCTGACTTCCGCATGCGCAGATCTACCAATATTATTTACCTCATGTATTACAATAGATAAGCAGGGTTATTTTCACTTGATTTCTAACCACATGAAAATAGAAAGTTTCAAAAACCTAACCTAACGAAACCTAATCAAATCTAACCGAACCGAACCAAAGCAAACTGAACCAATAATTTTCTTTAAAAAAAATCTTTCCTGACTTACTACCCGGGATCCTAGAGGATGTGAATCCAAACCGAACCGACCGAACCAAAGCAAACTGAACCAACAATTTAAAAAAAAAACTTTCCTGAATTCTTTCCCGGGATCCTAGAGGGTGTGAATCTGAACCGGACCGAACCGAACCGAACCGAACCGTATCGAACCGAACCTATCCAAACCTAACCATATCCAACTAAACCTAATTAGCAGTGTTGAAGTTTAGTTTGGTTAGGTTAGGTTTGGTTCGGTTTAGTTAGGTTAGGTTTTTGAAACTTTCCATTTTCATGTGGTTAGAAATCAAGTGAACATCACCCTTCTCATCTATTGTAATACATGAGGTAAATAATATTGGTAGATCTGCGCATGCGGAAGTCAGGCAGCCAAAGTAACCTTGGTAGGGCTAGCGTCTTGTAGTTTTTATGATACTCATTGCGTCTAGGCCACCGAGGTTATTATAGAGCTCGTATGACTCAAAGTTAAATCTCCTTTGAGTTTTACGAGCTCTAAAATAACCTCGGTTTCCTAAACGTGAAATTAAACTTAAACAATTTAAAATTCAAACTATGTTGTTGAATTATGAAACACCCTGTAGATTCCATTCATAGGTGGGTATGTCGTTAATTAAGAAAATGGTTGGTTGGCGCGCGGTCTAATACTCCTTGTTCATAAATTAAATTGTGGGAAATTTGGCGAATGAGTTGTTACTTTCGTGTGCTGGATAATTAATTATCTATTTGGTGCAAAACACAAATTGTCGGTTAGGCAAAACAAAATGTACGTTCAGCAAAAGGATATGTCGCGTCGCGTCGCTCAGTTGCATCTTGGCTGTAGGGGAACGCCGGGATGGTATGGAAACCACGGGCAATATTCTCGTACTTGAACAATGTGGTTATTCCCATTACATCCTATGGCCAATACGTCGTTAACGAAACGAAGAGGCGTATTTCAAAATAAACAAGTTTTGAGTAATACTACTATTACTATGTCGGTTTAGAACGTTTTTCTACGTTGTCCGACGCATATTCTCCACCTCCTTCGATCTTGACAGTCATCTTCCGTCAGGTTCTTTTGACTCATTGATCTTTGGATTGTCTGTTGCCATTCCAGTTTAGGACGCCCTCTTTTTCTGCGCCCTATTGGTTGCCATTCTAGGACCTGCTTTGGTAATCTTTCGTCGCTCATCCGTTGTACATGGCCGTACCATATCAGTTGCCTTTTAGTGATGTCATCCGTTATGCTTATGCTATATGATCTGTTATGGATATTCTCATTGATCTTCTTATTGCATCCATTTCGACACTTTCCATTTTTGCTTTGTATTTTTCTGTTACGCGACAAGTCTCTATTCCATACAACAGCGTGCTTTTCACCATTGTTTCATATATGTTAAATTTTACATTCTTCTTTATCTCTCTGCTCCATAAAATACTGTTAAGACAACCAATAACCTTTTTTGCTTTTACTTTTTTTTTCTAGTTCTTTACAGTCTGTTCCTGTCTTATCAAATGTGACACCCAAGTATACATACTCATTGCATGGAGATATTGTTTGTCCATTCTCTAATTCTAATTCACTTGATTCGTTTCCAATACATAAGTACTGTGTCTTGTCCACGTTCACTGTTAGCCCCCACTTTTGGTATTCTTTCGTTAACTTTCTCATCATATACTCCATGTCTTCTTTATCATTAGCTACAATTACTTGGTCGTCAGCAAACTGTAATGTGTATATGGTAAATCGGTCGTTAAGTTGTATTCCCATGCCGTGTACTTTGCGTTTCCAGTTTTTATAGCTACTGCGATATATATTTTAAAAAGAGTTGGAGAGATACAACTTCCCTGTCTTAAGCCTTTCGTTACCAGGAATTCTTTTGAAAGTCGATTTCCAATTTTAATTTTAGATTTTGACCCTTTATATAGTTCTTTTATCGCTTTTATGTATGTATGATTAATATTAGTCTGCTCTAACACTGTCCATAATTTTTCTACTGGAACGGTATCATATGCTTTTTGTAGGTCCACAAAGGTAACATGAGTTTCTATATTTCTGGCGCTTCTTTTCTCAATTACTTGTTTAAGACAAAAAACATTATCACTACAAGATCTGCCTGCACGAAACCCACTTTGCTCTTCTCCTTCTTGTTCATGAAAATCATTCTCTATTAGATCTCTAAGAATCCTACCGTACAATCTACTTAGAGTACTGGTTACTGAAATTCCTCTGTAATTGTTGCAATCCAGCTTGTTTCCCTTTTTATGTATTGAGGATATGAATGCAATTTTGAGTAATTCCAATGTAAAATATTTTATTAACTTCAATCTAAGTTTGTTTAACTGTAAAAGATGCTTATAAAATGCTGATAATATAAAATATTGTAATAGAGATACGCCTTTTTGCCGTATCAAAATGCATCTACTTAAAACTAGCAGTTATGGTAGGCGCAACTCAAATCCGGATTTTTTTAGATACGCCCTTTCGTGATGTTAGCGACGAATAGTGGTGTGTTGTACGAAATGACTTGTCTCGACCGATGTCATAGTCGCGTGTTGTTCACAGTCAGTAAATTTTACGCGTTTAAAGCGAAATTTTTTCTCCTGCCCCGTACCGACTGAACTTTTCTCGGTCGGCTCGTAGGAGAAGCTTGCGCAATAGGGGTCTTTTGGCATAACACGTGACGACTCAAAGATCATTTAATCATCCTACGAGTACAAGGATAGCCATCCGGGAGGCATTGCATACAAAGTTTTACAAATTTTTTTAAATTTATTCGTATCTTGGAAACCAGGCATAAAATCGCTTTGAGCCCAAAAGAACTTTAAATTATAAGATCTAGATCTACAACATACTAAAATTTCATTAAAATCGTGGATTTTTTAAAATTCCATGTAAGGTGTGCCTGCTCCTTTGTAATTTTTTATAGGTTGCTTCCCAACCCTAACCCAAACATATTTTCTGGGTGTACGCTTATAAAATGACTGTTGACGGAAATTAGAAGTCGCCGTTAGCACGTGGCCAAACAAGCTCTATAACTCTTAAAGAAAACGCTTTTAGAGCACCTGACGCCGCCTGGAACTTCCTTGCAGGAGATAAGGGGATAGTGATATCTCGCATTAACCAGAGAAAATTCTGTGACTCATCTTATTCTTGGTATAACAAATTTTTGATTTTCTGTTATAACAAAAGTAACAGAAAGTTTGGAGCATTGTTTAAATTACACACTGTATAACACCAAAAGACCAAAACCATAATTATCTTTAGAAAAAAAAACAACAAACTTTTATTTAAAGCGTAGGAAAGAACATTAAATTTTTTGTTATTCTTAAAATTTGTTTTAATATACAGCCTGTTTCTTTAATTCTTTCATCGAGAAGGCACGAGTGCGAGAGATAAGGTATACACTATAAAAGTAGGGCCAATCAAAAACAAAAATAACTTTTTTCTTCCAATATGGTATAAAACTATTAATTTATACAAGGTAATTTAAAAATTCGGTAGTTGTGCTGATATAAAAAAGTTGACTTTGTGACTACAACCCGTATATTACCTAATGAATTGAAAAAAATTAAATTATAAGTGACTTTGTCTTTAGATCTTTACTTTTAATTTTTATGATCAGTTAATTTTCTTCGGTCAAGATGTAACAGTTATTATTATTAGAACATACACAGAAACGACCATTTAACGAACTTTGATCGCTTATATCTCAAAAACTGTCCATAGAAGAACTTAACTTTACTTACATTTTTTTAGTTATGTAGCCTAATATAACATACTAAAATTTCCCATAAGGTCTATGTAAACAGCTGCGGTGCTCTTTAAAATTTTTTAAAGTTAAGCTTATTTTCTAGAAGAGAGGATGCTAATTTTATTGATGGTAAATACAATACCTCAGCTTATTTTGCTATACAGAAAAATTGGCCACTATTAATAAATAAAGAAGGCCATGCAATAATAGTTTATGTCATATTCCAATGCAAAATTGTCAAAATACGGCCTGACACTATTATTACATGGCTTTATTCCAATACAATTATTACATGGCTTTATTGCTTTGCAGATGATGGCAATGTAGTCTCCTCAATCATACCACCCACATGTCTCTCCGCACGTGAATCTTAGACTAACTCAAATATCGCAGATAAATAACGACCTTGTACAGCAGCCCTGCTTTCAAAAAAAAACCAGCACCGGTGAGCCAAACATCATGCTATCTGGAAGTGCTGTCACATTGCAGAGCCAGTTGAACATCTTAGGAGTCACTGCAGAGACCAACATGTCTTGGCACAGTCACGTGGCAGATATAGCTAAAAGGGCGTCCCAAAAGCTTGGGGTGCTATTTCGTACCAGACATCTGTATACACCAAGCCAACTGCTGACACTCTACAAAGCCCAGATTCGACCAACTATGGAGTACTGCTCACATATATGGAGTGCGGCACCCAAACATACCTTAATGCTTTTGAACACCGTGCAAAAATGAGCTATCAAGCTAATCAATGACCCCGCACTTACCCGTAGCTTGGATAGTCTCGAACATCGAAGAACTTTGGGTGATCAATCCCTCTTCTACAGGTATTATCACGGAAAATGCTCTGAAGAGCTGGCACGTATGATCCCCGCGGGAGTAGCACCTACTAGGCGAACACGTCAAACAGACGGTAACCATCAATTTACTGTCAAAATAGAGGCACCAAGAACCTCATTATATCAAAATTCATATCTCTGGAGAACACCATCGCTGTGGAATGGACTCCCTGCGACAGTTTTCCCTGCAGATTACAACCTGAACCGGTTCAAAACCAATATACACCAACATTTCCGCGCAGTTCTCGCTTCTCGAGCGTGATAGGGATCTCCTTGCGAGTGCGCATAACCGTAAAAAAAAGTCCTTATTCACAAGATATCATACTTTTGTATGTACTACGTAGGTGCTTTGATGTGTGACGATTAAAAAATTAAACAAATGCAGTATAAGTATGAAAATAAAAAATATGTATTTGTTTATAATTTGAAACATAACGGAATAACAACAACATACTTAAACGTACTACAAACGCGAACATAATATGTATGTCTTACATTCTAAAAGTATTAAAATAAAAAAATATTTATTCTAATTCTATCGAAAACATCGCAATAACAACAACATATGTACAGCGTGTCCCATTTTCGATGGGATTAAATGGGAAACTCGGTTATTATTAAAGTTATGGATTTTCTGATTGCACCTAACCGTGCTCTTTTTTTGAGCTCTTAAAAATGGTGTAATCAGATTTTTGCTATACCCCGTGGTTTCACTAATACAGGGAGTTTTTGAAAAAATTGCATTTTAATTAATTCCTTGTATCTCGCTTATTTTGCAAGATATTTTTATTCTGTAAAAACCTTTCTATGGCAACTTTTTTAGAGCAAAATAATGACGTTGTCAATTTTTAAACAACAGGTCGTGAAATTTACAAAACAAAAGCGTGGAATTGACATTGTCATTTTACTTGTCATGTTTGTAAATGGCTTACAATTATTTTAAACTGGCTAGAAATCGACCATATCCAGATTTTGAAAAATGTGATATGTTTGATTGCTTTATTCAAGCAACAAAATCCCAATATTTAAATGGCAGAAATATTTTTATGCAAAATGCGTTAAGAAAAATTACTCAAAAATGCCAACAATGTCTTACACAAAATGGTAATCAGAAATATTAGTTATTTTTTATAATTTGTTTTTTTTTGTATTTTTCGTAGACTTTGTTTCAAATAAATCTGTAAATTAACGTAAAACCATTTTAATATGCTAAGTATCAAAACAGTTAAACTAAAAATTGTTCAACTAGCAATTTTTAGTTTATATTTATGTTGGAAATATCCAGGTTCGGACTAATTTTTTTTTAAATATTAAATTTTTTTTTTTACCTTAAAACTAAATTTATTTAAATTTTTATTATTTTATTATAATACTAGCATGAAACCAATCAAAAAAGTAATAAAAAAAATCCAGGTCCGTATTTATTTTTTTTATGATAAATACCATATCTCAAAAACTAAACAATATTTTAAAAAATTGATAACGTCATTATTTTCTTCTAAAAAAGTTGCCATAAAAATGTTTTTACAGAATAAGAGTATCTCGCAAAATAAGCGAGATACAAGGGATTATTAAAAATACAATTTTTTCAAAAACTCCCTGTATTAGCGAAACTACGGGTATAACAAAAATCTGATTACGCCATTTTTAAGGGCTCAAAAAAAGAGCACGGTAAGGTGCAATCAGAAAATCAATATCTTTAATAATAACCGAGTTTCCCATTTAATCCCATCGAAAATGGGACACGCTGTACTTAAAAGTACTACGAACGGGTAGGTACATCTTAAGAAACGTCTTATATTCTAAAAATATGAAAATAAAAAAATCTTTGTTTTTAGGCTGTCGGAAACATACCTACGAAGCGGCGTAGCGTGGGGGGGGCGGGGTGTTCGTCCGCCCACATTGAATTGTTTTGAGGTAAAATAATTTATTCAAGAAAATAACGTGTTTTTATTTTAGACAAATATTTTTACCGTGTGGTATTTTTCCTTTGGCTTTTCGTATCATGGCATTCTGGCAACTTAGCCAAAGTATCTGTAATCTAATTATCAATATTTCGCCTTTTATCGAGAATTTCATTTTCAACTTAGCTATAGTGTCGTAACCGAGCGGAAAAGTTAATCGGTTACGAAAGTTACTTTCTTCTTTCTTTACACAGACCCTATGGCGATGTTTCAAAGTTTATGCAACGGCTGCTTGTATTCTTGTATAACGAATAAACGAATATTATACTAATATAATAGGGGATTATTAAAACCTAACCTATATAGTTCGCTTAAAGTTCCTGTCCTAACTTTTAAATAAATTAGCTTTTCGGTTCTCGGCTTTAAGGGTAAAAACGAGGGCTATAATACTCTCCTATGAAAATTGACGGAAGATTCTAAAATTAATCTTGAGTTACAAAATTATATATTTTATTGCCGATTTGAATTTGCTTAACTCTCAAACTTCTACAACATCGATTTACGTACGAGAGAGAGAGAGAGAGAGGGAATCAAGTTACAGAAGAACAAAATGGAAAGAAAGCAGCGCATGCGTTTGTGCATGTCATAACAAATAGTCCACAGCACATCGGTCTATCTTTTAATTCATTAGGAATATGCTGTGAATTTTAATAAATAGCTGTATTATTCAGAAATTTTGCACATTATGTATTTTTTTAAATCTGTCTCTATTTGGAATTCGCTTAAAAAAACAAACAATAAAACGCTATTACCACAATGAAAGGTCTTTCTTTTCGAAAACAGTTTAAAAATGAAGTAAATTGACCTCATTGCAATCGGACTGACTTTTCAATGCAATCTCGACCTCTTTGCAAAAACTTTCAGAACGTATTTGGAAAAGTTATTGGCTACGATTTGTTTTCAAGACATCTTAAAATCAGTGGCGGATTCAAGGGGGCGAATTTGGTTAGCTCATGCGTCAGCGGACTTTCTACACAGAAAAGAACGACCTCCACGACGCACACAGGCGGGTTTTAAGAAAAAGCTGGCCATAACCCCTAAACATTAAAAAGCCCTGTTTAATTGTAAAATTGCTACTAGTGCAATCACTGATGATCATGTTAGGCCGTGACACATTACACGCTTAATTTGAAAAATAATGCCATAGTAATGACAGATGAAACGTCCATTTAATTTTTATGTTATTTGCGTTACTTAAATTTACAAAAGTTGATGATTAAAAAGGCCTTTTAAAATTTGCGCCTATTATCAGAAATAATTTTTTTGAACATGGATTTTGAATCTGGAGGTCTCTAGCTATTGATTGTACGTATTTAACATTGTTTTTTATTTTATTGGTAATATTTTAAACCGGTTTAAAGGAAACGTTGCAGAAATCTTTTTAAATTTTCATTTTCTGAAATAGAACTTCACTAAATGTTTCAACTTCATCAAACTTTATTGACATTTTTGATCCCATTAAGTGCATGCATATGTTTTCTAAGTAACCAAGTCAGTTTTAGCCGCGGAGTTACGCGAATCGAGTCAAAAAGTTAAAATTTCCTTTTGTGTATATAAAAATTGTTCAGTGAAAATACGTACATAATATGCAGAAATTAATAAATAAGTTTTCTTAGCTTTAATAATAATGGTTTTTGAAAACCAAAAGTATACTTATTATGTCACATGTCTTCTGATTTCATTTTTACCTTCCTAGCCCGCGCAGCAATGGCTAGAGAAGGTATTATTTTCGACAACAAAAAAAATTGAGATAACACTGAAAATGTGTTATTTTGGTGTATTGTATCTTAGCAATTTTATCGTGACGTCTGTCCGTGTGTGTGTCTGTCTGTATTTAGGTGTGTGTATAGATATCTGCTGGGCGCAATCCAAATAAAAGGATGGGGGTAGATTTCGAAAATTAGTGTATATGTGAAATTATGGCGTGCGTGATATCAAACGAAGGGTAATTGAGTCTGGAGTTACACAAAATACATTTTAGTTTATTTTAAAAAAAGGGCGGAAGCTCGGGTGGAAGTAGATTTGAAAAATTAGATTTTAAGGGGAAATATGGCGTGTGTCATATCAAACGAAAGGTAATTGAGTCTGGAGTTACACAAAATACATTTTAGTTTATTAAAAAAAAAGGGCGGATGCTCGGGTGGAAGTAGATTTCAAAAATTACAGTTTAAGTCAAAAATGGCTAGTGTGGTATCAAACGAAAGTTAATTGAGTCTGGAGTTGAATAAAATATATTTCATTTTTTAGTTATATTGGCAGAGTGTTTTTCTTGCCAGACAATATACTTTATTGATAATGAAAGTCGGAAAAAACAGATGTAGTTTAATTAAATTTTTTTCCAAAAATATCACATTGTTTTATGCAATTGCGAAATATACATACCTACATGCTGGTTAAAACATTTTTTCATGGAGCTCTGCAATTATTAAAATCAAATATTTCAATATCTTGTAAAAGTTTATACAGTCAAAATTCTGGTTTCAACGATTTTTTAGGAAGCACTAATTAGTAAAGTTTTATTTTTTTGTGCGGGGTCCTTAAAGAATTTTTCTTCTTTATCTTTTTTAAACAATAAATCATATATTCTTTTATTACTATATGCCATTTTAGGGGGCTCTAAATGGATCTTAGGTTTTGACCAGCTTTTTCGTGAAATCCGCCTGTGTGCGACGCCGACGACGACAAGCAATTCGCTTACAGTGAACGCTCAATTTACGGACAGCTCGGATAACCAACCAACCAAAATTTTGATTATCATTATTTAGGGGAAAGGGGTGCTGGGATAAAACGGGGTACTGCAGTTTTAGGTAAACTGCTTGGGAATAAAACCTCTTAATATCAGATGTTTTATCCCCACGACTGGTTTAACTCTCTGCAATATGATTGGTGCTGGTCGGCTGAGCTTAAGTTGATTTTTGCTCAACATGTCGCACCCCCGCTAAAACATAGTCACAACTCAAAAAACATTGTTTTGAGAAAATCGCTGTTAAAGAATTTAGTTCATTAGAGAGATTCATTTTTCACTTACATGACAAATTACGAGTTAACATGTTATTTTATATCAACAGGAACCTATTAACTCAATGTAATTGGTGCAGTAAGTTTCTCAGAAAAAATGATATTGTCGTTTTTAGTTAAAAAAAAGAAAAAACCCGATATTGTGACACTTTTTTAGAACAAGGCATCATGACGTTGTAAATCAGGATGTCACGCAGGATGGTAAATAATATAAAAAAGGAAAACAAATAAAGAAGAAACTTTGTATTTATTTTTACAACGAGTAATAAAATGCTGGGAATGTGATTATTCTCTAATAAATTCAAAAGATTTTTTTCTTATTCTCCTTAATTCTAAGTACACTGAACAATTCGAAAAAACAGTCAAAACACAAAAAAGAACAGTATTTTACTTGTTATACGGGTCAGATTTAACCAATAGTTCACACGAAAACCTTCACAACTCGAAATGTGACTCTTTTCAGGATGAAACTCCACGTTCACGCTGTTATAAAGTCAAAAGTGACACTGTAAAGGAACGCATCCTCGGCTAAACTGAACAAAATAAAAGAGTCACATCGCCATTTCGCGGTGAATTGTCGAAACATAAATGTGACGCTTTTATGGAAGAAAGTACAAGTTATTTCGATGATGGCGGCAGGTTTATCTCAATAAGGGCGATTTTTGAGTTGTGACTCTTTTTTAGCGGGTGTGCGATGTGATGTTGTGCGCTGTTGATTGTAAAAACACCTAACGTATTTTGTGACGGTATGTACTTATATTTTTGCAGACTTTTAAAAATTTTGTTTACATTAAACAATTAGTGGGTTTATGTGTTATTCATAATTAAACGCGTCGCCCGTAAAATTAGCCTTTTACTGTGGATGATTTTTGTTTGAATTTAACTGGTGGCTTGGGGCAAAACGGGATTTTTCATATATATTTATCGGTTTCACAACGTTCTACATCTTCCGATACCCAATCTCCACTCGTTTCTGTTGCCCATAATTCATCATCTAGGCCTCTTATTCTTATTTCACTGTCTATTCCTTCTCTCAAGCTTGTCCTTGGCCGTCCTCGTTTTCTTCGGCCAGTTGGTTTCCATTGTAGTATTTGTTTAGGTAGTCTTTCACCATTCATTCTTTGTACATGTCCGTTCCACACCAATTGTTTTGTTCTTATCATCCACTAAAGTACGTTCACACTTATTCTTTGATTTGTAACTCTTTCTCTTTTTGATTTCCCTGCAGCTCTTCTCCAATAGTCCATCTCCGTAGCGGAAGGCATTTTTTCTGTTCTATCCTTGATTGGTCATACTTCTGAGCTGTATGTAATCATACTTTTTACAATGGTGCTATATAAGCTTTTTGTTATGTTTTGATATACTTTGGTCCGAAATTATTCCATTTAATAAAGTTATTGCTTTTCTTCCTTGTACGTTTCGATCTTTTATAGCTTTGTCTAGTGTTCCGTCAGTTGTAATTTTTAGACCTAAGTATTTATACTCATCACATGACTGAATTCGCTGCCCAGTATTTAAGATTAGAACCTGTTTCATTCCACCGATACACATATACTCTGTCTTATTGAGATTAACCTCTAGTCCTCACTTATTGTACTCTTCTATTAGTTTTCGTATCATATACTCGAGGTCTTCATAATCCTGAGCCACTACTATCTGATCATTGGCGAAACATAAAGTATACAAGGTGGTTTCATCCAACGGAATTTGGCATTTTCTCTTCAATACTTTAAGGACTTGTTCCAAGTATATCTTGAAGAGCGTAGGCGAGATACAGCAACCTTGTTTGAGACAAACTTTTAAAACAAAAATCCCGATAAACCGAAAAAATTCGCATTATGCGAAACATGCAATTTTTTTAATTATTGCTCCCGCCTGAAAAGTTTTTTTGTTCGCCAATGCACTGCGGCGAGCTCGGCTAGATTCACCTAATTGGCCAAAGTAGGTGCATTTTCCGAGAAATCTTTTGTAATAAATTTTCATTGAGAGATCTTAAAGGCTTTGTTTTTGGCTGGTATTTGCTTATTACGACGATCTTAATAATGATGGCTTAATAAAATACCAAGGTACCTTGTGTTTTCTGGAAAAGATAAATTTTTTACTTAATTGTTTTCCATGAAAATAAAGTTTAGATATAAATCGACTTATAGAGTGACAGTCTAAATACTCTGCCAATCTATGGGCACCTAAGCTCACACTAGGTACTATAGTTATAGTGTGAGCTAATATAATCAAAAACTGAAATATATTTTATTCAACTCCAGACTCAATTACCTTTCGTTTGATACCACACAAGCCATGTTTTGACTTAAACTCAAATTTTTTAAATCTACCCCCACCCTTTAAAAAAAAACTAAAATGTATTTTGTTAAACTCCAGACTCAATTACCTTTCGTTTGATATCACACACGCCATATTTTCACTTAAACTCTAATTTTTGACCTCTACCCCCACCCTTTTTTTAAAATAAACTAAAATTCATTTTGTTTAACTCCAGACTT
Organism: Aspidapion aeneum; assembly: GCA_963576565.1. Classification (NCBI taxonomy): domain Eukaryota; kingdom Metazoa; phylum Arthropoda; class Insecta; order Coleoptera; family Brentidae; genus Aspidapion; species Aspidapion aeneum. The sequence goes on from OY755041.1 coordinate 120,436,961, forward strand.
AATTACCTTTCGTTTGATATCACACACGCCATAATTTCACATAAACTCTAATTTTTGACATCTACCCCCACCATTTTATTTGGCTTGCGTGCGGTGGATTTTGTTCATTTTTAAATGGGACCATCACGGCCGAAGACCCAACTTAGGTACCAAATTTCATTAAAATCGGACAAGCGGTTTTTGAGTTATGCGGGTTGGTCGTTACAGACAGACATACAGACAGACAGACAGACATACAGACAGACAGACAGCAAAACAAAAAAGTTTCAAAATCATCTGAAACGCAAAGATATATAAAAAATTTTGAAATCGGAGCAACTTTTTTTTTCTCGAAAAAATTATATACTCACTCACCTACTTATATATAGTAGTAGTGTGAGCTAAAATCAAATCGGGGTAAGGAAAATATCGGCTCTGTAACGAAATAGCGCGTATCAAAATAGCGCGTATCAAAACAGCGCTTTTCAAAACAGCGCGTGTTCAAAACAGCGCGTGTTCATAATAGCGCGTGTTCAAAATAGCGCGTATCAAAATAGCGCATATCAAAATAGCGCGTATTAAAATAGCGCGTGTACAAAATAGCGCGTATCAAGTCTGCTTAGGTATATTCACCTAAACAGTTTGAGCAAGGTCAGATAAGTTATACTTACTTAACCATTAAATAAACCGATCGCTTGCTATATTTAACACAACTCATATAGTTCGACTAAGGCGTCTCTTTCTAACATATTTTTTCAAAAAAAAAACTTCCCTGGCTTCTTTTCCGGGATCCTAGAGGGTGTGTAACCAAACCGAACCGAACCGGACGGAACCGAACCGAACCCAAACATTTTTTCTAGTAACTCCCTGACCATTTTCCACCAAAAAAAATGTCCCCAAGTCACAGGTTAGAATAGAAACCTACGAAAATAAGAATCGGGAACCTAATTTAGAGAAATAATTTTTTGAAAAAATGTTTTGGTTTGGTTCAGTTCATTTCAGTTCGGTGGGGTTTGAATCGGTTCGGTTCGGTTCGGTTTGGTTACACCCTTTAGGATCCCGGGAAAAAAGTCAGGAAAGTTTTTTTTTTTTTAAATGTTAGAAAGAGACCCCTTACTCGAACTATTTGGTAACAGCGACGTTTGTAATGGCGATCTTTCAAAACGCGGTATTTGTAAACACGCTATTTTACGACGCGCTATTTTAAACACACGCTATTTTAAACACGCGCTATTTTGATACGCGCTATTTTGAATACGCGCTATTTTGATACGCGCTATTTTGAACACGCGCCATTTTGATACGCGCTGTTTTGATACGCGCTATTTTGAACACGTGCTGTTTTGATCACGCGCCGTTATGATACGCGCTATTTTGAACACGCGCTATTTCGAACACGCGCTCAAATGAGCGCGCTATTTTGATACACGCTATTTTGATACGCGCTATTTCGTTACAGAGCCGAAAATATCGAAGCCCTTAAGCTCAACCTAAGCTCACACTAGGTGCTATAGTTATGGTGTACGTGTGAGCTAATATAACTAAAAACTGACTAAAATGTATTTTGTTTAACTCCAGATTCAATTACCTTTCGTTTGATATCACCCTCGCCATATTTTCACTTAAACTCTAATTTTTGACATATACTCCCACCCTTTTTTTAAATAAATTTAAATGTATTTTGTTCCAGTTCAGATTGTGTTTAAGTCCAGATCTAATTACCCTTAGATTAATAAACAATGACTTGTTAGTTTGAGTAATTACCTTTAGTTTGATATCACAAGCGCCATATTTTCACATAAACTCTAATTTTTGAAATCTACCCCTACCCTTTTAAGTCTGTCTAAATATAGAAAAAGGGAGTAACTAGCAAAAAAAAACAAAATACATTTTTCTGTTTCTAGTTAATTTTAAATTATATTATATTTTGGGCCCAAATTCAACTTAAAAACGAAGTAATTTTACTCTTGTAGTTTCTTTTGTAATTGTAGATGTCGCCACTTATGTAAAAGCATACGGTATCGCAGGCATTATTTTTTTATTTCTAGTACCAATATCGTAAAATGAGATTCATATAAGAGTCTCTTAAGGACAAAACAGTTAACTTTCAACATTTGATAGGTGTCCATTAGATCTTGGATCCCCGTACGCTTTCGAGCTGCCCACGGAAAAATACAAGAGAAGAACAAAATCTTTCTATGGCCGCTTAGCCACGAAAAATTGTTGTTTTTTTTATTCACGGGTATCAAACTTCACGTTTGTAATTTACTTTACCAGTGCCAGCGGTCTGCAGAATACAGTAGGTAATAAATAACTTCCAAAGAAGATTTAGTCTTATTTACTAACCTATCAATAAAACCCCACCTTGCTGTAGTCCAAATTATACGCATTTGTAATGACGTCACCAGGTGAGAAAAAAACGTATGGCGTAGATATATTTGCCATTTGATTGACAGTGACGGACACGGTGGATAGAATAGACCGGTGTTCGGATCTTATAAATATATGTCGAATTTTCACGACACTGGTGGCCCAGCTGATTTTTGTAAACAAAAGTTAGATATGATATGAACAACTAATATTTTTAGAATTTTTTGCAAACTAAAGCAATTTTCCTACTACCTTTTAGAATATTCTCATAAAGCAATATTTTTCAGACATACCAGTCGTTATTTTTTTAAGCCCGCTTCATTTCTCTTTACAGAACAATTAAAATTCGAATAAAATAATGTGTTCGTTTCAGCTTCAAAAATCATCCGCTGACCTACATCTTTGTTTACTGCCCAAGTGCTCGGTTCACCTTTGATACTAAACGATCACGTTCAGTTTGACTTGTAGTTTAAGTTTTCTGTAATAAAAAATAAAGCGGGCTAAAAAAAAATACCGAAAATACTTCTAGAAAATTACATTTTATAAGGATGTACTAGAAAACAGTAGGAAAATTGCCTTAGTTTTCAAAAAATTCAAAAAATATTAGTTGCTCCGTTGTTCATATCAGATCTAACTTTTGTTTACAAAAATCAGCTGGACCACCAGTGACGTGGAAAATTCGACATATATATATATAAGATCCGAACACCGGTCTATTCTATCCACCGTGAGTGGCGGATACTTCACATAACCAATTAGGGGAAAGAGGGGAGAATTCGACCAGGGGGAGCATTCAGCCATCGCGTTTATTTACCAAGTGGTTTAAATTTCTCGCGAAAATCAAGTGATTTTAGGTTCTGTTGTTAGTTGCGCATCGTCTAAGTGTAATTACGCACGTATACCCAACGTTTTGGATTTTTTAACGAAAAAAGTTGAAAAACACACTATCTGGTAATATATTTTTGCTTCGAACTTCAAGTAAAATTTTCTTAAAAAATTGGTTTTTGAATTTCAGTGGTTTATGCAAGGAATCTCTAGATATTGTAGTTTTGATTAATAAATATTATTCTAACCTAAAGATATAAATAATTTTTTGTGGAGCTAATTAATCTGTTTCTGTACCCTGGGGAGCATTCGACCACCACAAAATGGGGAGCATTCGACCACTGGATGTAATCATTTACCATTGACCAAAAATTATGCTTTATCTCTTCATAACGATTCAGGTGAAGACTTGAGTGACGAGTTTAAAGATATTGAGGAAGTTGATCAAGGGGATCTCAAAAAAGGAGATTTTGTTTTAGTAAGATTCCAGACTAAATCCAAACCGATTCATTTTGTGGGGCAAATTTTGGAAATTTCGGGAGAGGCAACAAAAATAATTTTTTTGAGAAGAAAGAGTCTGTCAACTTCATTTTATTTTCTACAAATTGAAGATATAAGTGAAGTGGACAATGGAGACATAATAAGCAAATTGAAAACTTTAGCAAAAACTGGAACAATAAAAACAGCTTCATATTTTAAGTTTAAGCAGTTAAAATTTCAGCACCTTGCTTGTAAACTAATTTCGTTTAGGTAAGTAAGTTTATATTTTTTATCAAGATACCTTGTATTTTTGTTTTTTGTAGGGCAATATACGATTAAACTACTTTTTTAGCACTTGTACTTTACCGTAAGAAGGTATTTTTAGGATTATCTCTTTATTTTTTCACTGCATTGCGTTTTACTTTTGCTATTTTTCCTACAATAAAGCATTTTTTTCTTACTTTTTGTTTTTTTTATTCCTTTAAAGATCCTTTTTATACATGGTCGAATGCTCCCCCCCATCTGGTCGAATGCTCCCTAAGGGTGGGGAGCATTCAACCATTTGCAAAGGTTTTTTAAAAAGAAAATTTCCTGCTAAAAGGTTTTATTATTTTTTAAAATTTTGATGAATTACTTAAACAACACTCCGATCTACCCATCAGTACTTTTTTGTTTTACAAAAATGCATTTAACAAATTTTTATATACAAAAAACCATTTTGTGGTCGAATGCTCCCCTCCTTCCCGTACCTATAGTTCATTCCATAATTTTTGAGATAACTTTTTGATAATGAATTAATCATAGACATTACTTTTTTTTTAAGTTTATTGTCACCGTTGTTTATAATATACTAAACAAAGATAAACAAAATGAGTCATGACAAATGCGTTTAATTTGGACTATACCACGTGGTCAAGTATAAATTTTATTGAAAATTAGGTACACTCGTGCTCATAAAAATCCCGTAAACGAAAAATTGAATTGATAATTTTTAGCGTAAGTTACTGAAAATAAGATGTCTTGGTATTTTTAAGATTTTTGTGACATCCAAAATGTCCGAGTCAATTTTTGAAATGTCATTTGGTACCAACGCTATAAACTTAGTTAACAACAAGATATCAGAAACCTATTGCAAGTAACCGTATACGGGATTTTTATGAGCACTAGTGTACAAGAGGTTATTGGTTGTAAAATTTAACATATATGAAACAATCGTGAAAAGCATGCTGTTGTATGGAATAGAGACTGGTCGCGTAACAGAAAAATACAAAGCAAAAATGGGAAGTGTCGAAATGGATGCAGTAAGAAGATCAATGAGAATATCTATAACAGATCATATCAGAAATGAGACCATAAAAGAATGGGAATCGAGGGAAGCATAACGGATGACCAGTGGCGTAGCGTAGGGGGGGGGGGGGGGGTTACTGGCGCCCCAGGGGTGCTCGAAGCGCCCTAAGCTTTTGCAAGGGTGGCAAAGGAAACTAAAGACGTGATGACCTTTTTCATTTTTGATGGACGCCCTTTTTACCTGACGCCCCCGCCCCTTCAGGGACGCTACGCCGCTGCGGTGATAGAGAAAGCAGGTCCTAGAATGGCAACCAATAGGGCGCAGAAAAAGAGGGCGTCCTAAACTGGAATGGATATAGTCAATCCAAAGATCAATGAGTCAAAAAAACCTGACGAAAGATGTTTGTAAAAGTACAGGGTGTCCCAAATTGGGCACTTTTAGGGGGTTTAAGGTACTTCTAGGGGAGACAGAGAAAAACTGACCACGCATTACGAGGCTCAAATGTTAAGGGAAGACTTATAGTGAAAACCGCATTTTGAAATATCGTCTCGTCTTTGAGCTATGGGGGCTTTTTGAAAAGTCTGCATTTTTGAAGGGGGTCTATGACTTCGTTATTAGTGGAAATTTTGATTTAGAGTAAATTCCAGTTTTATAGACTTTATTACGGGGAATTCACCCGCTAAATTATATTTTAACTGTCACTTTTAGTTTTTGAGATATGAGATAAAGTTGCATTTTTTCTTATGGAATGGCCTATATTTTAATTGATTTTCGAATTTGTCTTTGAATTCTTTTCAAAATGATGTATGTGTCATGTTTCATTGAGCGGTTTAGGAGATATTCAGCTTTTTCACTTATTTCTAGGGCGCTATGAATTCCTGCTGAGGCAGGTCAAGGCACTCCAGTATTTTTATCATTTTACACAGTCAAAAATATAGTAAGCCTGGTTTGGAAAAATTATAATTCAGCTGACTGCCCTCAAAGCCTAGTTATAAAAAGTAACAAAAATGATTTGAAGATGAATGTTTAAACAATTGAAAACAATGACAAAACGCCAAAACGCAAGGCCAACTTGATTTGCATAGTATAAGACAACAAAACTATAGGAGCATTGAAGTAGCATTTGACCGCAAGGCTTTCACGTCAATGGCGTATGACGTCATTCAACGCACACTAGACAAAAATAAAAAACTTTAATTATCTCCGAAACCGCTCAATCCAGCTATGACATATGATACATCATTTTGAAAAGAATTCAATGACGAATTCGAAAATTAATTAAAATATAGGCCCTTCCATAAGAAAAAATGCAACTTTATATCATATCTCAAAAACTAAAAGTGACAGTTAAAATTTAATTTAGCGGGTGAATTCCTCGTGACAAAGTCTATAAAATTTCAATTTACTCTAAATCAATATTTCCAATAATAACGAAGTTATAGACCCCCCTCCAAAATGCAGACTTTTCAAAAAGCCCCCGTAGCTCAAAGACGAGACGATATTTCAAAATGCGGTTTTCACTATAAGTCTTCTCTTGAAATTTGAGCCTCGCAATGCGTGGTCAGTTTTTCTCTGTCTCCCCTAGAAGTACCTTAAACCCTGTAAAAGTGTCCAATTTGGGACACCCTGTACATACAGGTTCTCTTAAAAATAAAGCTGTACTTTACTGTAGCGAAAAATTAATATTTTTTGGCAGACACCGTATATCCGAAGAAATAAAAAATATTATTTGATGTATAATACAGGGTTTTAAACCATGGCGAGCTTTATTTAAAAAAAAAAGTAAAATAGTAATGTTTGCTAAACCTTAAAAGTAGAGAGACCGTCTATATAAAGGCTGTCTTCTACATCAGGTACTAAAGAAAACAATGATAATCCTTCACCGGATTTGGATTGACACTCAAGAAAAGCACAATGATATCCTTTCAGTATCACTCTAATAAAGCACAAAGGTAACCAAAACTCACAAGCTTAAAACTGCCAAAATATGCGTTTAACAGACGTTAACGACTAGAACAACTCGTGGACATCGCGGAGTTTTAACGTCAATATATGATGGTCATGGTGCACTTTTCAAAAGGGAGCGTTTTTTATTGGCTCGAAACAATTTTGTCTCCAATAAAAATGCTTAAGTACAGCCCCGCCCTCTCCGAAAACTTTTATTGTTGCATTTAATAATATTCTCTATGATTTAATCTGTCAAATTCAATAAAAACATTTTGCTGCTTACATACGGGAATTTTGCACCTTAAAAGAACATTATTTTCTTTATGCGTGCAAAAGTTTACATTAGTACATCTATTTATTTGCCCATGTTCATCCTTTAAATAAAAATGTAAAACACTTTTTCCCACATAAGCAGATTTACGCTGTTTTTTTAGTGTATTTAACACCTCGCACGAACTTTCTCTCAGTGTGATATGTTGTCCATCCCCACCACTCGATTTTGGAAGCAGGGCGCTTTGTCGCTTCTGTGTGGCTGTTCTGTGGTGATATGTACATACAAGAGTGACTTATTATAGCGCAAAAACATTTAAAATGTATACTGTTATTTTGTTTTGCTACACGCTACAGCGCCACCAAGTGCCAATAAAACACGAACTCAATAACGTTGTCCTGCACAATGGAGCTCACAAGACCAACCAAGAAACCTATTAAATCGTTCTATTTAAAAAACATTAAACTCCCAGGAAATAGACGAGAGCTTTTCCATCCACCAGTGGCGTTCATATAATGTAAGCAGAAAATCGTTGCCTACCCTAGAAAAAATTCAAAACATATTCTTTTCATCTCTATCTATCTATTTAGCCCTCTTTGATCCATCTTTATACTTTATGTTTCGCCGATGATCAGATAGTAGTGGCTCAGGATTATGACGACCTCGAATGTATGACACGAAAACTAATAGAAGAGTACACTAAGTGGGGACTAGAGGTTAATCTCAATAAGACAGAGTGTATGTATATCGGTGGAATGAAACAGGATCTAATCTTAAATACCGGGCAGGGAATTAAGTCCTGTGATGAGTATAAATACTTAGGTCTAAAAATTACAGCTGACGGAACACTAGACAAAGCTATAAAAGATCGAAACGTACAAGGAAGAAAAGCAATAACTTTATTAAATGGAATAATTTGGGACCAAAGTATATCAAAACATAACAAAAAGCTTATATATAACACCATTGTAAAAAGTATTATTACATACGGCTCAGAAGTATGGCCAATCAAGGATTGAACAGAAAAAATGCTTTCCGCTACGGAGATGGACTATTGAAGAAGAGCAGCAGGGAAATCAAAAAGAGAAAGAGTTACAAATCAAAGAATAAGAGAAATTACGACGGTGGGGGAACGTACTTTAGTGGATGATATAAGAACAAAGCAACTGGTGTGGTACGGACATGTACAAAGAATGAATGATGAAAGACTACCTAAACAAATACTACAATGGAAACCAACTGGCCGAAGAAAACTAGGACGGCCAAGGAGAAGCTGAAGAGAAGGAATAGACAATGAAATAAGAATAAGAGGCCTAGATGATGAATTATGGGCAAACATAAACGAGTGGAGATTGGGTATCGGAAGACGTAGAACGTTGTGAAACCGATAAATATATATATATGATCCATATTTGGGCATAGGCCTTCCCGAATATATTCCACTCATCTCTGTCTGTCGCTGTGTTCATACAGTAGATGTATGTTTCTTCAAATCGTCCGCCCATCTCATTTGGGGTCTGTCTTCCCCTACTTCTTTTATTTTACTTAGATCTCCAGTTTACAATACATTTATTCCATCGATCGTGTTTTTGTCTTATATTATATTACCTATACAGGTGGCAAAACAATTCCAATTTTAGCCTACCCTACTTTTATTAGCACTGCACGCCACTGCCAACTACAGACTCTGGGAGTAAATTAGGAGTAAAACTAAAATAGAGAAACATTTATTTCGACTTGAAACAGTAAGTAATGGACTTATTTTAAACGAAATTCTTAAAACACCACTTATTTGTTACTTCACTTCTTTTACACAAATTTAAATATTTAAACACATTTTTAAACATAATTTATCTTGTACTATGCTTTAGTGCACTACAAGATGGAATATTAGGGTAAAGTGGGGTTCTAAATACCCCACTTCAAAAAATAAACCTTTTAAAAAATATATTTTTTAAAAGTATATTATAACAAAAAAGAACATTCAAGTTCGCGAAATTGGTATTCAGTAAAAAAAAATGAGATAAACGTAAAGCCAAGTTCTCCAATACATATTTTAAAATGAAAGGCTCGTACTAGTTTGGAAATGTTTTTTTAAACTTTGCTATTATAGCCAAACTTCTTTATGTTCAATTTAGCACCATGGCTAAGAGTCATTTCCAGACGTAATAGCCAAGTTCAGAAAAACATTTCCAAACTACTAAGAATCTTTCATTTTGTAATTTGTATTGGAGAACTTGGCTTTACTTTTATCTCAATTCTTTTTACGGAATACCTTCTTCGTGTACTTGGATTTGGATAATATTTAAGTTTTAAAGTAGGAAAAATGAGCAATATTTTTAAAAACTTTTGCATAGTTCTTATCAGCCTTCCAAAGCTCACCTCTCCAGCATTTCTGGAAGTGGGCAATGTTACTTTTACATAACTTTACATTTATAGGGGAGGGAAGTAAATTAAAATTTAGGAATTATAGTTTTACTATAGTCCCTGTCGGCCTTCCAAAGCTCAGTTCTCTAGCTTTTCTCGAAGTAGGCAATGTTACTTTTACATAACTTTACATGTATAGGGGAGGGGAGTAAATTAGAATTTTGGGGTTTTTTAATTTTTTGCAAGGGTTTGGTCACACTTTCTTATTCTGTTTAATTTTACCTCTGTAGCTTGTCTGAAAGTAGAGTAGAATTTTGATGATCTATACATGAGTGAGTCAGTGGCAATTTCGACGTTTTTGAAAATTTCGTAACTATTTTACCACTTTATGGAAGTCTATGAAACTTGGAGGGGTTTTTAACTCTATGAAGATCTCTGACTGCGCAAAGTTCGAGTTTCGTAGCTCATTCCGAAGTAGAGTTTTAGATAGGTCAAATATGAACTGAAATGTTTCAAGAAAAGATATAGTAGAAGCAACCCCTGGCTACAAGAGTTTCAAGAAGCTAAAAAGTGTCCTTATCCAGTGGCGGCGCGCGGTTAAACACTTTGGGGGTGCACACCAAAATATAAAATAAAATTGCGGCGCAGGCATAAATTTTTTTTGAGTGCCACGTTAACTTTTTGGGCCATCAAGTGGGTCGTCATATCATATAATTTAGAGCAAAAAATAAAAAAATGAGATATTTAGTTAGATATTAGTTACCTACCTATTATTATTGTAGTTATAAATAAATAATAAATGTATCATACCTAGTTAACATATATTTTCTCTTCTAATGGCAAAGATGAAAATTTAATTGCCTTTAAATATTGCACGCTAATGCTATCAGAATTAGAAACTTCCGCCATTGTCGTAAATACCAAATCGTCGAAATCAAAACAAACCGCCAGCGCCCGACCGATAATAGGAAGTTGTCTAAGCGCGCACTACTGAAAAGTGCGCGTGAACTGCTCTGAAAGGCAACGCGAACCACGGAGACGGGAGGCATCACGGGGGTGCGGGCGGCATCGAGGCTAGTTTTTGTAAAAGCGCGGTGCCGAAGGAAGGTTCAGATTCTATGTACTGTAAAATTCTATTGGGACATGTCGTCCTCTCTTTCTATATTTCGTAATTAGCATGCGACATAACATCCGCAGTGGATAGAATTTGGTTCCAGTAAATTACCATAAATAATTAGATTCGAGCTTGGTTTGAACACGAAACAAACACATACATACCGGCTATTAATTTCTAGATAACATTCCAGTCTTTAGTGAATTCCTTTTGGGGTAATTATTAATTAAATTAAGGAATGATCAAAGTTTAATATTTTTTTAAGTATAATTTGGTATTTGGTGCACGTGCGCACTTATTGAGAAACCGCCACTGTCCTTATCACAAACTAAGTCGATTATGTTACTTTAAAAAATTGCCCTTTGTAATTTTAGGTATTGGTTCGGGCTCAAATAAGTTATAAACATAGACTTAAAAAGAACGGAGCCAATTACAAATGACCCAAAATGTCCCTACATTTTGGGTCAGGTAAAATAACAGAAAATTTGACAGCTCTTACCGTTATTGTTACTAAGAATAACGGCAACATTCAGGGCAAAAAAGATTGATTTTGGAACACTTAAGATAACACAACACAAACGTTAATTTCACACACCTTCAACTTTTTGTTTATTTATATTTGTTAATTTATTCTTAATAGATTTATGGCTTTTTACAAATCAAACTACCGAATTATAGTAAACAATTCGACAGCATTAAACAAAACAATACAAAACTAACCTTAAAAAATAGCGGTAACATTAAAGGTCGGCCACCGTAAGTACCGGGCGCCGTTACCGTACATAACAAGAAAGGAGCGAGAAGCTGCTAATGCGCAGACTCAGTAATAACAATAGCGGTAACAAAGTGTAAAATACGCGACCCAAAATGTCCCTATTATTGAATCTATCATTAAATTTTAAGTCAGTGACTAAATCTTTAATGGCAACTCTGCCAAAATCCTCCAGTGGCGTACACTCATATTTTTAATGAAATAAAAATGAACCTTTTGGCAAATGCATTGAAACAGAATTCTGACAACAAAATGTATTATGTATCTATAATTTTTTTTAAATTTCGTTATAAAAAAAATATCTAACCATTCTAATATTTAGCTTGTAGATTTCAGATGGTTTAAAATCCATTGACCTACATTTTGAAAAAGTTTTCTTAAAGTTTGGCCATAGAAAAAGGCAGTCTCGAAATTTCCACTGCTAGCTGCTGTCTGGCTGTGGCAAAGTGATAATTATCATTATTTAGGGGCCAAGGAATTATTGTCGAACTTTGTACAATGTTCTTTGCCCTTTAAGCTAGCTGCTAACTATCATCATAATTATAGGCAATCATTCCAATCCTAACGAGTATTTTATTTATTTAAAAAAAAATAGGCTTCTTATAAAAAAAAAGTTTCTCCATAAGTGCACATGTGCACGTGCACTCCCAAATTTTACTTAAAAAAATACTAAAATTTAATTAATAATTACCCCAAACGGAATTCACTAAAGAATGGAATATTACCTACAAATTAATACCCGGTATGTATGTGTTTGTATTCGTGTTCAAACCACTTGCGGTGCATGCTGGCGGATGCTCTATATAGTTAGTTCGAATCTAATTATTCACTTTTATTTGCGCTGTAGATGTTGTGTCGCATTCTTATTACGAAATATAGAAAGAGAGGACGACATGGCCCAATAGAATTTTACAGTACATAGAATCTGAACCTTCCTGCGGCAGTGCCTAGGACAAAATCTGTGCAAAAACTAGCCTCGATGCCGCCCGCACCCCCGTGACGCCCCCCGCACCCATGGTTTGCGTTGCATGTTAGAGAAGCTCAAGGGCACTTTTAATTAGTGCACTTAGACAATTTGGCATAGTGATGTGCAACGATTCCTTTTCTAAGTATTATATATACTTCCTATTCGAGTATTAGATTTTATTATTGTTTATATTATCTTATCGGTAAATCCAATATATAAATATCGGTCCAAATGATTACAAGTACTCCAAAGTCGTTACTCATACGACCGATGCCGATACAATTGATACGAAAGTAACACTTCGGCTTCGGTCCCATTCGGGATTCGAGTAACGAGTATTTAGCGTCGAAGGATATTCGATTACTTCGAATCCGCCCATGTATCAGATATTAAAGTATCGAGTAGATAGTATTTGCACACCACTAATTTGGCATTATTGGTCGGGCGCTGGCGCTTTGTTTTTATTTCAACGATTTGGTATTTACGACAATGGCGGAAGTTTCTAATTCTGATAGCATTAGCGTGCAATATTTAAAAACAATTAAATTTTCATCTTTGCCATTAGAAGAGAAAATATGTAAACTAGGTATGATAAATTTATTATTTATTTATAATTTCAATAATAATAGGTAGGTAACTAATATCTAACTAAATATCCGCCTGCGCCGCTTTTTTTTTTTTGGTGTGCACTTGGAAAGCTTTTTCCACGCGCCGTCACTGCCTGCGGATCTTATGGTATTTTTATTTTTTAAGAAAATTTTACAAAAATATTTTTTTGATAATATTTGTGTGTGTGTGTGTGTGTGACCAAAATGTACGGACGCCCCTGGAGAGTTATCCATAACTTCCATCACATTTTATAATACACCGTTTAAAAGCAAATTTCATTATCGCCTGTAAAGTAATTAACATACAGGGTGTTTCACAAACATCGAAACAGAGGCTTTTTTGGGTTGTTAGAGTGCGAATTTAGAGAGACGCTCGGACACGTCGATTTTGTTTGCAAGGGGGAGACTTTTTGGCTATCGACAACAATAAAGAACGGTCTCTATTTTAACGGTATTCTTTATGTTTAATAAGCTTAAACGAAAGGCAAATAGCTACTGCACGGCCTTGGTATAATAAGCATTATAATAACGAAATGTCAAATATGCGTTTCAAAATGTCCCTACTGTGGTAAACAGTGGCGTATATAGAAAAAAGTTTCGGAGTGGGCCCGAGACAGTTTTGGGAGGGGGCCCGAGACCTCATGAGGCTGTATTTTATGCTATTTTATGTTTGTATTCATGAAATATATGGAAAATAACCAAAAAAAAATTAGCTTCGGGGGGGGGCCCGGGCCCCCCAAGCCCGCCCCGTATATACGCCACTGGTGGTAAAACTCCTATAAATTAGTGAGATAATTTTTAATGTCAGTATTTTCTGTACAATCAGTAGCGGCTGGTGACGTTATAAATTTGGGGGGGGGGGGCAGAAATTTATATTGCATGGAAAAGGAGTTAAAAAAACTTACCTATAGTTGATGTTCTATTTAAGTGGCACCGCGTCATAGCTATGGTAAGCCAAATTCTGCGGCAAAATCTAAGTAAAGAAGCCTTAAAAAATTAGTGTTTCACTTTGTACATGCAGTGTGCCGCTCGGGGTTTAATGTTCGAAGGATAAAACACTACGACCTTTTAAAGGAGAGATCAAATAGGTACTTACCTGATAAATAAAGATCCGAAACATAAAAGAGGATCCAAAATTATATTAAAATGTGCGCAAATATTGATTTAGTTGCAAAGACGGTAATTTGTTTTGTGAAAAGCTCCGTCATAATTTGTTTGACATACCGTCAAAACAACAACGAATAGAAAACGTCAAAGCCCTGCTAAATCAATAATATGTTCGTAACAACCAGATAATAGTATATATGTTCCTTTCTAATGAAATCGTTTAGAAGAAGACATCAATAAAAAGCAAGTAAAATAGTAAGCTAATGACTAATTAGTGCAGTGCCTCATTTTGGGAATCAATATCAATAAAAAAATTAAAGGAAGTGCATGCCACTGTATGTACCCCTCTACTCCCTTCCCGCCCATCAAGGTTTTGATGACGCGGTGTCACTTTAATACAACATCAACTATAAACAATTCCATTTTAGCATTTTACAAACAAGCAGCTTGATGTAGTTTTTAGTTTATTTGTTTATAGATAAAGTTGTCAGTATAACTAGAATTCGCCCTTCTTTTACATGCGCAAAGTGCTCAGATTAGCACCAGTTTCAGACTAATCATGGCCCTGTAGAGCAACCTCAAAAATCCCAGAGAATTTTAAACATTCTATTAACCTACTAAGTATATTTCTATTTTATGCCACATTTTTAATATGTTCGGTAATGTTTTGTCTATAGGCACTATTCAGTTGGCACCTAATATCAGTCTTGCCTAGCATAGAAAATTCTGTGGTTATTTAAATAAGTAGCACTTACTTTGTGTCCTTAACTTTTCACTAAAGTGCTTGATATCACACATTCCTTCGCAGAGTCACTTTCTAGATTACTCATAATAAGACAAATAAAGCATTTCTTTTTCACAACCGCACAACAATTATTACTTGCACTAAAATTTTGTTTAATTTTTAGGATTTTTAGGTCCGGTCTATGTGGCCCTAAAGATTTTATTTGTAATCGAAGTTCATATGTCAATGTATTTAAATTTGCCTAGTTAATTGTATAATTGACGGTATTTATTTCCATTTTGAAAACAAACAAAAACAATGGACACTCGACCGGCAAGGCTTTTAACTACTGACCTTGACGTACCCCCAATTAAAACAAACTTATACGTCTTCACTAAGGATAGAACTGGCAACACGCAGGAAGGGCAACGAACGGTTTGGCACGAAGAATATGGCCCACGTCAACTAAAACAAACATTCCTTCCGCCCCGCGCAAGAACAGCTACCCATACACCGCTGAAAAACGCGTGAAATTGAAATCTTGTCCCGCTCGGTGCTGCCGGCTTGTAATAATTTACGCTAAAAAAGTTTACCCAGTTAACCTACTACTATGTCGGTTTAGAACATTTTTCTACATTGTCCGACGCCTATTCTCCACCTCCTTCGATCCTGACAATCATCCTCAGTCAGATTTTTTTGACTCATTGATCTTTGGATTGACTGTTGCCATTCTAGTTTAGGACGCCCTCTTTTTCTGCGTCCTATTGGTTGCCATTCTAGGACCTGCTTTGGTAATCTTTCGTCGTTCATCCGTTGTACATGGCCGTACCATATCAGTTGCCTTCTAGTGATGTCATCCGTTATGCTTCCCTCGATTCCCATTCTTTCTTTTATGATCTCATTTGTTATGTGATCTATTCTAGATATTCTCATTGATCTTCTTATTGCATCCATTTCGACACTTTCCATTTTTGTTTTGTACTTTTCTGTTACGCGACAAGTCTCTATTCCATACAACAGCGTGCTTTTGACCATTATTTCATATATGTTAAATTTTACATTCTTTTTTATCTCTCTGCTCCATAAAATACTGTTAAGACATCCAATAACTTTTTTTGCTTTTACTATTCTTTTTTCCAATTCTTTACAGTCTGTACCTGTCTTATCAAATGTGACACCCAAGTATACATACTCATTGCATGGAGATATTGTTTGTCCATTTTCTAGTACTAACTCACTGGATTCGTTTCCAATACATAAATACTGTGTCTTGTCCACGTTCACTGTTAATCCCCACTTTTGGTATTCTTCTGTTAACTTTCTCATCATATACTCCATGTCTTCTTTATCATTAGCCACAATTACTTGGTCGTCAGCAAACTGTAGTGTGTATATGGTAAATCGGTCGTTAAGTTGTATTCCCATGCCGTGCACTTTACGTTTCCAGTTTTTTAGAGCTACTGCGATATATATTTTAAAAAGAGTTGGAGAGATACAACATCCCTGTCTTAAGCCTTTTGTTACCCAGTTAACCACAGACTAAAAAAGAGAACTGACGAAGAAGGAAAGATTCAACTTTTTTTTAAATAAATCAATTAAAAATACTGGTTGTTGTCTAGTTTTGGGAGGGCACTGCCCCGTTGCCCTCCCTGTAGCAGACGCCACTGTGTACAGGGTGATTTTTTATAATTGCAAGATCGCTATAACTCGGTTATTATTGGGAGTAGAAAGTTCAAGCAAAAACTATTCAGTTTGGTAAATTATGGCCACTTTAGGCCCACCATTAGTATTTTTTTATAGGTTATAATATACAGGGGGCGACAATCAGATCAATTTTTTTAAAGGGAACATCCTATATATTTTTGTATTTTTAAGTTCCGCAAAAAATTAGCTTTACAGATATATGTAACACTATGGCTCTATCTTTGTTAGTTTTCGAGATATTGACGATTGAAATTCCGAAAATTAGCAAATTTTAAATACGGTGCGGAGTATTTCCTGTGACAAGTCACAAACAATATTAAGATGTGTGGATACCTAATGACATTGTCAGTGCCAAATTTTAAATATTTATCAACAATGTTGCTTTATTCCAATGCAGAAAAGCAAGAGATACTTTTATTATATGCGAAAAATAATAAAAATGCCACTGCTACTGCGAGAGAATATCGAGAACTGTATCCAGCCCGACAATGTCCTAATATATCCACAATTCTTAGGATATATATAAAATTGACAAAGATGATTATTTATATTTATCAAACTGTCAGTCAATATTGTTTCAGTTTGTTATTTACAGTCTATACGTTAAATACTCCGCACCGTATACCTATTTAAAATTTGCTAATTTTCGGAATTTCAATCGTCAATATCTCGAAAAATAACAAAGATAGAGCCATAGTATTACATATATCTGTAAAGCTAATTTTTTGCGGAACCTAAAAATACAAAAATATATAGGGTGTTCCCTTTAAAAAAATTGATCTGATTGTCGCCCCCTGTATATTATAACCTATAAAAAAATACTAATGGTGGGTCTAAAGTGGCCATAATTTACCAAACCGAACAGTTTTTGTTTGAACTTTCTACTCCCAATAATAACCGAGTTATAGCGATCTTGCAATTATAAAAAATCACCCTGTACAATCATTTGGTTTTTTTCTTGAAATACCGACCTTTTTGTACTTTTTCTATTCGTAAATTCGGACAGCTCAAGTTCAATAAAATATTCATTTTAATGAATCAAAAGCAACGCGGCCGGTTGTAAGATTATTCCCCTCCGTTTCTTAAATTGTTTCTCGCGGGTTTTGCTCTCACCGTCAAAAATTAGAGAAAATAAACTTAGAAGCCTGCCCAGAGAACTATCAAAATGCTTTGTCCTTTTAAAGAATAGGTACTCGAATCCGGAACCTCTGATTTTGTACGTCAAGAAGTTCTGGGTTAGAGTTTTTGATAATCTGTGTGTCGGCGTATTGTTTACATTTGGTTCTGATTCGGTTTTATTTCAATTATTTGGCATAATGTTCCCTGTGTACAGCGTGTCCCATTTTCGATGGGATTAAATGGGAAACTCGGTTATTATTAAAGATATTGATTTTCTGATTGCACCTTACCGTGCTCTTTTTTTGAGCCCTTAAAAATGGCGTAATCAGATTTTTGCTATACCCCGTAGTTTCGCTAATACAGGGAGTTTTTAAAAAAATTGTATTTTTAATAACCCCTTGTATCTCGCTTATTTTGCGAGATATTTTTATTCTGTAAAAACCTTTTCATGGCAACTTTTTTAGAAGAAAATAATGACGTTGTCAACTTTTTAAAATATTGTTTAGTTTTTGAGATATGGTATTTATCATAAAAAAATTAAATACGGACCTGGATTTTTTTTATTACTATTTTGATTGGTTTCATGCTAGTATTATCATAAAATAATACAAATTTTAAAATTTTTTGTTTTAAGGTAAAATAAAAATATTTAATATTAAAAATTAGTCCAAACCTGGATATTTTCAACATAAATATAAATTAAAAATTGCTAGATAAACAATTTTTAGTTTAACTGTTTTGATACTTAGCATATTAAAATGGTTTTACGTTAATTTACAGATTTATTTGAAACAGGCTACGAAAAATACAAAAAAAAAACAAATTATAAAAAATAACTAATTTTTCTGATTACCATTATGTGTAAGACGTTGTTGGCATTTTTGAGTAATTTTTCTTAACGCATTTTGCATAAAAATATTTCTGCCATTTAAATATTGGGATTTTGTTGCTTGAATGAAGCAGTCAAACATATCACATTTTTCAAAATCTGGATATGGTCGATTTCTAGCCAGTTTAAAATAATTGTAAGCCATTCACAAAAATGACAAGTAAAATGACAATGTCAATTCCACGCTTTTGTTTTGTAAATTTCACGACCTGCTGTGCTACCATCAAATAATTAGTATGATATTATTTTTGTAACTTTTTAACGTTTTTTACTTTATTTATAAATCTTTTAATTATCATTTCAAAACAGATAAACTAAAAATCGTTCAACTAGTGTGTCTTGCATTTTTTAATTTATAATTACGTTGGAAATTTCCAGGTTCGGACTATAATTTTTTTTTGAAATATTAAATAGTTTTTTTAACCTTAAATCAAAAAAATATTAAAGTTTTATCATTTTAAGGTAATAATAGCATGGAACCAATCAAAGTAGTAATAAAAAAATCCAGGTCCGTATTTAATTTTTTTATGATAAATACCATATCTCAAAAACTAAACAATATTTTAAAAAATTGACAACGTCATTATTTTGCTCTAAAAAGGTTGCCATAGAAAGGTTTTTACAGAATAAAAATATCTTGCAAAATAAGCGAGATACAAGGAATTAATTAAAATGCAATTTTTTCAAAAACTCCCTGTATTAGCGAAACCACGGGGTATAGCAAAAATTTGATTACATTATTTTTAAGGGCTCCAAAAAAGAGCAGGGTAAGGTGCAATCAGAAAATCGATATCTTTAATAATAACCGAGTTTCCCATTTAATCCCATCGAAAATGGGACACGCTGTACAATGCAATGTGTGTTTTACTGAAAAAACTGTTTTCGAGGTGGAACGACGATTAAAAAAATATATTTTTAACTCTGAAAAGCCATCCCCTGTATTTTGTGTGAAACCACCAGAAACAACTACTCCGAGGGAAAATACCATATACGTAATTACGTATATGGAAAATACCCCTACCGGCATTGAATTATACTGATGGTTTGAGGCTTTCGTTGGGAACTTGTTAAAACTGTTGTTTCTGGTGGTTTCACACAACTTATGCTCTATACAGAGCTATCGCCTACATTCACCTGAGGATGGCCCAAAAAACCAGTCCGGTCGTGGATTGGCATGGAACACTTGTTTCTGACTATCAGGACGTGTTCCAGACGGGGATCATTCGTATCCTCGTGATCGATGTTGGAGAAAGTGAAAACCAAACAGTTTTAAACCGGATAAGGTTAAAGACAAAGTGTACATTCGACATTTTCAAAAAGGACAAATGAATCGCCTCACAAACAAGCAGTAAAATTTAAATTAAATTGCAATGGATGGGCCATATGGGAAAACTAAAAAAATCCCGGTGGGCCGGAGCCGTATGGGCCGGGGCTTTATGAGCCAGTATTTTATGGGCCGGTGCCTTATGAACCGTTCGCCTATTTTTTACTGAGCCGGCTTACAGGTCCCCATCCAGCCCTGTTTTTTTCCTTTTTTTTTACTAAATAAATTTTACTTTGGTAAGTTTCCCATATAGCACAATCACGTGTGCTGCTAGAAAAAAACGTTTATTTCATATATGAAAACAAGCTAAATAGGTCATTCATTAACGTTATAAAAAATAAGGTTGCTAAAACAACAATGTTTTTACGTTAGTTTCAAGTGATTTTTACGTTAAAATCACATTAGATTCACGCCTTTTCTACACGAATTTTAAAACGCGACTTGCATGGCTTTTCTACTGAATGTTTTTGAGATTTTACTAGCAGCAGCGCCACCTATAGTCGGGATTCTTCACTTTGACGAAATCTATCAGGCAGTGCTTTGGCCTCTAAACTCCAAAAACCTTTTAAGGAACTGATCCCTGATCCTTCACGATCACGACGCATCTGTTATTAACCTGATAAAGACACATTACCATTCTGTGAAAGTGTTTACTGTTAAAAAATCTTGTTTAGCTTTTAAAAAAAACATAATCTATGTAGATAGATATATAGATATTTTGTGTTGCCTTAAGCGCCATCTTTAAAATTGTCTTGAAGTGTTGTAGTCTTAAACTAGTGAACCTTTATAACTTCCTTTCGCGTCTCTTTTAAGGTAAAAAAATGTTATTAAAAAAACGTGACCAAAAAAGACGCAGAAAGTTAGTAGGTTTGAGCAGTCTTAATCTAGTGGCGTTTTAGAACATGCTGTGGAGGACTTTTCAAGTGTGAATTTGGTACATGAAAATAACGAGGGTAAAAAACACGTTATATACACAGCACCAGAAACTTCAGCAAAAAGTACATTTTGATAGCTTGATTTCTCCTTGTTTTTAAGTTATCTTTAAGCATGTAGATTTAACAAAATAAATATTACATGGTATGAGGTTGTTTTCAAGTAAAAAAAAATCTTTGTTATTTTTGTTCACGTTAATTTAACGTTGATGTGATTTTTGTGGTATGTGGGTTGTGGCGTCTCTATTTCTTTAAGATATGTCATAGATACAGGGTCTCTAATGTTTCCTTGTAAATTGTAACTCACATTAAAACAATGTTCATATTAAAAGTGATGATCACGATTTTTCCACTTTTAACACTTTATCCTTTACAATAGAATAAAGTCAAAGAACAAAGCGAAATGGACGTTTTAGGAGATCATAAATAAAACTGACAAATTTGCAGGAATATAAAAGAGTGGTTTGCCAGAAAAATTACCAATCTTTAGAATTTTAAAATAGTCTTTAATCTATATTAAACGATTCAGTCGGTAGATCGGTGACGTTATAAATTGGGTAGGCAGATATTTAAATTGCATGAAAAGTGAGGATTTTTTTTTCTTAAAATAATCTGAGAAAGCACTATCTATCTATCTATCTATCTATCTAGTCTTCTTCGATCCATCCTTGGACATAGGGCGCCCCCAATATCTTCCACTCTTCTCTGTCTGTCGCCGTGTTCATCCATCTAGCTCCCGCATGTTTTTTCAAATCATCCGCCCATCTAATTTGACGTCTTCCCCTACCTCTTTTATTTTTCCAAGATCCTCTTTTATTTTCCAAGATCCTCTTTCTCTCTAATATTATGACTGGCAAATTTCCATTTTAACTTTGCTACTTCTACTCTGACATCCCTTCCCACATAGCACAAAAATCACATTAACGTTAAATTCACGTAAACAAAAATAACGAATTTTTTTTTTACTTCCTCATACCATATTTATTTTGTTAAATCTACATGCTTAAAGATAACTTAAAAACAAGGAGAAATCAAGTTATAAAAATGTACTTTTTGCTGAAGTTTCTGATGCTGTGTATATAACGTGTTTTTTACCCTCGTTATTTTCATGTGCCAAATTCACACTTGAAAAGTCCTCCACAACATGTTCTAAAACGCCACTAGAATAAAACTTCTCAAACCTACTAACTTTCTGCGTCTTGTTTGGTCACGTTTTTTTAATAACATGTTTTTAACTTAAGAGAGACGCGACAGGAAGTTATAAAAGTTTACTAGTTTAAGACTACAACACTTTAAGACAATTTTAAAGATGGCGCTTAAGGCAAGAGAAAATATCTATGTATCTATCTATATACATTACGTTTTTTTTTTAAAGCTAAACAAAAGTTTTGAAGAGTAAACACTTTCACAGAATATTAATCTGTCTTTATCAGGTTAATAACAGATGCGTCGTGATTGTGAAGGATCAGGGATCAGTTCCTTAAAAGGTTTTTAGATTTTACAAGCCAAAGCGCTGCCAGATAGATTTCGTCAAAGTGAAAAATCCCGACTATAGGTGGCGATGCTGCTAGTAAAATCTCAAAAATATTCGGTAGAAAAGCCATGCAAGTCGCGTTTTAAAATTCGTGTAGAAAAGGCGTGAATCTAATGTGATTTTAACGTTGATAAAAATCACTTGAAACTAACGTAAAAACATTGCTGTTTTAATTTGATAAGGGCGTTATTAAAACGCAGTTTTTAGCAACGTTATGTTTTATAACGTTAATGAATGACCTATTAAGCTTGTTTTCAAATATGAAATAAGCATTTTTTTCTAGCAGCTTTTAAAATCAAAGTTTTTTTTCTCACGCCTTTTTTACGTGTTAAACACGTGATTGTGCTATGTGGGTTACTTTTGTTTCATTTCTTATCTATTTATTCTTTTTCTACCTGTTTGCTTTACAGGTAGCATTTGTCTTTTCATTCATCTCTGAGCTTTTGTTACCTTATCCATGTTTGATTTTGTAAGTGTCCAGGTCTGGGATCCATAGGTAAATACAGGAAGGATACATTAGTTATACACTTTTATTTTGAGGTACTGAGGATATTTTTTATTTTTGAATTTTTTTAGCTTACCTTATATTTTTATCGCGACCGAAAAAATAGTATAGTATATGTGTGAGCTAAAACCACAATGAATACACCATTTTATTTTTCCAATTTATAAGCAAATTAATGAAAAAAATATTGGTATCGTTAAAGGCTTAGCAAAACCTCAAAAACAAAGGTCTGAAAGAAATTTTAATTAAGATTAAATAATACAAAAAAAGTCTTAAAAAAGGTACAATAAATTTATAAAATGTCTTAATTTTAGAAGCAGGTTTCTGAAACTGTGTACTTTAAATTACGTATTCTAATTGAAAAGACTTGCAATTTCAAATGCGTCCCTTAAAAAGGTTTTAGTTTTTGGCGACAAACTAAGGAGCAGAACAATTCAAAGTAAATTCATTTTTGGCTCTGTTTTTAAGTTAGTAGGAACTGGAAGAACACATATAGTGAAAGTTATAGCTATAACTTTTACTAATAAGCAGGCCGGGAGGAGTGAGGGAGAGGGAGGGGGGAACAAGTAAAATGATATTGGAAAAAAATCCTAATGCAGCGTTGCCACCTCTACCGATTTTTCGGTAGATCTACCGATTTAGCCTTTTACTTTACGATATACCGAATTACCATAGTTTTGTACCGATTTTTTTTTCAATATAAACTTGTTTTTTTTTTGATACGCCTCGTAATCGCGATTAAAAAAAACACCATAAATAAAATATTATTTTTATGTAAGATCATTTGTAGAATAAAATTTTTATTTCAAGCCATTGTTTTTAAAAGTGTATTTATGGCACCATCTCTTGGATTTTGCGATATACTCAGCCGGCAGCCACAAGCGACATTAAAGATCACGCTATTATAAACCCTGAGGTTTTTTTTATAATATTATCTACCTAATAGGGACCTATTGCAATAAAGCCAGGCACAAATTATGCCGGGCACTATATTGACAGTTTCACATTATAAGAACAGCTGTCTTCTTTCAAAATAAGGCCATTGTGTATTATAAGAGCCGGAATTAATAGTGACGCCACAATTAATGGAAAATAAACGACCGGATTTCTAAATTCGACTTTGGTATGTCAATTTTGAAAGATCAACTGTCAGTTTTTAATGCGAAACTGTCAATATAGTGCCCGGCACAATTTGTGCCTGGCTTTATTGCAATAGGTCCCTAGTATGTACCTAATTTTTTTATTTAATTCTTAATTTTGGTATTTTGTCAGTAAAAACAAATCGTAGAAATACAATTTACCTACTAAATCAATCCAAACTATCGATAGTTCTCCAGCACTGCTTGCTGAAATGATTAAAAAATCTACCGAAATCTACCGATTTTTCTCGAAGCCTTCTACCGAAGACCTCAGGCTCGAGGGTGGCAACACTGTCCTAATGTGTGTGCAGAAAGAATTTTTAAAATCGCCCTATGTTTGATAAAATTATGCGAATATGGTTTTCAGAGAGGGTGGGGAGAATGACATGAGGGGATATGGGTGGGAGCAGGGAGGACTACAAAGAAATTACAGCAAATTATAAGACATTTGCAATGGGTGATCAAAGGAATTTCATTAAAATCGCCTGACATACACGATGTAACAAAATGGTGTCTGACAACCGCCATGTTAATTCCTGTTTAAAAAAATATAGCCTGTACCTTCGGGATCAGTAGCAATTTAACCACACCTATTTTGTCAAAATCGGTTTAGCCGTTTAGCTTCTAGCATAGGCGTAGCTAGGGGGGGGGGGCTGAAGTCCCTCAGGCCCCCCCTAAGATATTTTAGGCCTCCCCTACCGACTACTAGTAAAAGAACATGACGCTGAAAATACATATTTTTCTATTATTATTCGGGAAATATTCAAATAAAATAGGTGCATTAAAATTTAAAATCATTCAGATAATGTTTACATTTCAGGAAAATCCCTTGTCTTGCGGAATTAGGCTTTTTCTCTTTAAATTATCGGTAACTTTTCTGCACTTATGCAATTTCCCGAAAATATTTTTTAAATTTAAACATAATTATGCATATTGAATATTTCATACATATTGGCGACATCTTGTAAAATATTATAGAAGTGTAAGTTAAATTTCGCATTTAATATAGACAGCGACCTTTGCCCCTCTGTTTCCGAAATCGGGTTGTAGATGTCGTAAGGTTATAAAAGACCTTTTTAAACTGTTTTTCTAAAATAAATATAATAATCTTTTTAGTTTTTTTAAGGTTAGCGTTTAGTGTCTTATGAAAATTTTCCGATTTTGGTGACAATTTCATAACCATTTTTATATTAAGTTTTCCCACGTCGTTAAATGGAATAAATTCGTCGAGCAATACCGGGAAATTTTTAATATTAATACTTCTACTCTAAGAGCAGGAATTACCGTTTTAAAGAATTGTATTTTTCGGTTAAATCAAACTGTTGGTCATGATTCTATCAAACAACATATAGCAGAAAACACCTATCCAAACCTCTACCAACTTTTTAAAGTTGCGAGTATTCTTCCAATTTCAAGTGCAACTTGCGAGAGGTCTTTCTCTGCCATGAGGAGAGTTTTTAATTGGCTTAGAACAACTATGACTCAAGAGAGACACTCAGGTTTGTCATTGTTATTCATAGAAAAAGATGTTGAGGTCGACTTAGACAGTGTGGTAGACGCTTTCAGTCAGCGACGTAGAAAACTTTCTTTGTAGAATTGCTGAATTACATACTTCCTGTGTATACATATAAATATGTTGGTAAATGTATTATTAAATTTGTTATATTAAAATATTAGAACATTTAATGCGCGTATTTTTTTTTTATTCATTGCACACTTTGCACGACTCTTTAAAACCTATGTTTGCTTTTTGTTCAAGATAGACCGGGTCCACGGCCCCCCCTGAAAAGCAAGGCTAGCTACGCCAATGGCTTCTAGCGCGACACAAACATACATATTTACCTACATACATACATATCCCAAGCGAAAAACTATCCTTCCTTTCGCCGTGCTGCAGTTGTGTAAAAAAATTAACATTCACTGTTAAACATTTTACAAACATGAATTAGGCGATTTTTTACAACACTGATTGAGTCGTTAAAAATATCAACCTTTGCTGAGAGATTATTTGTCAATAAAATAAACACTGACTTCCCAATTTTTCATATAGAACATGCAATAAAAGCTTGGTGGAAAAAGCTTTTAAGCTTAAAATAAGTGGCTCTCGTTATTTTTAAGAATCAAAAACTTTTTAAACTTTTGCACTCGAAAAATTTTGCTTCCGGTTGGAATTTCTCCCGAGCGACGCCCTTCATCAGAGCAAATTTGCAAACTATTTAATGGCTATAGTTTTAGCTTTGTTTTAACTTTTTTATAAATTCTCTTACCATAGAAAATTATTTATTAAAAAGGTTTATTATCTTGGAAATTTACTTTTACCAGACGCAGCTAAAAATATAGTGTAACAAAACGGGATTTGAATATAAATGGTATTTTGGCCATTTATAAGTTTTTAAAGATTTTTAATTAAATATTGTTTTGACATCAACTAATTATATGCAAGACTAGGTTAAGATTAAGTAAAATTTATGGCAACTCCGGCGACTTGTTTTTGGGAATATTTTCAGGTTCGCTGTATTTTAATAAAAGTTGTATTCGGCTAATATGTCCTTTGAGCCACTAACATCAAAATAATTCATATTTTGTAACTGGAAACAAATTAGCTAAACTATTTTCCACGCATCTTTGGGTTGCGGTGGGCCAATGCGAGAGAGCTTAAGTTTCAAACGCCGTCAACGGCAGGCCAGGATTGTCTTGGACGAGAGAACCGTTAAAGAAAGCTTAGATTTAGACCAATCAGCTAGCGGCAAGCTGAGAATGTCTAGAGAGCAGGGTACTGAAACTTTCAAAAGTAGGGAGGGAGCTCACTCTTTAGTCGCGCATCGCTTGGTACGTTACGCTTTCATTCACACTTCTTAAGGGGTGTTTTATTTCAACTGGGGAAAGTTATCAATTATTTTAACTTTGTATAAGCTATTATCTTTATTATTCATAATTATTTTGGTCTGTTCTTTTGGAGTTTATTAATTTTAAAACTATTAATTATTACTGTTCCCAGTGTTTTAAAATAATGTGTTTAACTCTTTTATGGTTTTTTAACATCAAAATACAAACCATTAGTTGCCCTAAAATCGACATTTTTAATCAATAACATATCCCAAACCTAAACAGTAATATTAAGTAAATTAAACAGTTGATTGAATAGTTTCACTCATTCAATCAACGTTTAAAATGTTGATAAATATATATATATTTACAACAAATATACAAAAGGTTTATAAAACCTAAAAGTTTAAGAAGTGTAAATATTTGAATACAAAAGTTCAATAGTACAAAAATGATATTCAATTAATAAATATAAGAAGTGAAAGTGTGAAGCTACAAGAAGAAAATTGAAAAGGTATATATGATTATCCTACATTAGTTATACATTTGAGAAAAACATTTATAGCATAATTTTCCTCCAAGAACCGTCAAATTCCCTTTCGAGATCGTGTAAATTTAATAACATATAGTAACATTTAATCTTTTTATAATTTATATAAGTTGTGGCCTAAGTTGGTAGCTTACAACATTTAAGCCTTGGCCACTTGAGGTGACAGTACCACTGTCACACTGGCCGCCTGTTACAATAGTTAGTAGACCGCAAGACACCGGTCTATTTTTAAGTAATGAGTAGGGGACACCGGGATAGCTATTCTGGGTCTTGAACGATGTGATAGTTCCCATCATATGCTTTGGCCAATGACAAGCTTTAAATTAGCTCCGAGCCGTCACGTGCTATGCGAAAAGGCCTAAATTGCGCAAGCTTCTCCTACGATTCGACCGAGAAACGTTCAGTCAGTACAGGGCAGGAGAACAGATTTCACTTCAAACGCGTTAAATTCACTAACTTTGAAGAGCTGACGAGCATGCCATTGGTCAAGACAAGTCATTTCGCACAATACCCCAACAAACATTTAAAGTTGTAACGACGAAACCCCAACTAGAAAGAATTTCTTCAAAGTAACCGCAACGTACTCCCGCTACGTCTTAGTATACCATACAGCAACGTTATAATTCCCTAAGTGGGGAACCAATTTGTGGTTATAACTACTTGGCCAAGTGTTTAAAGTCACTGTAGTAACCGAACTACACTACTACGTCGTAGCCAGGTATCTACTACGTCGTAGAGGCTGTTTTTTTCCGTAATGGCATAAAAGTTGCGATGTAGTTGCAAATAATATAATCGTTTCTTTTTGGTAGAATTGTTACACAATATGGTGGACACAACAGTAAACAGACTCGCTTAGTTTTTTTGTTTGGTTATGGTTATAATATGTACTATGTTATCCAAAAGTGTGAGAATTTACGAGCAGAGGATCAAAATTCGAGTGCGACGCAAAGTTTTTTGTATAACATGCATTATATATATTGCAAAAAACCGGTGCGCCCGTAAAATTGAGCCGTTTTCTGGTAGCTGATGGAATTTTTGTGTTGTGATTTTGGAGGTTATGTTTTCATGATCGACAGTTAACTTCAACAAATGGTGCTTAAAAAGAGCATTTTTGGTAAGCTTCAACTAATTTGTTTATAAAATAGTATAGCTCTTTAATATGATCTCTGAGACTTGTTAGATCGCTTAGAAATCCGCATGTAACCACGATATATCTAACTTGTTTTTTATTAGCCGCAAACAGCGCAAAAGTTCCTAGATGAAGTCTAGCATATCCCAGAGGTTATTTTAGGGGCCGTGCATAAATTAGATATTAGGGACCTATTGCAATAAAGCCTGGCACAAAACACACTACAAATTTAAGTTTATTCACTTCAAACCAAGCTCTAACAACAGCACAAATTTGAAGAAAACCAAAAAGAATTATTGACCCAAGCTCAACACATAAAATGAATCACAGTGAGACACGACACGTCAGCACAAGAGGCATATATAAACGAATTCGGTTTAGTCCGCACAAGAGGGTTACGATGGCAATAGGGTGGTGCCACAGCACAAACCACGAACGACCGTAAAGACAGTGAATAGAACAGCAACAAGTAGCGTAAAAGATTAAGGATGGAGATTAAGCATGGACCAGGGAATTCTTAAAATCCGTGTGCGGTACTCGATACTTTGGATCAATATTTTGCATTTTGATTGTTTTGCAAAATGGTCAAGCAATGAGCTCGAAAAAATGGACTGCTCAAGGTAGTTAAAAAAATATTTGCAAAACTATTCCTAATATTCCCATATTATAAAAGGAGCCACAAAAAGTAGGGTTAAGAATGTGTGCGACAAAAATGCGACTTCAAAAAGTCTACGTTTTCAAAGTAGAAACAGGAAGGAGAGATTACTTTAAAAGATCGACATTAAAAAAAAGTCAAAGTAGTTGCGGCTTTAAAGTTGATCCACAAAGCTATTTTGTCTACATTGTTACATCAGATGTTACTATGATGTCACAAACTTTTGTGGTAAAAATTAAAGTTATAATGTAGTTGTCGGATACACTTGTTTGGGACTCCAATGAAGCTTAACTTTCTAGTAGTTATTAAGTAGGATATAAAAGTCAGGGCGACTAAGAAATAACGACTAAAAAGAAAGTAAAACTTTAGCAACGTCCTATTGTGGTAGAGAAGACTATCAGAATCGACTATCAAGAAACAATCCTAAGAAGTAGTTTAGAGGGTCGTTTTTACGAAACTACTATTTCCTGATATTAAATAGTAGTTAGAACTAAAAAGTAACAAATTTTGGTTGGGATCACCACATTTCTACTATAAGAAAGTAGCAAAACCTTTAGAATATGTAGCCGCTACTATAAATGTTAGTTGGGACGCAACCGCTCAGAGTTTGCTATTGGTCAAAGAATGTGATGTGAATGTTCACATCGTTCAAGGCCCAGAATAGCTACCCAGATGTCTAGAGACTTTTTTATTCCCAGATTATTATCTGTCTTACGGATGTAGATTTTTTTCTTGTGGATTTGTGTCATCATAGAGGAATATATAATACATTCCTCTATGGCAGCGATTCTCAAACTGGTTCCGCGAAGCGGTAATTGGGGTTCCACATGAAGGTAATAAATTAAAAACATATTGTCATAAACAAATTTAAATTCAAACTAATCCACTATAAAAACGTAGCAATAACCAATATTGCTGAGACCGCACAAATTTCATCTATAAAAGCCGATGCCACTGAAATACGTGGTCCCTACTAAACACACCCAGTATACCACTGAAATACGTGGTCCCTACTAAACACACCCAGTATACCACTGAAATACGTGGTCCCTACTAAACGCACTCAGTAAACCACTGAAATACGTGGTCCCTACTAAACACACCCCACGTACAATCCCCCTGTAGTGGGCAATTTCCTACGGCGAGTCAGTATTATTTTTCTGAATTCTATTTTCTGCAGTATTTTTTATTTTTCGACCAACTCTCCTGGACTACTACGGGGAGTGTAGAGTTAAGATATTGCATAAACCATAAAGGGCAGTCAGTATTATTTTTCTGAATTGTATTTTCGGTGAAACCTCTTTTAGTTTTTATTTTGCAATTTTGTTACATTTTTCGGCCAAAACTCCCGGACTACTACGGGGAGTGGAGAGTTAAGATATAGCATAAACCAAAAAGGGCAGTTAGTATTATTTTTCTGAATTGTATTTTCGGTGAAACCTCTTAGTTTTTATTTTGCAATTTTTTTACATATTTCGGCCAACTCTCCCGGCCTACTACGGGGAGTGGAGAGTTAAGATACAGCATAAACCATAAAGGGCAGTCAGTATTATTTTTCTGAATTGTATTTTCGGTGAAACCTCTTTTAGTTTTTATTTTGCCATTTTTTACATTTTTCGGCCACCTCTCCCGGACTCATAGACCAAAAAGAGCAGTCAGTATTATTTTTCTGTTATATTTTCGGTGAAACCTCTTTTAGTTTTTATTTTGCCATTTTTTACATTTTTCGGCCAAATCTCCCGGACTACTACGGGGAGTGGAGAGTTAAGATATAGCATAAACCATAAAGTTCATCAAGCTCTAACTGTAAAACATACTGATCAGCTAATCGATGTTGCAGCCGATGGAAACCTTAAAGCTTCTCTTAATTCGCTTACTTTGTTGAAGTTTTGGGCCCAGCTTAGAAGGCAAGTGCCCCACCCTGCCGCACCCTGACTACGCCCATGTCCTCTTTATTTGGAAGCTTAAAAAGTAGTGTTAATGTCGATTTTCTTACACAAAACTAAACATTATGTCTTATTTTTAAGTACTTGGGATAGAGGTTCCCTAGAAACAAAAACAAGCAAGCTTTAGTGTTCCCCACTTTTGTTTGAGAACCACTGCTCTATGGTGCCATTATTAAACTTGTCGACAGCTTGCGAGCGCAAACATAGATAACTACATGCAAAATATTTGAAAACTTTTGTCAAAACTCGAAAAGGCTTCAGTTGAAATTGGAAAATTGCACATTTGGAATCTTAACAAGGACACGCAAAACAAACATGCAATTCAGTAACATGCACACACTGCAAATCGTGTGTTGTCTGTATGCTAAGCAGTGGCAGATCGAGGGGCAGAGAGGCCCCGCCCCGCTCCATAACATAAAGCTTACAATCTTTAGTACCAGTAAAAAAATCCATGCATAAATCGCAATATTTTATAATTTTCTATTTTTACAAAAATTAACATTTTTTTTTTAATTTTGACACATTCATGATAAAAAACTTTGTTTTCCAAAATTGTTTCGCCTGCGTCGCATTTTATTTGCTTGTAACTCCAAACTCCAGTAAAAAACGCAAAAAATATTTTTTTGCTTTTTGCTGCCTCCTTGCCCTACCCCCCAGACATTCTGGAACCGCCACTGAGGCTAAAAGTACTTTTATTTTAAAAATATCTTAATTTTTCGACACAAAAATGCGCTTTTTAATAAAAATTCAAGTTTGTCTCTTTTAAATAAAACAAAAATTATTCTAAACAAACAACCAAACATTATTTTTTAATTAACTAAAATATATAAGTTTAAACAGTATTGTGTACAAGACGCTAGCGCTACCAAGTCCACTTCCAATCCTTGGCTTCGCATGCGTAGATCTACCAATATTATTTACCTCATGTATTAGAATCGATGTACAGGGTGATTTTCACTTGAATGATTCTAACCACATGAAAATAGAAAGTTTCAAAAACCTAACCTAACGAAACCTAATCAGATCTAACCGAACCGAACCAAAGCAAACTAAACCAATATTTTTTTTCAAAAAAAAAACTTTCCTGACTTCCTACCTGGGATGCTAGAGGATGTGAATCCGAACCGGACCGTACCGAACCGAACCTATCCAAACCTAACCCTACCTAACTAAACCTAATTAGCAGTACGTGTTGTAGTTTAGTTTGGTTAGGTTAGGTTTGGTTCAGTTTAGTTAGGTTCGGTTTGGTTCGGTTCGGATTCACATCCTCTAGGATCCCGGGCAGGAAGTCAGGAAAGTTTTTTTTTTGAAAAAAATTATTGGTTCAGTTTCCTTCGGTTCGGTTAGATTTGATTAGGTTTTGTTAGGTTAGGTTTTTGAAACTTTCTATTTTCATGTGGTTAGAGTCATTCAAGTGAAAATCACCCTGTATGCATCTATTCTAAGACATGAGGTAAATAATATTGGTAGATCTGCGCTTGCGAAGCCAGGGATTGAAAGTGGACTTGGTAGCGCTAGCGTCTTGTGTATTGTGTTAATTAAATAAACAAAACCTAATGGTTCCATAATGAACATGTTTGTTGTGACTTAATCTAATTTTTTTTATTTTAAATAAATGGATTCATGAGGGATCTGATACCCCTAGCTAGCATGTTAGCACACTTCAAGTGAAGCCTTGATATATCAGCCTTTAAAACAGTTTTTTGTAAATATCTCAGAAACTGAAACTCGTACAAAGGGTTTTGTTATAACACAAATTATTGAGCAAAATGTAGCCTACTATATTTTGAAAATCGCATATTGATACGATGCTCCGTTAAAAAGTAAGCATTTTTTTATTTCTCAAAAAACTGTCATTTGCATTAATGGATTTTGACTAACCAGCTCGTTAGAGTGTCGAGAACTATGTTACCTGAAAATTTTATGCAAATCGGTTCAGCGGTTTAGGAGCTATCGTGTTATGGACAGAAATAATATACACACACACACACACAGACAGACATACTACTACTATGTCGGTTTAGAACGTTTTTCTACGTTGTCCGACGCCTATTCTCCACCTCCTTCGATCCTGACAATCATCCTCTGTCAGATTCTTTTGACTCATTGATCTTTGGATTGACTGTTGCCATTCTAGTTTAGGACGTCCTCTTTTTCTGCGCCCTACTGGTTGCCATTCTAGGACCTGTTTTGGTAATCTTTCGTCGTTCATCCGTTGTATATGGCCGTACCATATCAGTTGCCTTTTAGTGATGTCATCCGTTATGCTTCCCTCGATTCCCATTCTTTCTTTTATGATCTCATTTCTTATGTGATCTAATCTAGATATTCTCATTGATCTTCTTATTGCATCCATTTCGACACTTTCCATTTTTGTTTTCTATTTTTCTGTTACGCGACAAGTCACTATTCCATACAACAGCGTGCTTTTTACCATTGTTTCATATATGTTAAATTTTACATTCTTTCTTATCTCTCTGCTCCATAAAATAATGTTAAGGCATCCAATAACTTTTTTTGCTTTTACTATTCTTTTTTCCAATTCTTTACAGTCTGTTCCTGTCTTATCAAATGTGACACCCAAGTATACATACACATTGCATGGAGATATTGTTTGTCCATTGTCTAGTACTAACTCACTGGATTCGTTTCCAATACATAAGTACTGTGTCTTGTCCACGGTTTAATATATGTGAGATTTTCGAGTAGTTTCTCTGATCCATATTTGAGCATTTCAGCATATATTCCCCCAGATCCGCTAGCTTTTCCGGATTTAAGCTTTTTTATACTATTCTTTATCATTTATTTTTCAATGATTACTTCCTCTCCATGTACTTCTATGGCTCTCCTCGGAGAAGCTGCCAGATATTCAGGTCTCGTCTCCTGCAGCAGTCCCTTGTAGTGTTATGTCCAGACAGACATCACGACGATATTGCTAAGATAGGTCAAAATACACCCAAATAACACATTTCGGCGTTGTCTCAAAAAAAATATTTTTCATCGAAAATTATACCTTCTCTAGCCATTGCTATGCGGGCTAGGAAGATAAAAATTTGTATATAATCACCATCTTATTAACTTTCATAAAATTTGACAGTTTTGTGTTACTAATCAATTGATGTCAACCACTTTATTCTAGACCGCTTCTGAAATCTTGACGCCTCATGTAGTTACTTTTACTTTTTAAGACAAGGTTAGAAAAATAATTTTACCTATTATCTGACTGGCTGTGTGTAGTCAGAGCCCCACCCAGAAAAAATTTTAGGTGGGAGTGGGGGGTTAAAAATTTCCGTTTGTTAAATTTTTCTTAATTCTAAGAAATATCTTTTAACACATTTTATCGACTATTTTGGGTAGGGGATAGATCAACCTTGTTCCACCTAGGTACGGCCCTGTTTTTAGTAGCGTAGATTTTTATGTAACTTATTTGTTTTAAAAAAGAAAACTTGGTGAAGTTTTACTAAACTATAAACTTAAAACTTTACACCGCATCTCATAAAATATTTTAGTCGTACCTGTCTAGAATTAATTTTGCAATGAGCCTGTAAAATAGCGGTAATACAATGACTTTCAGTAACTTTTTTAGGTTTTCAGAGAAATACCACGGATCACCTAACAAACAGATAAATAAGCCGGCTGGCGGTCTTTGATCTCGGAGAATTCAACGATGGCTGAGCATTGGGAATCAAACTCAGAGCCGGACTAAAAAAAATTTATCATAAAATATGAATGTTTCAGATTGTTGATGCGAAAAAATATTTTTACTGCCAGAAACAATAAAAACATTAAAATAGTTTTGTACTGCTAAAAATGGGAGCTAAAATTAATTTTAGAGTCTCGGCCGCGTAAAAAATTATATGTTGTTCTCTGTAGGGGACTATGGAAATAATGTGTTTTACTGAATGAGAGATAGGGGAAGCACAAAAAGAGGTCGTCTTCTTCGTCCAGAATAAGTTAGCATGTTGTCGTTTCCAGCATACAGCCAAACACAAAAATAAAAAAAATTGATTGCTTTTTTTGTTTTATTGGGATAACATTTATTAGGTTTCAAGACGAGTAAAATTGTGAGTTTTAAATATAAGAAGTTTGACATTGTAGAGTAATTTCTTAATTTACTGGAATCAGATTATTTATTAGTTTTTTCAAAAAATTGAAAGTTTAAGGAGATACAGGCTGACCAAATAATCTTTACAATTAGCACAAAATTGCTTAACGGTAAATTATTATTTTAAAATTTAGTAAAATCTAGTATTTGAAAGATATAGTTGTTTTATATGTATTCTTAAAAGTGTAAATAGTGCCATAATAAAAATTATAACAAAACATATTTGTGTTAAAAACCCTTGACCAAATATTATATAATAGTTTATTATACAGGGTGTAATTTAAATGATGCATGAAACTTTAAACGGCTGTGGAAATGGTCAAAATAAAGATTTTTTTTGCATTACATTTTCTTAGACGTCTTTCTTTTTACAGAGTGTTAAACTTAGTATTTTTTTTTCGATTTTTTGTTTGTTTCTTAAAAATTATAACAGACCATTAAAATTTTGTGGAATTATGCATTACCAAAACGGTAATAATTATGTTTTTTTTTAAATAATTTGCTTGCCAAAATGTTAAATTTTGATAAGAGGGATCTTTTTTAAATCGAAGCATCCTACAATTTTAGATATTTGTTTTTTTATTTTAAAAATATTCACAGCGTTTTGAGATATAATGCATTAATAACATAAATAATGATTTTATCAGAGCATCGACGCGTTAACTATTTTTAAAATCAGTAAGAAATAAGGGATCTTATAAATCTTATATGATGTTCTAAAGCTTACGTCAAAATTAGACATTTTCTAAAGAATGTTGGAACTTTAACCTAAAAATTTTTGATGTGCATAAAAACATCAAATTTTTGTATTATTTATATTGTAATACCTACTAAACTTAAACAAATTCTTGTGATAGTATTTTTAAAAAACCGAAAAAAAGTCCCTTTGATTTCAAGGGGTGTTTAACACTTTAGCAGTAAAATTTATATTAGTTGCAGTTTTAAGCTTGAAAACACACATCATGAAATGAACCAAAAATATTAAAAATGTGTTGGTGTTTTTAAATACCTAATAAACAAAAATGAAAAATTAACGTTTGCCAAACCTACCAAACTTTTACAACAGAATTTTCTTAAATTTTAAACTTTGCAGTGATTAAGGTCACTGCAATGATATGCATCAAATTCGGAAACTTTAAGGTGTTTCAGGTCGGTTCCCATTTGATTTTTTTTAGGTTAAAAATTAAAAATAACTAAAAGTTTAATAAAGTTTCTAGTTTGATGAATATCGGTTCATAAATAGCAAAAATCGCCATTTTACATTCGCCATTTTATTTATTTTTTCCAATTAAAAAAATGCTGGATTGTATAGTTACCACCAAATACCTAGTTGGAAAGTTTAAAAACTTTATTTTTATAAAAAATATTATATGAAGTCAAGGTAAATAAAACAATGGTAATATCATGAAACAAAAATCTCGCGACGATTTGTTCCCGCGGCAATTCGATTGGCGGCGAATTGTCCCCGCGGCAAAATGGCCTGCGGCCGATCAGCCGCGGTGAATCGGCTGCGACGAATTGTCCCCTACCCTTTTAATTTGTGAACCTGTGCTTAATTTAAGGATCAAAATACCAATCTACAAATTTCCCTTTTCTACAACTAAGCTTACGCCGCTGTATTATACATAACACCAAAAACTTTCTAAACAAAGCATAGTTTATATGTTGTTTTTTAGGATCTAATGAAGGCGCATTTTCAAATTTGAGATTAATATAACAAATCATGCAAAAGCATAAAAAAAATAAAAAAACAAAATCAAAGGGGTTGCAGATCTGTATATCCTTAAGAACTCTTTGTACTTAAATCATTTACAGATTCATCTCATAAGACATTTAATTATTGAACACCCTGTATAGGATATGGAAAAAGTTTTTAAAACATCGAAAGATAAAAGAATGTATAAGCTTACCTTATAGGATCCTGCGGAAATCGAAAATAACTTCGATTAAGAGTATACCGTCGCGTGAATTTACAGTCCCTTACGGCACAAACCGTTCTCATTATTTAAAATCAATCATCACATATATCAAATACAAAAGTCACATCTACACACCACTAACGCTCAACACGTACTAAAAGTTTACAAAATATTAAAATACAGAATGCGCCCCTGGAGTGGTTGACCCCAACATGGCAGGCTGCGTGAAAGATGCGCGTAGCACCCCCCACCACCTGAGTTCCCTATCTGTTTGTTAAGGTGATCCGTGGAAATACTATATAGATTAGAATAAAAAGAAGTAAAAGTAATAAAAAAAAGTAAAAAAACATTTATTGTTTGCCAAGTTTTACAATGAGGAAATATGTGTTTTTGCCTAAGCTTCGCTAGAAGCTTTTATGCGAATACCTATTTATAATAATTTTTTTAGACTCTTTGTTTGAAACTCGTAGACAATGATTGTGTAGAAATAAAATTTCGGACTTCCATTGTCTTTAATTATTTTAAAACACGACGTTTCGGTTAGTAAGTATCTCTAACCGTTATCAAGTGTAAACTAAAGAATCTAGTCTCTAGACTACTACTTATACTACTTGGTGTGCAGTCAGGTGTGACGGCCCGCCCCCTTTTTAATCGTAAGACGCCTGTTTTCCTTAAGGAGTGGTTTCTATATGTTTGGCATGTCCGTGCTTGGTTGACTGAAAACTTCTTTATGCTGCATTATAAACGCAGCTTCAATAAACTTTCGTTTTCGCCAATGCGACTCCTTATGTAAAACTTTAGCTTCTGACCACTGAATCCTGTGATCATTTGACCATGCATGATCTGCTAAACCGGATTTTTCAATATCCCCTAATTGGGTACTTTTTAGATGTTCATTTACTCTAACCTGAAGAGGGCGTTTCGTTTCACCTGCATATGATTTACCACACTCACACGGGATTTGGTAAATACATTCCTTATTATTTGAGGGATTGTCTGGTTTTGTTTTAGTTACAAAACTTCTTATCGTATTTCCCGAAGAAAATACTGTTTTTATATTATAATGTTTAGCTATTCGTCTTATGTTTTCTGAAATCCCTTGAACATATGGAATGTTAATAACACCTAACGGATTATTATTTTGAGAATTTGGTACATTTAGTTTGTTTTTAATTTTAAATATCGTTGAGTTTATTAATTTCTCGGAATAACCATTCTGTTGTAAGTCCTTTTTAATGTTGTTAATTTCTGTGGTTAATTCTTCATTATTATTAGAAGACAATGGAAGTCCGAAATTTTATTTCTAATTTTTTTAGATTTGTCGAACTATCTAGAGGTCTAAATTGAATGGCATTTTTATATAAGAAGTCAAATAAATTATTCACTTTGTGCGCATCTATGAATGTACATGTGGTACACACATACATACGCATCCAGACTATATAAAAAACTATATAAAAATAAAACTTAAATATGCTGGTGATCTCATGGTTGAGACGGTACAGCGTGTCCCATTTTCGATGGGATTAAATGGGAAACTCGGTTATTATTAAAGATATTGATTTTCTGATTGCACCTTACCGTGCTCTTTTTTTGAGCCCTTAAAAATGGCGTAATCAGATTTTTGCTATACTCCGTAGTTTCGCTAATACAGGGAGTTTTTGAAAAAATTGTATTTTTAATAATCCCTTGTATCTCGCTTATTTTGCGAGATACTTTTATTCTGTAAAAACATTGTTATGGCAACTTTTTTAGAAGAAAATAATGACCTTGTCAATTTTTTAAAATATTGTTTAGTTTTTGAGATATGGTATTTATCATAAAAAAATTAAATACGGACCTGGATTTTTTTTATTACTTTTTTGATTGGTTTCATGCTAGTATTATCATAAAATAATAAAAACTTAAAATTTTTTTGTTTTAAGATAAAAAAAATATATTTAATATTAAAAAAAAAATTAGTCCGAACCTGGATATTTCCAACATAAATATAAACTAAAAATTGCTAGTTAAACAATTTTTAGTTTAACTATTTTGATACTTAGCATATTAAAATGGTTTTACGTTAATTTACAGATTTATTTGAAACGAAGTCTACGAAAAATACAAAAAAAACAAATTATAAAAAATAACTAAACTTTCTGATTACCATTATGTGTAAGACATTGTTGGCATTTTTGAGTAATTTTTCTTAATGCATTTTGCATAAAAATATTTCTGCCATTTAAATATTGGGATTTTGTTGCTTGAATGAAGCAGTCAAACATATCACATTTTTCAAAATCTGGATATGGTCGATTTCTAGCCAGTTTAAAATAATTGTAAGCTATTTGCAAAAATGACAAGTAAAATGACAATGTCAATTCCACGCTTTTGTAAATTTCACGACCTGCTGTTCGGTTATCAAATAATTAGTATGATATTATTTTTGTAACTTTGTAACGTTTTTTACTTTATTTATAAATCTTTTAATTATCATTTCAAAACAGATAAACTAAAAATCGTTTAACTAGTGTGTCTTGCAATTTTTAATTTATAATTACGTTGGAAATTTCCAGGTTCGGACTATAATTTTTTTTTTCAAATATTAAATAGCTTTTTTTAACCTTAAATTAAAAAAATATTAAAGTTTTATCATTTTAAGGTAATAATAGCATGGAACTAATCAAAGTAGTAATAAAAAAAATCCAGGTCCGTATTTAATTTTTTTATGATAAATACCATATCTCAAAAACTAAACAATATTTTTAAAAATTAACAACGTCATTATTTTGCACTAAAAAGGTTGCCATAGAAAGGTTTTTACAGAATAAAAATATCTTGCAAAATAAGCGAGATACAGGGAATTAATTAAAATGCAATTTTTTCAAAAACTCCCTGTATTAGCGAAACCACGGGGTATAGCAATAATCTGATTACACCATTTTTAAGGGCTCCAAAAAAGAGCACGGTAAGGTGCAATCAGAAAATCGATATCTTTAATAATAACCGAGTTTCCCATTTAATCCCATCGAAAATGATACACGCTGTACACTTTTCTGCAAACCGACAAATCCATATAATATAAAAACGTTGCAATTTTTCGCGCGGACACAAAAAAATGCGAAAACTGCTGAAATTCGCAAAAAATAGCTGTTTAAAAAATATAGAAATTTTTTTGAAAGATGTCAACTTTGCTTTATACACAAGCTCTCCGAAGTAAATTGCTCCATTTTCTCAACTTCATCGTGTAATATTACAATATTTTGATCAAGTTTTTTGCAATGTATTCGAAATTTTGTTAGTCTACGGGTAAAACAAACTTAGTATTTGAAATTCGGGACATCGAGATGAAGAGACCACTTTTTTTGTTTTGTTTGCTGGAGTTATAATTGTTTGAGTTTGAGTTAATTTTTTCCTCTTTGCGCTTTTTTCAGTGTGCACTTTTTCCCACAGGCGATTTCTTCTTTAAGTGTGTTTTAGACTCTGATAAAACAAATCAGCAAAAATATAATTTTAACTTATATGTACAGGGTGATTTTTTATAATTGCAAGATCGCTATAACTCGGTTATTATTGAGAGTAGAAAGTTCAAGCAAAAACTCTTCGGTTTGGTTAATTATGGCCACTTTAGGCCCACCATTAGTATTTTTTTATAGGTTATAATATACAGGGGGCTACAAAAAGATCAATTTTTTTAAAGGGAACATCCTATATATTTTTGTATTTTTAAGTTCCGCAAAAAATTAGCTTTACAGATATATGTAACACTATGGCTCTTTGTTAGTTTTCGAGATATTGACGATTGAAATTCCGAAAATTAGCAAATTTTAAATACGGTGCGGAGTATTTCCTGTGACAAGTCACAAACAATATTAAGATGTGTGGATACCTA
The DNA here is from genome assembly GCA_963576565.1 of Aspidapion aeneum. Lineage (NCBI taxonomy): Eukaryota > Metazoa > Arthropoda > Insecta > Coleoptera > Brentidae > Aspidapion > Aspidapion aeneum. Next base: position 120,477,930 of record OY755041.1, read on the forward strand.
ATGACATTGTCAGTGCCAAATTTTAAATATTTATCAACAATGTTGCTTTATTCCAATGCAGAAAAGCAAGAGATACTTTTATTATATGCGAAAAATAATAAAAATGCCACTGCTACTGCGAGAGAATATCGAGAACTGTATCCAGCCCGACAATGTCCTAATATATCCACAATTCTTAGGATATATAGAAAATTTCGTGAAACATCGTCTGTGGAACGAAAAAAACGAGTTGTTCGTCCAAACGCAGAGGTTAATTTAAATATTTTACTACATTTTCAAGAAAGCCCACAAATTTCTATAAGAAAAGTATCTTCCACATTAGTGCAAGAAGGACAGGAACGCTTGACGTCTTTTACCAAAGTAAGAAGTGTCCTAAGAACAAATTCTTATTGGGCATCTAAACAACAAGAACTTTAAGGCCTAACACCCGATCAGAAAAGAAAAAGGGTAGAGTTTTGTCACTTTATGCATGAAAGACTAAACGCAGAACCCCGTTTTTTAAATCACATTTTGTGGTCGGATGAGTCGACGTTTACAACTTGTGGTCTACCAAATAGACAGAATAGCAGACTATGGTCCACGACTAACCCTAATTTTGTAAAAGAAATTAAAAGACAGGGAAGACAATCCGTGAATGTTGTGGCATACTGTACGACCGTGTTGTTGGGCCATTTTTTTTTTAGCACTCTTTAACGGGACAAATTTATTTAAATTTTTTACAAAATTATTTAGAAAATTTTTGGGATGACTTGCCACTAAATCAAAGAAGAAGTTTGATTTTTTAGCAGGATGGGGCTCCTCCTCATAATGTTCATGAGGTTCGAGAATTCTTAAATAATAATTTTAATGAATGGGTTGGGAAAAACGGCACAATACGCTGGCCACCCAACAGTTTTGATTTAACTCCTTTAGACATTTTTTTATGGGGTCACCTTAAAGATAAAGTTTACAGATTAGAAGCGAGGAATACTCGAGAGCTCAGAGAATTAATATCACTGTCTGTCAATGAGCTTAATGAAAATTTTTCTAATTTAATAACCAGAACAATAAATAATTTAAGACGCCGGTTTCAAAAATGTATTGAAGTCAATGGTTATAGGTTTGAACATTTGTTACGTTAATTTTTATTTATTTAAGGATTTAAAACAATTAAAACATTTAAAAAATTGTCGTCTTTTGATTTTAAATTTCTATGAAAATTGACAAAGATGATTATTTATATTTATCAAACTGTCAGTCAATATTGTTTCAGTTTGTTATTTACAGTATATACGTTAATAAATACTCCGCACCGTATACCTATTTAAAATTTGCTAATTTTCGGAATTTCAATCGTCAATATCTCGAAAACTAATAAAGATAGAGCCATAGTGTTACATATATCTGTAATTCCCTTTAAAAAAATTGATCTTATTGTCGCCCCCTGTATATTATAACCTATAAAAAAATACTAATGGTGGATCTAAAGTGGCCATAATTTACCAAACCGAACAGTTTTTGTTTGAACTTTCTACTACCAATAATAACCGAGTTATAGCGATCTTGCAATTATAAAAAATCACCCTGTACATACGAGTGTGACAATAAAATTATAGGACTGGTGTAAAAAATCTACTTTATTTAAATACTAATACAACTTAATGATGATTTTGGAAATCATCAGAAGAGAGGCTGTTTTTCCTGTTAATATTTTAAAACGGGTTCCTTTTAACGATTTCTTTACTTTCGGAAACAGGTAGAAGTCGCAAGGGGCCAAGTCTGGTGAATATGGTATGTGCTTAACGACGGGGATCTTCTTATTAGCTAAAAACTGCTGAATGGATAGGGCATTGTGGGCCGGTGCATTATCGTGGTAAAGCAGCCACGCGTTGTTCTTCCACAAAGCTGAACGTTTTTTCCTTGGACGTTCCCTTAGCTACATCAATACTTCCAAATAAAATAGTTATTTTCCTAACAAGTGTGGAAAGTGATACTTTCCCGCACGCGACTGCAGTTGACCCGAACGACGCGGAGCGGAGTTCGGGCAAGCAGTCGAGGGTGGGAAAGACACTTTCCGCATGAGTTAGGAACATTATTTTTTCTTCGACCGATGTTACAATACCACAAATTTACTTTTGAAAAAATATTTTATTTGAACATAAATAAAATACTAATTATTATTATTGGTAATAGTGATATTGAAAACACAATTTGTTGCAGTTTGAAGATTATTCAGAATTGCCGGTGTAGTGGAGTTCGATGGTGGTAATTCTCGCATCTGGTGGCCGCTTGTAGAATCGAAAGTGCGCAAAGATGGCGTCTGGGTCTGCAGGACTCTTCCAGTGGACGTTGACGGCAGCAGTTGCAGGTCACTTACAGTTGACGATGACGGTGCTGGCAACGATTGCAGGTCATAGGTAGATGAAAGAATCTTACTCGAGATGTTCTCTTTCTGTTTCTCGGAATCTTCCAAATACCCCTCAGCGACAGCAGTGGACTTCCACCCACCAAGGCGTTTTATGTTTGTTATGCCTTCACCTGAATCTGCTAGGAATGTTGCTGAAGAACGTCTGAAGCTATGGCCGGTATAACGTTCTGGGTTAGGTAGGCGCAAATATGCAGCGATCTCTGATGGCATCTTTCCAAATGTGTTCACTCCTACACACTGATTGGAACATTTTCCTTTTTTATAATAAATGAAAAACCGGCGGTGCGGAGTAGTAGGAGGTCTCAAATTTGCGTACTTTCTATACAGCATCAAAAAAGATCCATTATTTATTTCTTCGGATAAAACGAAGGATCTTGAGGAATGATTTTTAGTGTCGGAGATCTTAACAACGATCAGACTTCCTTTATCCTGTATGTCATCCAGAGTGATATTTAAAAGCTCCGCCCTGCGGAGAGCACCAGCCAAAGCAAAAATGGTACTCACTTTAATCATCAAATAAATCTCATCAGGAGCTAACATAAACCGCGATATATCATCTTTGGTGAAAACTTGCGCCTTCTGTGCTCGAAAACCATTTTTTTGTTTAAGAAACGATGTTAGCTTGTGGAATCTGCTTATGTCCAGATTTTGCTTAATTTTAACCAAGCTTTTCACCATGGAATAGCGTGACCATAAGGTATTCGATTTCAAGATCTTGCTCAGGTCTAGGAAGTATGCCAAGAAGACTTCTTCTTTGTAGATTCTCACCCCTTTCTCCTTACACCATGTCACGAAATGATTGTACTGTTTTTCGTACCTTTGTCTCGATTTGGCAGGTAGCAGCTCACCATTCACATCTTCAGCAGCCTGCAAAATGCACTCCGGAAGTTCATCTTCGGAACAGTCCATTGAAGAATCCATTTTATTCAAAATAAAAGGCAGTTCTGTCACTTCAGAGACGCTCTTTGACTAGCTTTGACGTTTGAGTAACAATAACATAACTTGGTTGCCATAGCAAACTGGACCAAGCACCTGTCACAGCTTGGCTTGATAGTTGTTGTATGACATGACTATACGGGGGGTATGCACAAATATTTAAAAAAATCCATTATTCTGTTTTTTTTTTTTAATTGAATAAAAAACTTGAAATGAGCTATAATTCATCAGATTGCCTATCTGCTAAATTCCCTACACTGTACCAAGTCGATAGTTAAGACTTTTGAGGTATAAACCTATAGAATAACTCCAAAATTGGCATAGTTTTACTTTCCCGCACTAGTGCGGGAAAGTGATTTTCCCGCACTAGGGCGGGAAAGTGATGCTTTCAAAACTAAAATGCGTGCGGGAATGTGGGTATATATGCACGGTCGTAGAAAATAGTTATTTTCCTAACAAGTGTGGAAAGTGATACTTTCCCGCACGCGACTGCAGTTGACCCGAACGACGCGGAGCGGAGTTCGGGCAAGCAGTCGAGGGTGGGAAAGACACTTTCCGCATGAGTTAGGAACATTATTTTTTCTTCGATCGATGTTACAATACCACAAATTTACTTTTGAAAAAATATTTTATTTGAACATAAATAAAATACTAATTATTATTATTGGTAATAGTGATATTGAAAACACAATTTGTTGCAGTTTGAAGATTATTCAGAATTGCCGGTGTAGTGGAGTTCGATGGTGGTAATTCTCGCATCTGGTGGCCGCTTGTAGAATCGAAAGTGCGCAAAGATGGCGTCTGGGTCTGCAGGACTCTTCCAGTGGACGTTGACGGCAGCAGTTGCAGGTCACTTACAGTTGACGATGACGGTGCTGGCAACGATTGCAGGTCATAGGTAGATGAAAGAATCTTACTCGAGATGTTCTCTTTCTGTTTCTCGGAATCTTCCAAATACCCCTCAGCGACAGCAGTGGACTTCCACCCACCAAGGCGTTTTATGTTTGTTATGCCTTCACCTGAATCTGCTAGGAATGTTGCTGAAGAACGTCTGAAGCTATGGCCGGTATAACGTTCTGGGTTAGGTAGGCGCAAATATGCAGCGATCTCTGATGGCATCTTTCCAAATGTGTTCACTCCTACACACTGATTGGAACATTTTCCTTTTTTATAATAAATGAAAAACCGGCGGTGCGGAGTAGTAGGAGGTCTCAAATTTGCGTACTTTCTATACAGCATCAAAAAAGATCCATTATTTATTTCTTCGGATAAAACGAAGGATCTTGAGGAATGATTTTTAGTGTCGGAGATCTTAACAACGATCAGACTTCCTTTATCCTGTATGTCATCCAGAGTGATATTTAAAAGCTCCGCCCTGCGGAGAGCACCAGCCAAAGCAAAAATGGTACTCACTTTAATCATCAAATAAATCTCATCAGGAGCTAACATAAACCGCGATATATCATCTTTGGTGAAAACTTGCGCCTTCTGTGCTCGAAAACCATTTTTTTGTTTAAGAAACGATGTTAGCTTGTGGAATCTGCTTATGTCCAGATTTTGCTTAATTTTAACCAAGCTTTTCACCATGGAATAGCGTGACCATAAGGTATTCGATTTCAAGATCTTGCTCAGGTCTAGGAAGTATGCCAAGAAGACTTCTTCTTTGTAGATTCTCACCCCTTTCTCCTTACACCATGTCACGAAATGATTGTACTGTTTTTCGTACCTTTGTCTCGATTTGGCAGGTAGCAGCTCACCATTCACATCTTCAGCAGCCTGCAAAATGCACTCCGGAAGTTCATCTTCGGAACAGTCCATTGAAGAATCCATTTTATTCAAAATAAAAGGCAGTTCTGTCACTTCAGAGACGCTCTTTGACTAGCTTTGACGTTTGAGTAACAATAACATAACTTGGTTGCCATAGCAAACTGGACCAAGCACCTGTCACAGCTTGGCTTGATAGTTGTTGTATGACATGACTATACGGGGGGTATGCAGAAATATTTAAAAAAATCCATTATTCTGTTTTTTTTTTAAATTGAATAAAAAACTTGAAATGAGCTATAATTCATCAGATTGCCTATCTGCTAAATTCCCTACACTGTACCAAGTCGATAGTTAAGACTTTTGAGGTATAAACCTATAGAATAACTCCAAAATTGGCATAGTTTTACTTTCCCGCACTAGTGCGGGAAAGTGATTTTCCCGCACTAGGGCGGGAAAGTGATGCTTTCAAAACTAAAATGCGTGCGGGAAAGTGGGTATATATGCACGGTCGTAGAAAAAGGTTGTTTAACTGTTTGACCCTCACCCGCCCATTCAATAAAAATAACACCCCTAATATGAAAAAGAAAAACAATGAGCATCGCTGTTTTGGATGTGTTGGAGCGCCCTTCTCGTTCATCATTTTTACCTTCTTCACGACCACATCCTTTAGCATTCGAAAGCATTCAGTAGCCATTTTTTTGAGCTTTACTTTAAATTAATACGTTGCTCAATTTTTCCGTTTGTCGTAATTTCGGCAAATGAGCTATGCACGATCCGCTTCAAACCACTGGGTAAGCCAAACTAGTAGAGGAAAGACGACAAGATTGCGCGCGGTAGTAGAACGCACATCAAAGTGAATAACTCCAACCGCCCGAGGCGTAGAAATTTAAAACCTGTTAGTACGGGGGCCAGTCTTAAAATTTTATTGTCACACCTCGTATATAGAAGCCAGCCGCCTTTATACTTTAAATATATTTCAGGTTCTGGGGGGGGGGTTAATTCCCTCCTTTATCCCCCCCCCCGTCCATGTAGAACCGCCAATGATTCTTGGGAATATTGCCTTTCCTTTTATGTAAAAAAATTGGCATCCGATCCACTTTGCGCGATGTTTGACTGTTTTTTTACCTAAATTGGTAATGAAAAACAATTTTTTGCGAAAAACTCTCATTGAACACTGAGAATGAATCTCATTTTCCAAATTGCATTCAGACACGTCTAGCTGGCGGCGTATAGCGTCGATACTAACTCTCAAACAAAAATAAAAAATGTGTAGAGTTTTTTTCCAATTTAGACTCACAAGTTTCGTGGGTTTTGTCGTCGTTCAAAACAAGGTTTTGTTGATTTGTTCCCGATTTTCGGGACAATCTAATTTCCGGGACGCCGAAAGAAATACTAGATTCAGTTTTTTATGCCTACCATAAAGCGCCGTAAAAATTGAGTTAGATACCTATGCCCTAAAAAATACTCTGCCAATCTATGGGCACCTAAGCTCACACTAGGTACTATAGTTATAGTGTACGTGTGAGCCAATATAACTAAAAACTGAAATATATTTTATTTAACTCCAGACTCAATTGCCTTTCGTTTGATACCACACAAGCCATGTTTTGACTTAAACTCTAATTTTTTAAATCTACCCCCACCCTTTTTCAAAAACTAAAATGTATTTTGTTTAACTCTAGACTCATTTACCTTTCGTTTGATATCACACACGCCATATTTTCACCTAAACTCTGATTTTTGACATTTACCCCCACCCTTTTTTTTAAATAAATTAAAATTTATTTTGTTTAACTCCAGACTTAATTACCTTTCGTTTGATATCACACACGCCATATTTTCATATAAACTATCATTTTTGAAATCTACCCCCACCCTTTTATTTGGCTTGCGTGCGGTGGATTTCGTTTATTTTTAAATGGGACTACCACGGCCCAAGACCCAGCCTAGGTACCAAATTTCAGTTAAATCGGACAAGCGGTTTTTGAGTTATGCGGGTTGGTCGTCACAGACAGACATACAGACAGACAGACAGACACACATACAGACAGACAGACAGACAGACAGACAGACAGACAGACGGCAAGACAAAAAATTAGGATCACCATAGCTCACACTACTATAGTATAGTCGTAGTGTGAGCTAAAACCTGTTTTAATACTCAATAATGGTTAAAAAGATATTTTTGCACTTTATCGATATAATCCCCAATTTTAGGGATCAAAGTGTTACTTTTTATCGGCAGGGACAAAGACTAAAAAACATCCGATTATGCAATAATTAGAGTAAAAGCTATACTGACCACGAAGACTCTACTCAGAAAGAGCAAAAATAATTTAGCGGGTGTTTAGATAAAAATAGAAACAACTTCTACTCTTCATCCATCTCTAGTTATGCGCCGCCTTCCATAGCCGCGTCGAATGATTTTATTCCTTGGTTTTTGGTAGGGATAAAGTTATTTAATTGTCTTGTTTGGGTGTGGTCTATGATTCCACGGAGATTTTTCAAGAGGAATGTATATCCATTTAGCTCACACTACTACTATAAGTAGTGTGAGCTATGGTGATCCTAATTTTTTTGAGAAAAAAAAAGTTGCTCCGATTTCAAAAATTTTTATATATCTTTGCGTTTCAGATGATTTTGAAACTTTTTTGTTTTGCTGTCTGTCTGTCTGTCTGTCTGTCTGTCTGTCTGTCTGTCTGTATGTCTGTCTGTCTGTATGTCTGTCTGTAACGACCAACCCGCATAACTCAAAAACCGCTTGTCCGATTTTAATGAAATTTGGTACCTAAGTTGGGTCTTGGGCCGTGATGGTCCCATTTAAAAATGAATAAAATCCACCGAACGCAAGCCAAATAAAAGGGTGGGGGTAGATTCCAAAAATTAGAGTTTATGTGAAAATATGGCGTGTGTGATATCAAACGAAAGGTAATTAAGTCTGGAGTTAAAAAAAATTAATTTTAGTTTATTTTTAAAAAAAGGGTGGGGGTAGATGTCAAAAATTAGAGTTTAAGTGAAAATATGGCGTGTGTGATATCAAACGAAAAGTAATTGAGTCTGGAGTTAAACAAAATACATTTTAGTTTTTTTCAAAAGGGTGGGGGGTAGATTAAAAAAATTTGAGTTTAAGGCAAAACATGGCTTGTGTGGTATCAAACGAAAGGTAATTGAGTCTGGAGTTGAATAAAATATATTTCAGTTTTTGATTATATTAGCTCACACTATAACTATAGTACCTAGTGTGAGCTTAGGTGCCCATAGATTGGCAGAGTATTTCCTATCCTTCCTGCGGTTAAAATTAATTTTTTACATTGCTGTTGTAACGGCATAGCCGATTCAACCGCTTAAAAAAAGTAAGATTATGATAAGAAAATTTTCATCATGATTTGCACAATCTATCATTTTTTCACAAAACTCCATCTTTAAAATATTGTCTTCAGGAAACAGTTCCTGTGATTTTTTTAACTTGTAGGCCTTGTATAGTTTTTGCAAAGTCAGTTGAACAAAGATAAAAGCCGACCAACGAGATATCCTTTATAGAAAGTGACATGGGCGGCGGTAGATACACTCATGAAAATTATTTCATTTAATTATGGCGTAAACTAAAGAAATAAAAATAGATAATATAACTTTCTATCCCTACACCTACAGAAACGACACTGATTTATTTTCTAACTCTGCATACTGCCAACTAAAGAGGTCCCGAAAAGCACACCCGAAAGCAATTAAAAGCACATCTCAAAAAAATCTGCCAATTAGGTGCCGTCTATCCACCTGTGCTCGGTCGGTCCGAAAACAAATACCCACATAGCACAATCATGTGTTTAACACGTAAAAAAGGCGTGAGAAAAAAAACGTTGATTTTAAAAGCGGCTAGAAAAAAACGTTTATTTTATATATGAAAACAAGCTTAATAGGTCATTCATTAACGTTATAAAATATAACGTTGCTAAAAACTGCGTTTTATTAACGCCTTTATCAAATTAAAACAGCAATATTTTTACGTTAGTTTCAAGTGATTTTTATCAACGGTAAAATCACATTAGATTCACGCTTTTTCTACTCGAATTTTAAAACGCGACTTGCATGGCTTTTCTACCGAATATTTTTGAGATTTTACTAGCAGCATCGCCACTTATAGTCGGAATTTTTCACTTTGACGAAATCTATCAGGCAGTGCTTTGGCCTCTAAACTCTAAAAACCTGTTAAGGGACTGATCCCTGATCCACGATCACGACGCATCTGTTAGTAACCTGATAAAGACACATTAATATTCTGTGAAAGTGTTTACTGTTCATAAATCTTGTTTAGCTGTTTAAAAAAAACATAATGTATATTGATAGATACATAGATATTTTGTCTTGCCTTGAGCGCCATCTTTAAAATTGTCTTGAAGAGTTGTAGTCTTAAACTAATGAACTTTTATAACTTCCTTTCGCGTCTCTTTTAAGTTAAAAAAATGTTATTAAAAAAACGTGACCAAAAAAGACGCAGAAAGTCAGTAGGTTTGAGAAGTCTTAATCTAGTGGCGTTTTAGAACATGTTGTGGAGGACTTTTCAAGTGTGTGTGTGTGTGTGTGAGTTGAGTTTTATGGCCTGGAACTCGCCAACTGGCCAGCATCTCTCTTTATAATTAGATTTATTTTCAAATGAAATCACTTTTAAAAGTAAAATAAACAATATGACTAGGGAACGGTGACCGTATTTAAAGATTTTGATTTTTTTTTGTTGACCAACTATCCGTATGTAGTAAGTGCAAGTGCAGCTGAGATAATACACACTTTTTATTTTTCCTTTGACAGGATTTTAATTTACATTTCGTATTTGGAATTTATTCTAAATTCTATTTGAATGAATTTTGATTTGCTTACTTTCATCTATTGGTACCATTGTTGCTGTTTTTTTTTTTTTAATTTTTTGTTTTTTTTATGTTTGTTGTCTTTTGTTTTTTTATATTATTTGTTGTCTTTTGTTTTTCGTCGTTCTTTTTCTTTATTTTTTGTTTTAAATTTCTATTTTTTCTTTTAGAATAAATTCATACAAGGCCCTATAAACATTTAAATTACCTAGTGACATTAAATGCCCTATGTTGATCGGAAAGGAGATTTTCAGTTCTTGTAAAAAGTTTAACAATTTGTTACAGTTTATTTGCGCAAATCTGGTACAACCCAGTATATGATGATTAATATCACCTAATTGGCCGCAAATACAAAGATCATTTTGTTGGATACCTATTTTATATTTGTAAATAGGACATAAAATATGCCCACTTCTTAGCCTAGAAATCGTTCTTATAAAATGTCTATTTGTTTCTCGGTGGTACCAAGTATGTTTTGGAATCTTTTTAAAGCTTTCCCTGTAATATATACCTTTACTTGACCTATTATAATCTTCCTGCCAATTATGTTTTAGCTTGATTTTAGATATTTTGAATAAATCAGAATAAGGAATGCGAAAGTTCTCTGAATATTCTTCGAAAGATGTGGCTGATTTAGCGAATTCATCTACTTTTTCATTACCATATATACCGATGTGAGCTTTTACCCACACTAACACTACTTGTTTTTTATTTAATATAAGTTCCTTTAAAGTTTTAAGAATATATATAAGAATATAATTAGCAGGTAGATTTACAAAGCTATTTTTAACGGCCTCGAGGGCGCTTTTACTGTCGCTAAATATTACAAAAAAGTAGTTTGTGTCTATTTTCAGGCAGTACTCAAGAGCTCTCCATATTGAACATAGCTCAGCAGAAAATATCGACGCATTGTCTGTAAGTTTAAATTGTTCATAATAATTTAAATTTTGATGGTAGAAAGCACAACCAGTTTTATTGTCCACTACCGAGCCATCTGTAAAAATATGATCGTAATAGTTCCATTTTAAGTTTAAGTCATCTAGAAAGTTCGTTCTTGACGTCACGGGGTCACCACAAGTGTTATCTATCACAATTTTTGGTATATATTTAAAAAAATTGTCTTCTAATATTTCGAAAATTAGATTGTTAGAGCAAAAAATACTGTCTTTAAAGTCTGACATCCACAAGTAACTTGAAACCATTAACATCGGTTTTTTAACGATCCAGTAAGCGTCAGTTAAAGTGAGAATCGACAAGTCATGGATTTTGTTTATTAGAACACTGTTTTTGTTGTAAAGTTTTAGTACAAACTTGTCGCTCAGGAGGTTTCGTCTTAAATTAAGAGGAGGTTCCAAAGTTTCCACTTCTAAAGTTGAAATAGGAGTACTTTTCAAAAGGCCGTTGCATAATCTTAAGCATCTGTTTTTGACCACTTCAATTTTATTTAGATGACATTCGGCTGCTGATCCATACAGGATACATCCATAATCTAAAATCGATCTTACATAAGATTTGTAGAAAAGCAGTGCAGTGTTTGGGTCTGCACCCCAATGTTGGTGACTGAAAGAGCGGAGAATGTTGATGCCTTTTTCTGCTTTCTTAACAATGTGATTGATGTGATCTTTCCACAATAACTTTTTATCTAACCAAATTCCAAGATATCTAACGATATTTTTGCAAGGAATGGACAGATCATTCCTCATATATATTGTTTCTGGAATAGGAGAACGTTTTCTGGTAAAAATACAAATGTTGGATTTTTCTGAAGATGTTGTCATGCCGTTTTTAAAAAACCAGTTTTCTATTTCGCTGAAGCTCCCTTTGACTTTTTGTATTGCGTTGTCGATAATTTTGTCCGTTGCAAAATAGCAAACATCATCACAGAACTGCAGTATTTTAACATTGTCGTCTCCTATATGTTCTAAGTCATATGTGAAAATAACATATAGAACGGGGCTTAGAATGCTTCCTTGTGCTAGACCAACGTTTGCTACTCTACAGTCAGTAAATCCATCTTGAGTTCGAATATAAATGTTTCTGGATTTGTAAAGACTAAAAATGTTCTTGATCAGTTTTGTGGGTAGGCCAATTGCCGCCATTTTGCTTACCAAAATATTGTAATTGACATTGTCATATGCACCCTGTACATCCAGAAATAATGCAGCAACACTTTCGTTTACTGTAAACGCCAACTGAATCTGTGTAACCAAACTAGCTACTGCTTCTTGCGTAGATCTACCACGTCGAAAACCATACTGAGAGCTTGGAAATTTCTTATTTGTGGTCGAACCGCAAAGAGTCGCGCCTTTTCTCTGTCGGTAGGGTTGAAATTATACCAGGAAGATTTTATATGAATTTGGATAAATTTTGAAGGGCAGAATGAAGCAAAATTTCATGAAATCGATAGAACCCCGTATTAGGAGCATTTCAGGTGACTTTGCAAAAACTATACCTATGTCTTTTTAAAATGTTTCGAATGGTTCTGGGAGGAATATCATCAGGTAACTCTTTAGCAATGGCTTACATGAACAAGGTTCGGTTTCTCGCTGTTGCCTTTGTTCCGACATGGGTCTTGGACCCTCATCCATTTCTTCATTGTCGCTACATTTTCTGCAGAACTCAACACACCCAAATTTATCAAAATGGTTAATTATATTTAAAATAGTTCTTTTCCAAGTAATATCACGGTCCTCATACTTAGTAATAAACAAATTTCTTACATCCCGAGCCGAGTTTCCTGCAAAATACCATTTTAGCATTTGAACCTTTTCTTCGATAGTAAGTTTTAACGCCGGCATAATGCCCTAGAAATAAATTAGCAAAGTTTATAAAAACGCAATTCTTACCTCCGTCTCGCTTCGCAGATTTAAAAGAAAAAACAATCTCGATCTCGTAACGCAATCCCGTTGGATCACCCCTAACATCCCTAGTCAACTCTTGTCTACCTGCCTATAATTTCTCCTCTGGTGTTCCCTTCTCTTCTTTGGGTTTACGTACTGTCGCGTTTTGCTGAGATCGGAGTACATCTTTATGTTTCCATTTTTATCTAAACACCTGGTAACTTAGTTTTAGCTCACACTACTACTATAAGTAGTGTGAGCTATGATGATCCTAATTTTTTCGAAAAAAAAAAAAGTTGCTCCGATTTCAAAAATTTTTATATATCTTTGCGTTTCAGATGATCTTAAAACTTTTTTGTTTTGCTGTCTGTCTGTCTGTCTGTCTGTCTGTCTGTCTGTATATCTGTCTGTAACGACCAACCCGGATAACTCAAAAACCGCTTGTCCGATTTTAATGAAATTTGGTACCTAAGTTGGGTCTTGGGCCGTAATGGTCCCATTTAAAAATGAACAAAATCCACCGAACGCAAGCCAAATAAAAGGGTGGGGGTAGATTCCAAAAATTAGAGTTTATGTGAAAATATGGCGTGTGTGATATCAAACGAAAGATAATTAAGTCTGGAGTTAAAAAAAATTAATTTTAGTTTATTTTTAAAAAAAGGGTGGGGGTAGATGTCAAAAATTAGAGTTTAAGTGAAAATATGGCGTGTGTGATATCAAACGAAAGGTAATTGAGTCTGGAGTTAAACAAAATACATTTTAGTTTTTTTTTAAAGGGTGGGGGGTAGATTAAAAAAATTTGAGTTTAAGTCAAAACATGGCTTGTGTGGTATCAAACGAAAGGTAATTGAGTCTGGAGTTGAATAAAATATATTTCAGTTTTTGATTATATTAGCTCACACTATAACTATAGTACCTAGTGTGAGCTTAGGTGCCCATAGATTGGCAGAGTATTTTTCTTTCTAAGCAGAATCTTCATGGTCACTATAGCTATTACTCTGATGGTATTTTCACTTTAAGAAACTGGTGTCGCATAGTCTGTATAATAAAAGTGCTTATGACTGTATAAGAAAAAAAATCGGGGTAAAAAGTGACACCTTTCTTCCTTTGTGTAAAAAAAACCTACTATTAAAAGCAGTACCGCACCCAGGAATGTGTCTTGGGGGGCCCAAGACCTCATTATATCGTATTTTATGCTATTTTTTGTTTTTATTTGTGAAATATGTGGAAAATATCTAAAATAATCTTAGGCTTGGGGGGGGGCGGTCCCCAAGGCCCCTTCCTGGGTTCGCCCTTGTTAAAAGTAAAAATCTATAAATTTAAAATTGTGCTAGATAAATTTGGATGACACTGTAGCAAAGTTTACACAATTAAAATGGGTTTCTGGCTGGTGGATCTTTGAGTCGGCGGCCGACATCAAACGCCGAATCGCACACCTGTTTTGCAGTTAAGACCAGCGGCAGTTAAGACCTACTTCGGCACGCGTTTGATCTCTATATTTCCATTGATTTTTGACAAGTGCAGTATAGTTTTTGCAATGTCAGTTGAACGAAGATAAAAGCCGACCATCGGCATATGCTTTATAGAAAGTGACATGGACGGTGGTAGATATACTCATGAAAATTATTTCATTAAATTATGGCGTAAAATAAAGAAATAAAAATAGATAATAAAACTTTCTATTCCTACACCTACAGGAACGACACTGATTTATTTTCTAACTCTGCATACTGCCGACTAAAGGAGTCCCGAAAAGCACACCCGAAAGCAATTAAAAGCGCATCTCAAAAAAATCTGCCATTCAGGTGCCGTCTATCCACCTGTGCTCGGTCGGTCGGAAAACAAATACTTTGTGGTCGGACCGCAAAGAGTCGCGCCTCTTCTCTGTCGGTAGGCTTGAAATTATACCAGGAAGATTTTATATGAATTTGGATAACTTTTGAAGGGCAGAATGAAGCAAAATTTCATGAAATCGATAGATAGGAGTTATTCAAGCAAAAACTATAACTTATATTTTAATTGTGTAAACTTTGACGAAGGTTTTCAAGTGGTGAAAAAGTTTAATTGTTATCTGGAGAGTCTCATAACAATAGGGAGATATGATAAAGAAATCAAACGCAGACTGTTTATATAATAGCAGAAAACTCAACAATAAAACTTGAAAATGGAAATACCCAGGAATATTTTAACAAAACAACCGGAAAAAACCTTATATTGATAAGATGCTTAGTTTAAAAGTTAGAATGTTTATTATTTTTTTAACCAATTAAAATTAGTTAGATCTTGTCCCTGTAGACGGCTAAGTGCCTGAAGGGGAGAAGAGAAGTATCCCAAAAGTTAAATTCACCCTGTCTGGGAAAATAGACGTTTATTGAACTAAAACAAAGGAAAAAAATCGGCAACACGTTAGAAGCTTACCTTCTTTCATTTAGCAGCAGTTCCACATTTAACTCGCGGCACCGCGGATTTTTTTGTGGATGGAATCTTGGTCTTAATCTTAAAAGCACGTGTGACTTCTTTGGTGGTTTTTGCAGAAGTGGTTTTTTATTCCCATGACAAATACAGGGGGGCGCTTTGATTTTTGCCAAAATGATGTGTTCAAAGAGAAAATAACTTTTAACAAAGAGAAAAATTATCACCTGATCGGAATTTTCCCAAACAAGGAGTTTCTTTTTTAAAGGTTTGGCTAAAAAGCCCAATAATATCAAAACAAAATTTAAGGTTAGGTTTTCCCAAAAATTCAAATAAAAGCCAAGGCCAACACAAAAATAGAGGCCACGACCCTGAAAAAATCAGCTGTTCTCCTGGGGCTGAATTTTACATTGGGTCTTATGGGAGGTCAGACGGTTTTTTATGATAATTTCAAAATGGCACTACAGATTTCCGCAAAATTTCAGTGCAATATTCTCACCATCCCGATATTCCACCAAAGGTTTGGAAGGAAGCAACATGATTAAAAGGTTAAAATCTTCAAGATTTAGCATTTCTTATTTTGAATTCAAATTACCCGCCATATACCACATGCCAACTGTTATATTTGACATGTATTTGACTTTTTCATATGTGATTGTCACATTCGCTTCTGCTTTAAACTTAATTTTTGTGTGAGCTAATGAAGCGGCTATGAAAAATTAGGGCTTACTATACATTTAAAAAAAATTGTTCTGCCAGAATAAAGTAAAAACAATCTCAAAAACGGCTTTATTTAAAAAAAATCAAATATCCATGAACCGTCATTTCAACTTCAATATTTTAAAGACAATCAGCTGTGTCGTAACGTGACCATCAAAAAAAAATCAGCCCCGGATGTGACGTCAACAAAGTGGAGGATCGTGGCCCGTCCATTTTGATAGCCCTGTGCAGTGACAATCACATATGACAAAGTCAAATACATGTCAAATATAAGAGTTGGCATGTGGTACATGGCGGGTAATTTGAATTCAAAATAAGGAATGGTAAATCTTGAAGATTTTAACCTTTTAATCATGTTGCTTCCTTACAAACCTTTGGTGGAATATCGGGATGGTGTCTGAGAATATTTCAGTGAAATTTTGCGGAAATCTGTAGTGCCATTTTGAAAATATCATAAAAAAACGTCTGACCTCCCATAAGACCCAATGTAAAATTCAGCCCCGGGAGAACAGCTGATTTTTTCAGGGTCGTGGCCTCTATTTTTGTGTTGGCCTTGTAAAAACAAAAACAAAAAATAACTGGCAGCATTAAACATCCTGTATGTTGACATATTTAGATGGATATATTGTCAACATAAAGGGACTCCAGTTTGAGCAGATACGCTACAAACTTATCAAAGTCAAACCAAAAAGAATGAAAAAATAGGTGAAACCTATTTTTCATTCTACGAGTGAACGATAGCGAACCAAGGAAACTAAGTCCTTGGCGAGACGAAAACGTCCACCGCTCTATAAGGAAGAAAGACTTTTCGTCTATGAGGAAGAAAGACTTTTCGTCACAGTTCAACCAGACTGATACCGTGAAGACCGTCTGGTTGAACTATGACGAAAAGTCTTTTCCTTATATACCGGTGGACGTTTTCGTCTCGCCAAGGACTTAGTTTCCTTGGTTCGCTATCGTTCACTCGTAGAATGAAAAATAGGTTTCACCTATTTTTTCATTCTTTTTGATTTACCTTGTATCTTGCAGTCAGTTTATTCTACTTTGTGCCAGGCAAGCCACGCTGAGGAAGGAAATGCCTTTTTCCGAAACACCGGTGTCCGTGGTTGACTATACCCCTATGAAGTGGCCTTTTATACTTGGTTATCAAAGTCAAATTTATTTAAGTCAAAATCAAAGGAGGAAACTATCAGTCCTCTTTACTCTAGCCATGTTTAGAGAGAGAAGCACCTTTCATCCTTGTTAATTCATAAGCATCGTTTGTTCACATGTTTCATGATTGATTGTATGATGATTAATGTCACTCAGCGCAGAAAAATAAAATTATTTTAGTGAAACGCCAATGAACTTAACAAGAAAATAACATAACCCAAAAGTTATAGTTTTAGTGACTTTGATGCGTTCAGCGACATTTATCTATCTATTTAGCATTATTCGATCCTACTTTGGACATAGGTTTCCCCAATATCTCACTCTGCTTTGTCTGAGGCCTTGTGCATCGGCTCTGGAACGAAATAGCGATGTACAAAATAGCGAGTAATGAAATAGCGACTATCAAAATAGCGATGTAATGAAAGAGCGACTATCAAAATAGCGATGTATCAAAATAGCGTTTGTAACAAAACAGCGACATATCAAAATAGCGATGTAACAAAATAGCGACAATCAAAATAGCGATATATCAAAATAGCGATGTACCAAAATACCGAATCAAACCAAACCGAATCGAATTAAACCAATCCAAACCGAAACGAACCGAAATGCGCTATTATATCCTTTGGTATTTTGACTATACCAGCTTATTTTTTCAAAAAAAAAACTTCCCTGATTCTTTTCCGGGATCCTAGAGGGTTTGAACCCGAACCGAACCGAACCGATCTGAACCGAATTCGGTTCGGTTCGGATTCACACTCTCTAGGATTCCGGAAAAGAAGTCTGGAGAGTTTTTTTTTGAAAAAATATGCTGGTTCGGTTCGGTTCGGTTCGGATTCGCACCCTCTAGGATCCCGGGAAAGAAGTCAGCAAAGTTTTTTTTTTGAAAAAATTTCTAAGAATGAAACCATTTAGTCGAACTATATGCCAAAACGGAACCGAAATATTGCTATTTTGATAGTCGCTATTTTGCTACATCGCTATTTTGATAGTCGCTATTTTGTTACATCGCTATTTTGACAGTCGTTATTTTGTTACATCGCTATTTTGATAGTCGCTATTTTGTTACATCGCTATTTTGTTACATCGCTATTTTGTTACAATCGCTATTTTGTTACATCGCTATTTTGTTACATCGCTATTTTGATAGTCGCCCTTTCAATACATCGCTATTTTGATTGTCGCTATTTCGATACCGCTATTTTAATACTCGCTATTTTGTACATCGCTATTTCGTTCCAGAGCCCTACTAAACTACAGTTTATCAACAAAAGCACCGAGTCATTTAGCGAATTTTAGGGTAGGGAATCCCATACGACCAAAATGGTTAAAACTTTGAAAATTCATTTTTCAAAAACTATACAGTTTATTAGGAAAAGCACAGAGTGGCAGTATCGTCTATTATGTGAATTTTAGGGTAGGGAATCCCATAAGACCAAAATGGTCGAACTTTGAAAACTTATATTTTAAAAACTATACAGTTTATCAACAAAAGCACCGAGTTGCAGTATGGTGAGGCCATAGAGATGCGAAAAAACCACATCCTGGGGTGAGATTCGAAAAAACGTCATTTAGCGAATTTTAGGGTAGGGAATACCATAAGAACAAAATGACCAAACTTTGAAAATTTACATTTCAAAAACTATACAGTTTATCAAGAAAAGCACCGAGTTGCAGTATGATGGGGCTATAGAGATTTGAAAAAACCAAAACCTGGGTTAAGATTCGGAAAAACGTCATTTACCGAATTTTAGGGCAGGGAATCCCATAAGACCAAAATTGCCAAACTTTGAAAATTCATATTTTAAAAACTACTTATACAGTTTATGAATAAAAGCACTAAGTTGCAGTAATGGTGAGGCCATAGAGATACGATAAAACCACACCCTGATTTAAGATTTGGAAAAACGTAATTTAATGAATTTTAGGGTGAAACCCCATAAGAAAGAAAATTGGTCAAATTTTGAAAATTCATATTTTAAAAACTATACAGTTTATGAAGAAAAGCACCGAGTTGCAGTATAATAGGGGTATGGACATTCGAAAAAAACTACAGCCTGGGTTAAGATTCGGAAAAACGTCATTTAGCGAATGTTAGGGTAGGGAATCCCATAAGACCAAAATGGTCAAACTAAAAATTCATTTTTCAAAAACTATACAGTTTATTAACTCGGTAGTTGCAGTATGGTGAGGCCATAGAGATGCGAAAAAACCACACTATGGGTTGAGATGAGAGAAAACGTCCATTTGTGAATTTTAGGGTAGAGAATCCCATAAGACCAAAATGGCCAAACTTATACAGTTTATCAACAAAAGCACGGAGTTGCAGTATATATAGTTTCTGAAAACGCCGTTTATCGAATTTTAGGGTAGGGAATGCCCAAGAACTATAAACATGTATAATCGTTGGGGAATTAGCTTGTCTAACGAACTGTCACGATCAGCTGTTTTTCGATCCAAGATGGTCGCCTTAGGACAAACAAAGCGTTTTCCCATAAGCCGCAATGTTAACAAAAATGTAATTTTTAAAAAAAGTGAAACGATTTAATTTACAACAAAGATGCTGTTTTAAGTCTGAACCTTTGTACACATGGGAAAAATGCGTATTTCTTAAAAAAATTAATTGAAGCCAGTAAATCTCAAATAAAAGGGACCATGTTTTGTTCAAAAGTCAGGTTATGTTTTTATTTACTTTTGTTTTTCTTTACTTTTTTTCCAGTTTTTTACTCAGTTTGAATCATTATTATTAGTTTCTGTGCTGTTATGAATTGTGGCAGCTGGGGAGAGCTTGATAATGTTAGTTTTGATGGAATGCCAAGTATTTTGACCTTAAAAAATCATCTTGATTTAAATGAACTAGGTATCAGCTCAAAGAAGGGAAAAGAAAGTGGATAAGTGCTCTATTACCTGACTTAACAGAGGATAAATTGAAATATTCGAAAGTTTTTTGTCAGGTTTGTTTTGGATAAATGTGTAACTGCCATTTTGGCAACATTTTCTATTGGGATCTTTTTTTGCGCTTGAGTGGACCTTTTGCAGAAGTGTAACATAGAATTGTGTTAAATTGTAAGAAATATTTCACTATGATTTTTTTACTATTCTGGGTCTCTCCTGAATGGATTATTGTTTCAAAACGGTTGAAAAATTTTAAAAATGATGGTTGAAAAGGGTCCAGAGAAGAAAGAAAAGGAAAACAATATGAGGTTAAAGTGTGAATAATGAGCTGAACCAAATTTGTACACCATCCTACAGAACTCTTAAATAAACTCTTGGTAGTGTAGCGTCATGTATAGTTTCGAGTGAAGTCCTGTATCATCAAAGTTTGTTTTTCTTTATTAAATATTTATTTTACAGACCTCAAAACAGTTTAGAATAAACTGGTGAATTTGACAATCTCCCTAACTCAAACCTCTTTTTATCTTAAAATATTTTGGTGCAAATTTTCCTTTATTTCCATGCTTTTTGACACCTAAAACTTGTACACCATAAAATTTGTATAGTATTTAACTGGACCTTCACAACAAGTCCTGTTGTGAAATTTCTACGGTACTGTTCTGAGCTTATTACCAAAAAAAAATTTTTATGGCATCATTAATAATAGATGAAAAAAAAAGTAATCTTTGTTGACTTTGATGACCACAAGAAAAACAAATAAGTTCTCTCAGATATTTTTTTCAATTTCTCTCAAAAAAACTTGGGTTCTAATAATACTCCTAATGGGTCATATGCTGTTACACCCAATTGTAGAGTAGAGTATATATTTATTTGCATAAACTTTTAGATACATAATTGAGCAAATATTGTTACAAAGAAACAGTAATAAAAGTAATAGTAACAGTAGTAATACAACAGCGAATATTGTACTGTTGTAAAATTTGAACAGTACTTACTGTTGTGAGCTGATGAACCTTAGGTTTGACCGTACTTAAGCCCTATGCTTTATAGTTCATGGAAAAACATATGGTGATGTACGGTGTGTGAGGCCAATGACAAGGAAAAACTGTATTTTAATTTTGCAAGTTTTTTTTATATAGTGTTTACTTATATTTTTTTAAATAAACATATTTTGTAAAGTACTTATTAGAAGTTTGCTTGACCAACCTCGGTTGGAACTCGTATGTGCATATTGATCTGTTGGACTGACCTACCTATAAGTTGTGCCTCTTTTTCATGTCACTACTGGAGGGTTAAAACAATTAAACTTTGTCTAAACAAAATCATAGTGAAATATTTTTCACAGTTTAACGCTATAGAAGGCCTATTACTTAGCAAAAGGTTTAGTCAAGTACAACAAAAGATCCTAATAGAAAACCTGAAAAAGTTTAGTCTATTTCAATTTAGTCTCTGTTAAGTGAGCATTGAAGTGAGCTCTTTGAATAGAACTACTTTCCCCTACCTTGGGCTGATATTGATTGATTCATTGGTAAAAAAACTTCAAAAACCTTTGGGGGCCCCCAGAGGTCTCATGATGTACTTTATGCTATTTTTTCTGTTTATTCATGAAATATATGGAAAATATCTAAAAAAAATATGTGGTTTGGGGGGGGTCCGGGCCCCTAGCCCCTAGCCCCCCGCCCCCTTGGTGCGCCCATGTAATAATTCAAAATAAGTGAAAAAGTTAAAAAAAAAAACAAAATAAACAAAAACATAACCTACTTTTTTGAAGAAAACATGGTCCCTTTTATTTCAGATTTTCTCGCTTTAGTTTAATATTTTTAAGAAAAACGCATTTTTCCCATATGCACAAAGGATCTGTTCTTAAAATTGATTAATTTTTGAGACTAAAGCTCTTGTCGTTTTTGTAAAATTTACGTTTTTGTTAACATTACGGCTTATGGGAAATCGGTTTGTTTGTCCTATGGAAGACATCTTGGATTTGATCATATGTTTTGTTAGACAGCCCTATGCCATGAATAGGTTATGGTAGTGAATATAGGTTATGGTAGTGATTACGAGAAATAGCAAATAAGTATAATAATGAATTATGAAGTTTTATCATACTAGTTTTAAAAGTGTGCTAGAACCACAGTAAACTAATTATTTATAGTAAGGAAAGCACCCCGGTAGTTTCATAATAGTGTTATACATACCCCCTGTATACATTAGTGCGGAATACGAAGTTCGAGAGGCGCTGATTACAGACCGTCACCCCTTGTATAAAAATATTATGGACAGAGTTCTGCGCTGTCGCAATATATATTAACCGCTACTCTTGGTATATTTTGACAATTTGTTTTTGATTATGACTGACATTGACTTTAGCAAAATAGATAAAAATATGTAATTTCATTTTACATTTTTCGTTTGTGGATGCAATTTTTCGTTATTTTTCGACTCTTTACCTTAATTTTTATGGTGTGTTTTGCTAAATTATGACCAATCGGTATTTTGTGCGTTTTGATGGGGGCGATCCATCGCTTAAGAAATTGAAAAGAAAACAATGTTGTGTTGGTGGGTGCGAAGACTATGTTAGCAAGCGCCATTGCCTTCCCAAACGAAACCATTGGATGAGTGGCTAAAAATATTTCGCCCTAAAAACTGGCTAACTTTGAAGAAAGACGAAATTTAAGTTAAATATATAAGTAGTGTGCGATTTGAACCAGGACAGAGTTTAAAATGTTTAGTTTTAAATTTTAATATTTAGAAAACAAGCGCGGATCTAGGTCAAAATCAAAGGGGGGAAGGGTTATAATCGACGATATTTTTTTATTAAACTTTTTTCAAGGGGGGAGTAATTACCACGTTACCCCACCTCGAATCCGCGCTTGGAAAAACATAGTTTATTCCCTTGCTTCTTGGACATTATCACATTCAACACCTTGTATTTTAAAAACTAGTAATTAATTTAGGTTGGGCCCATAAGAACTTTTGATACAAAAGGTTCAACCTAAAACACAATACCGCTTGTTTCTCATTAACACTTTCGAATAATATTTACTTAAACACCCTATACGGTTTTAAAGATATAGATTAAAAGAAATTAATAAATCGAAAATACATGCAATAGTAACATTGCGCATATGTTTGGCAAACCTGTCTAAAGAGCCATTATGCTTCTTGGACATTATCACTTTCAACACCCTGTATTTCAATAACTGGTCATTAATTTGAGTTGGGCCCCTGAGAACTTTTGATAAGAAAGGTTCAGTCTACAACAAACCAAAATTTCGTGAAGTTTGACGGAGTACGGAAATCATAAGAGCATTGCATAAGTTTATATTGTTCATTAAAAAACAGTTAAAAAAGTTTCCGTTGATAGAAAAATACTATATTTGCATTATATTATGTGTAAAGCATTGTAATAATTAAGTTAATGTATTCTATGCACTAATAAAAAGGAATTTTCTGCAGAATATTCGTCAAAGAGCCTTTTTTTACTAGAAAATTATCCTCTCAAGGAAATTTATGTACCTATATCAATGGAAAACAAACTTTTAAACCTTAGATTTAATTTAAAAAAATTCAACTTTCCTTTTTATTGTTGCTAGTAGCCATTAATAAAAAAATTCTTTGATTGAGCATCCCTACTAATTGGTGTTTATAGAGTGTTTTTAGGCACATTGAGTGTTGACACAAAATAACTCATTCTTATCAGCGCGCAAAGTTTAAATTTACCACTATGTATTTAATTGACGAGTAGAATGGATTTTTTGGTGTTAAAATTCAATTTGATAAAAACTTTTCAAAACACCATATTATAAGATGTAGCTTGATTGGAAAACGATTGCATTGATGGCTATGAGCATCCGGTATATAATAAATTGAAAAGCCACCCTGTAGCTTAGAGACAATCTGCGCAAGCGTTATATTGTTTCAAATCCCCCTGTAAATGTCTAGTACGGAATACGAAGTTAGAGAGGCGCTGGTTTTTGCAAGGCACCCCGGTATACTGCGCCAATTGAGTAATAAAACTCCCACCGTGTAAGTGTCTGGTCTATCTCTGTCATTCGTCTATGGCTAGAACTTAGTTTCTAAAATATCTAGTTTTATGGGACCTGCAAAATTTGTGGATGAAAAACCCTTGAGAATGAACTTAGGGCCTGTCCTTAAATTACGTAACGCTCTAGGGGGAGAGGGGGGATTTGGCCTTGCGTTACACTCAATGTGTTTGTTCTTGAAAATGCGTTACGAGGGGGGGAGAGGGGCCAAAAATCCTGAATTTTTGCGTTACGTAATTTAAGCACGTTTCCTTAGGTTCGAAACTGGTCGGGTTAAATTTAATTTTTTGAATGAATAAACTAATTTTTTGAAGGAGTTATTGATCAAAATTTAAAAGTTTTAATTGTGAAGTAAAGGACAAATCCCATTAAATCAATTGAAAAAATGCTTCACGAGGGGAACTGCAAACAAAACTAGTCTAAACTAGGCAATCAAATTTTTGAAATCAGAAAGAGACGAGTAATCTTAAAATATAAAAAAATACAGGTGTTTGTAGTAAGAAATCTTCTATCAAAATTTGACCATTTTAGATCGCAAAAATTAAAACAACTTTTGTATATAATACTTTTTTGTAACTTGTAGGTTTTTTTTTCTCATTTGATAACCGTGACTCTTTCGCCGACACTAAGGCCGCCATTTCGGAACGCCTAATTGCACAGGTCATCGGCCACCTTTGGAACCCCAGACCGGGTTTTTTTTTCCGGTCCTTTTGTCCCTTAGAATGGCCTACCGACTGAAGGAGTGTGTAACAAAGTCCGCCTTCACGAGATATCCGACCTCATCCGGCCTGGTTACCGGCGTGAATGAAGGGGTAGGACAATATTACATTTTACACTCCCCAGGAATCCTATAAATGTCTGCCGCACCCGACCTCGGCAACCGACGGGGATCGAACCCGCCACTGTAGCAAGCGAGATTCCTGTGTTCAATGCGCGAACGCAGTGAGCCACCACGGCTACTTGGTAACTTGTAGGTATATGAAGAGAAAAAAGGTTGGTTATATCACAGATTAGGTAAATAAGTATAAAAAAAGATGGGACACTCATTCTATGCCTCTTTTTTTAGTTCCTGACCAATCGAGCGCGGCGCTGCAATCGTCCAGCTGGCGCGGCGGCGGCAGCCGCCAATTTTAAAAATTAAATTTTGATTGCACCAAAATGTTTGCATTGTTTCATATCAAAAATGAAACAATGCAAATATTTTGGCAGTAAATTCAGAAAATAAAACTACATTATGTATGTGGGTAGGTATTTATTATAAATAACTTATTTAAAACTTTATTAAAAAAAAATTAATAATTAATTTTTATTGTATAATTCAACACACTAAATATGTAATACCAGTATTATAATTAATCTCTCTTAATAATAAACATGTGAGTTCCTTACATATATTAGGGGGCTAGCTCAGTCACAATATATCATATTTTATATAACACTTTTGTCCAGAGGTGGTTCGGTTGCTAATTTTAGTACACCATATTTGCCCAGGTAGAATATCCTAGGTCACGTAGTGAGTGCTGCTCTCTTGATCAGTTACCTACCTTAGCATACACACCAAATTACCCTAAATGATCTATCCCGCTGTTATAATTGGTCTCATTTTTGAAAATGTGAATTGTGAACACGAGCCCCACTCTATGTGCATGTCAGTCATGTCTCCTTTGGAGCAGCTGGAAAAAGTACCTGAAACAATATAAAATTGTAATATACAAACAATACTCTTTCTTCGGAATGTTATAATTCCTATTAACCAAAAGTGCTAGATAAGCAAACCGAACCCAGCCCAAGGTTTGAAATTTATAACCCACAATCAGAGGATAGACATCAGCGTAGCTAAGGGGGGCCTGGCCCCCTCTGTTGGATCTCAGGCTGCCCTTATGTATTGCAGGGGTCCCCTGGATCACTACTATTAAAAAAATACAGATACAATATATGTGTATCACAGAAAGCAAAGACGTAGGCCGCAGCCCCCTTCAGGCTGGCCACGCCGATGAAATTGGGCCTTTTGTTAAAATAAACCATGCAAATTTATTTTATAGGTTATGTTATATACTTACTTGAGATTATTAATAAATTCTTGAATTTTTGGCTGGCCGGTAAAATTTGGTTTCCTAAATACCAAAAATGTTGGTAAAAGCCGTAAAAATTGCAGTAAAAAACGAAAAAATGGAATTCCAGAAAATTCGAGACCGATCAGCTGGTTTCTACCGAAAAGATGGGCAGTAGCGGGTTGGGTGAGGATGAG